>BSBM01001334.1:3372500-3972500 GCA_027924585.1 Larix kaempferi | reverse complement strand
CGGTGAGAGAGTAAACTGTGGATCAAGCAGCAAAATCGTGTTGTTGGCCCAAAGCAAAAAACCAACACGTGGAATAGCAGTGAGATCAAACTCATGAGGTAGATCAGCTTGTGAGTAAGGCCGTGAAGGATGAACACGTGAAGGGATGGACACATGAGACAGGCGTAAAATAAATCATAGAGATAAACCCGAGAGAGATCAGAACCAGCGAGATCTATTGTTGATGGATGAACCCGTGAAGGGATAAACAACCGCTGCAACAGACACGTGATGAGAGTGGCGTGGAGAAGAAATAGAAACATGAGCAGCCTCGTAAAAAATGCAGAGAAGCAGACCCAAAAACAAATAATTTGCCGAGAAGCAAAAGAACACGTGAAGGAATGAGCTCACGGTTGGATGAATTAGAGCTTAAGTTTATATATAGTTTTAGAGTTAGAAAACTTAGGATTAAAATAATAAAGTAAATAAATAAAAAGATAAAATAAATAAATAAAACAAAAGATAAAGTACCAATGGTCCATGGTCCAATAATAATAATAATAACTTTATTAATAAACTCATAAAGTTTTATCAATAAAAAATTAATAAGACAAAAATAATTAATTAATAAGGTTACCATAAAGTGAAGGTCCAAAAAGGCTAAAAACATAAAGTCTTTATTAATAAGAATTAATAAGACAAAAAAAATTAATTAATAAGTTTACCATAAAGTGAAGGTCCAAAACAAAAGGGGTCCAACAAAAGGTAAAAAGATCAAAACCATAAGTGGGACAAAACATAAGGTGACTATAATAATACATGGTCCTTAATATACCCTTAGGTAAAAAATACTCCATAAGATAGGAGTCATCGTAGTCAAAGGTGCACACAAGTGAGATTGCTAGGACCAAGTAAGAAAGAACCATGGGTCAACAACCACAAGATCAAAGTGGACAAGCAATCAAATGAGACCAACAAGACCAAAGACTTTTCTCTCTCTCAAGATATAGAGTTTATATATTTTGGCATCACTATATAAAGGAGAAGATCCAAACGGATGGTACAATCCTTTTGTCCTTAACGTTGCTCCTAAGGGTTAGGTACTAGAGACATCGTCAAGGGGTGGCCAGTCCCTTGAGAAGCAACCTAGCAATAACCGATTAGGAGAGGGGACAACAATATCTTCCATTATTAATGAATGGCTTTCAGCCCAAGGCTGAGCCTCAGTCCTAGACTGGGACATGTTGATCAACCATTTGGTCCATGACCAAGATCTTCATTCTCCCAGAGAATGGTCCTCAGCCTCAAGCTGAGCATTCAGTCCTAGACTGAATGTTGATCAACCATCTGCAGGACCTAGGAAGTCTCTGTCTCAACCTGCAGGATCTGCTTGGTCATCGTGACCAAGAAACCGTCTGGTTCTAGACCAGAGTACCCTAGAGACAAATAGGGGCCCTAGCCACATGCTAGCGACTTTGCCATGGCATCAATCTGCTTGGTCCTAGACCAAGAACCCCAGGAGACAGCTAGGGGCCCTAGGGTACCTTCTAGGGTCTTACTCTTTACTCTGCCTGGTTAACTTGACCAGGAACCCTAGTTAACTTACTAGGGTACCATTCTCTCTAAGAATGGGTCTCGCAGCTGCACTAAGGGGAAGTGTCTCCCTCTTGATCCCCTTGGATATTTGATGTGTGTGTAGGTCTACAGGTACCAGAAGATTCACAAGTGTCAAAATTACAGGTTAGATACATTTTTATCACATATAAAAACCTTGATATTTGATGTGTGTGTAGGTCTACAGGTACCAGAAGATTCACAAGTTCTCGAGCACTCCCGAGAAGAGCACTCGTCTCACAGTTGGAGCTAATGTTACGTGGTATCAATACCAGCGCACCTTCAAATGTGTGCCCAAGGGGAGAGGGTCATTCTTTTCTTCAGGACCATGAAGGGTTATCCAGCATTTTCTAAGTGGTGGTTATGGCCAAACCCTTTGGTCCTTCTATTAGGAGTACTATGGCTTAATGGCATTGTTGATTGCCTCATTAAAGGGCTTGTAGCCCTGAGGTTGGTGTCTGGGGCTCCTAGGGGTGGGTCGTTGGGTCAGACGACCCCCTACTTGTTTTCTACTTCAGTGACAGTTATCCAGTTCTGAGGCTCTTGCATCCTCTTCCAATCACCCGATGCACCCTTCCTGGTCCCTTGAACTTGGGACATGACGACCCCCCCACTCATTCCACCCCTCAGAGTGAAGCTTTCTGCTCAGCTACTTTTAGCAGTTTTTGATAAACTATGGGAAAAATGCCCCAAGTTACCCACAAATATGATTATTTTATATTATTTCATGTTGTATTTTTAAGTTGACATTTTATATTTTTAAATTGACATTTTAATTGCATGTTGGCCTGATTATTTTTGTAAAGTGAGTTGAGAAACATATAAATAGATCTCCTCACTTCATTTTTAAATCACAACTCATGGGATAAAATTCAATATGTTACTTTTTTACCCAAGATAGCTCTAGTGAAGTGATGCACACCTCTTGGAGAGATGTCTTTTTGTTATTTTGGATGAAAGTTGGATTTTCTCTTGCTTTGCTAATGCTTGGTGGATGCTAGTTGTTGGAAAAGCACATGCTCAAGTAATTCTAGTCCATTTTAGCCTTGCCTGATGAATGGTAGGTGAATTTTTGCTTCTTGAATGATTGAATGGTGACCCTAGGGCTGCATTTTTTCTGAATAGGGCCTTTTACCTACCATCTATCCTATTTGCATAGTGAAAACGCTCCCTAGAGGAGGTTTTTACAAAGTTTAGCCTTGGATCTCCAACCTTGCCCTAGAGTAGGCACTTGTAACGAACCCTAGAGGTTGTTACAAGAAGCCCTAATTTAGTAGACAAGGAGAAAGAACTCCAAGAGGAAGGCTAGTCACCTTTCTCTAGGGCTAGGGTTTAAAGGTAATATCCACAAAAAACCCTAAGTTGTCACTCTTTTACCTAAGAAACCCTAGTTGTATATATGTAAATATTAATTTTAGGTTTGATTTCTTGTTTATTTATTGTAATTAGCTTTATTTTCTGTTATTGTACATAAAAAAACCCTAAAACTAAAACCCTAGACTAAACCCTAAATCTAACTTCAATCTAAAAGTCGGCCCTAAAACCCTAGCGACCTAGCCATTTCTTCCTTCCTAGGGCTCGCTCCCTTCTCCATTAGCTTCGCTCTCCTCTCCTTTACCTTCCTACACCCTCGCTCTCCCTTTTCCTCACCTCGCCATCCTCTTCCCTCCTCTTCCCTTCTTCTTCACCTCGCCTTCCCTTCTTCACCTCCTACTCCCTTCTCCCTCACCCTCAGCCTGCTCCTACATCACTTGGCCTGCCTACCAAAACCCTCGCCCTTGCCTCCTTTACCCTTGATCATCAACCCTAAGGCCTCGGCCTTACTCCTGGAGGGTTCGGTCCCTTGTTGTAGGGTCTTCCCTAGGTTGCAATAGCCCTTAGCAGCCCTCTCTTCATTGCTACTGAAGTCTGCAAATATTGCAGACTGTCAAACTCTAACAGCCCACTAACCTGCAACAATAAAGCCCGATATCAAACCAATTAATAATTAGTTAAATGCTGTCACAATAAAGGTTGATACAAGGTCTAAAATTACAAGTCTGAAACATTCATTTGTGGTTGTCATGTACCCCTGAGAAGTAGTGGTTGGAGGTTGAAGTCATATTGTTTACATCAAATGCATTGATCTTATTAATTACGCACATTTCCATTGATTTCTCACATGTTACTATAAGACTACCATAGAAGGATTAATCTACTGCTGCACAAATTGTTTCTTAGTGTCAAACTTACATAATTCAGACCTGCTTAGCAATGTTAAAAGAATACTTTAATGTTGAATTTGTTTGACTAATGTTGAGTGCATAAAATTGCATATCATACACACTTTTTCTGAATGTCTAGTGCTGTCATAATTAGGACTGTCGTATTGTCATATTGCTACTATAACCTTACCAGTCCCATGCTTGTCATTGGAACGTAACTGGTTGAACATACACTTTTGTTGGATGATATAGGGTTACATTGTTGATACCTATTGGTGAATGATCTCTTGTGTGCTAGAGTAACCTTGAAGGCTTCTACTATTTCCAATATCTCGGATTGAATACACTGACTTGTACACATTTATATTAGCATCTACAAGCACTTAATTAATTTAGTATGTCTTCTTCATTCATAATAATTCATTGATTAAAAGGCACTGGTCACTAACACCGTCATAGAGAAGACATAGTCTTTCGTCATAAGTATCTTGCAGATCATCAAAGGGCTCTCCCCCTAGAGGTTACGACACTCCAAAGTAGTTGGATGTGTGACTAAGGTGACAGTGGTCACATTTTCCGTTCATTTGTTCATCGGACACTAGCCCTGCTAGTTCCTCCATAACACTGGGTTTTCTTCCCCAGAGGGTTTCCCAAGATAAATTGTTGTGTACTTGTCTATCTTTCAATGATCTTATTGCATATGGTTATTGTGATAATATATAAATTGTTTGAAGATCTAACATAACCATCTTTATAGTATTAAAATTCTAACAGTTAAAAGGTGAGCTCTTAAACTTGTTTCATTTTTCAGTCATTGGGTTTAGGGAAGGCTTTAAATATTTGGGCTACATGCTCAAAGCAAATGGGTACAAAAAGGAGGATTGGACCTAGCTTCTAGGGAAGGTGGAAAGCCAAATTCAACATTGGTGCACTCACTAGTTATCTTAAGTAGGTCGACTGACTCTAGTCAAGCCGATTCTGGAATCTATTTCGATATATTGGTAGTTTCTGGCTCCCATCCCAAAGGTGTAGTGGAGAAGATAAGGAAGCTTTGTGCTAATTTTCTATGGAGCGGACAAGAAGGACAAGAGGGCATCCACTGGGTAAGCTAGAAGTCTATTTCTTGGCCCAAAGATGAGGGTGGATAGGACCTTAAAAATTTACACAACTTTGGTTTGGCCCAGAGAGGCAAATCGGTATGGAATCGTATTACTAAGCAAAACCTTTGGTCTAGATTGATCAATTCCAAATATCTGGAAGCTAGAATCTATATTAACTCGAGTACGCAAAGAGGATAAGTCATGGACGAATAGGTTGGCACATTGGAAAGATTTGTATGACTCTTTTCAATTGGTTGGTAGATAGCAGGGATGGAAAGTGGGTAGTGGGGAGATGGTGAGACTTGGAATTGATTCAATTATGGGGTGTGATCCACAAACAAAATTATCGCTAGAGTCAGTTGGATTTTTGTAGGATCATGGATTAAGATCGTTGAAAGATTGTAGTGAGCCCATTAGCACTTCTATTTGGGCTTGTTAGCTGTAACAAACATAAATGTTATAAATATTAACATTTAATACTAAGTAGGTTAATTAGGGTAATTAATTAATTACTCAAGAGGTGACTTGAAAAGTCATTTCCTTTCCCACTTAGGGTATAAAATACCCGACATTAATTCTTGTAAATCATCTTACATCTTACATCTATTCTACTTTACATTATTTACTTGCCTTACATGGCATTTCTACGTTACTTGTATTTACTATTCTATTAGTGGGAACTTTAGTTTTTTAAGTGGTATCAAAGCTTCATTTCCAATCCGGCTATTAGCCATCATCTCAGAGATTTTCTGAATCTTGGAATTTTTCCATTAAAAACTAGGGTTTCCCTAAGTACTTGAGATTTTTTATTTTTGAAAAAAGTAAAAAAAAAAAAAAGAAGAAGAAGAAGAAAAGAAACAAAGAAGTAAAGAAGTAAAAAGAAAAGAAAAAAGTAAAAAACAACAAAAAATGAAGACGTAAAAAAGAAGTAAAAGGAAGCAAGGAGTAGAAAAAAGGAAAATAAAAAAATAAAAAATAAAAAGAAGGGAAAGTAAGAAAAGAAAAGTTAAAAAAAAAACAAGAACATAGTTTTATAAAACCATTCTAGTTTTATTAAAATTATATTCTTCACAACCTTAGATATATAAATTTGTAATAATAATATTTATTATTATAATTTATCCAATTCAATTTTTTATAATAATAATTACAATGTTCCCCCAAGTTTCCGGGACGCGGGAGCGCGGGAACGTGGAAACGCACGTTGGGGACGTGTGGAGACCACCCCCAAATTTTAGGGAAATTCGGGGGGAGCGGGGGGGGCGTCTAGGTCATAAAAATTATATAAAAATATAAAATATAAAAAAAATTAAAAATGATAAATGATAAATAAGTTAATAACAAATATCATAAATCTTAACTTTCATCTAACTTTGATCCAACTTTCAAATTAATAATACAAGCACGTTACACAAGGTGACAATTCATCATGATCATTTTCAATTTGTCATTTGATTCTTGATATTCATGATTCATAATTATAGTTCAGTCATTCTAATTGAAAAATAAATTAATAAAATTGAATCAATGATACATTGATATTGCATGCAAATAGTAAATATAAATATCAAATACTAGATACTAAGTCTGAAATAGACATTGAAACAGTAAACCATTAATAGTACTAAGAAAATGACTAAATTAAGTTTGCTCAAAGAGTCAAAAATATAAAAGAGTCAAAGACTCAGTCATCACTGATCAATATCTAGAGTCAAAAGTTCAAAACTAACAAGTAACAACAAACACTGAAAACTAAAAGTCTAAAGTAGCTGAAAGAAAGCAACATAAAATGAGCATCAAGGAGTCAACTCCATGGATTGGTCCTCTGCATCCATCTGCTGCATGAAAGCATCGGGACCAACAATGGGAATGTCATCATCTGGGTCTGAGTCACTCTCAGGAGTGACTAATGGCACACCAACCAAACCATTCTGCATCTCATCTGGCCCATCCTCCTCGTCTATCTGTGCATCATTCTCTGGATCCACATCCCATCGTACAGCTGGTCCCATCCGATACTCTGGTGTCTTCCTGTGTGCAAGACGCAGGGCACTATGCACTGCAACTAGCTTCTCCGCTCTCCTAGAGGTAAGTCTATTCCTCTTGATAGAGTGAATGAAGCTATAGGTGGACCAATTCCTCTCAGCTGCGGAGGAACTAGCAATCTGAGACAACAAGCGAACAGCAAGATGTTTGATCTCTGGAGCTCCATCCCCATGCATTTCCCACCAACCAATGGGGTCATCTTGGGCTAAGCCGCTACGGTCTGCCTTGGCATCAGACTTGTTGAAGGGACCTTTGAGACCTGCAAACTGAATCCACTGTTTCCTAAGTGTTTGCCCCTCCTCTTCACTGTACATCTTTGTAATGGCAGCTCGAAAACCCCTCTTGATCTCTGAATCCTGATAGGGAGAAATTCTACCAGGCCTAGAAATGTACCATTTTGGGTTTAGTGCATATGCTGCCATGTGCAAAGGTGTGTTCATTCGATCCCACCTACGCTGAATAATGGGTCGAAGTTGGTTAGTGTAGAACTCCAAGGAGGGCTCTTTCTGACGGATGGCTTCCCTTACCTTACCCAACATGCTGTCAAAAGTCTCATAGATTTCTCCAAGACTAGGAGAATCAGTGTCAGTGTAGCGAATGACCTCAACTATAGGGCGCAAGAATGAGACCAAATAGCTGCAATCTACCCACCAATCATTATCCAATATCTGAAGCCTGATCCTCTTCCCCTCCTCTGTCTTCGACTCTGTCCACCTGTTCCAATCTGGAGTCACAACCATGGCTTGCAATGCTGGCTGTATCTCCAACATCCTCTCCAATAAGAGAAAATAACTAGCATATCTAGTATCTGTGGGCTTGAGGAATTCCTTCCTCGAGTGAGCCCTATACATGGCTAAGGAGGTGTGGTGGTTGCAGATAAACATTTGCACATCCCTTGCAGCTATTACCAAGGTGTTTACCCAATCAATTTTTCCAATGTCTTTCAGGGCATTGTTGAGAGCATGGACACAACAAGGGGTCCAAAATATATGCCTATACCTGCTCTGAACTAGTAAACCAGCTGATCTGCACACTGCTGCTGCATCTGTCACAACCTGCACAACATTCTCAGGACCAACCTCCTCTATAGCATCCCGAAGAAGCTCAAATTGGAAAGCTGCATCTTTGCGCTTTCCAGAACAGTCAACAGCTCTAAGAAAGAATGGCCCATCTGTGCATGTAATTATGATGTTAATAAGTGGACGTTTGGTAATGTCTGTCCACCCATCCATAACAATAGAGCAACCTGACCTCACCCATACCTCTTTCATTTGTTCTTTCTGCACAGTAATATTGGACACCTGCCTCTCTAAGATCGTTGTCCTCACCTTGTGCTCACCTGGGGGCACATATGAGGGTCCCGATGCTGCAATTAAACGGACCATCTCCCTATAATAAGGAGAACGAGTAACATTGAAAGGAATGCCATTGGCAAAAAGGAATTTTCCAATGCCATCATCTGTATCATCACGGCTAAGTTTGCCATACATCCCTGTAATGGTCGGTGCTATAGAACAAGAACGGACCTTTTTTGATGAAGATGTCTCAGTAGAAGATGGTGGAGGCATACAAGTGGATGAGTTACCTTTCCTTTTGGAACTTGCTTTTGCATCGTGATGTTCTTTTAGTTTTGACCCGACATTTTGGCTAGAGAATGTGCCCTTAGCATCTGCTGCCATTTGCAATCTCATAAGCTCTGTTCTTTGCAACATGGTTAGCTTCGAACACACGGAAACCCCTTTGCCACCAATGCCCAAAAGGTGTTGTCTAACACGACTATAACTCCCAACCCAAGGATGGCCACACACATTGCATGCCCAATGACGTGACCCACCACTTTTCTTGTCTTTTTGGTTGGTTGAGGGAACATTTACTTTGCTTGCATATAGCAAAAGCGGTTTTTTGGGATCAAATGTCCCCTTTGCATATTGAGCCAATGACCTGTGTGGGGTGAGATTGGAATTGCCTTCTCCTTCACTTTGACTTAACCTGGTTGATGAGGGAGTTCCACTCCCACTTCCAGTCTCTGTCCCAACTCCAACACTTCCACCCTCAGTCTCACTCTCAGTGTTGTCACTACTGTTGCAATTGCTAGAGTTGCTCATATTGCTGCTGTTTTAAAAAACATTGAATTTCATCATCATTGCTGTTAAACAGATTTTCATTTAAAAACTAAAATTCGTAATTGTAATTTCAAATTTGTAAGTAACATGTTACATTTTCAAAATTTAAAATTTTAATTTTAAATATTAAAAAAAAAAACAGAACTGCTCCAGCTTAAAGAAATTACAACACTGTAATAAAAAAAAATTAAAATTAAACACTAACAGTCAACAGACTAACAGTATTTTAACTGTTAGTCTGTAGACTGTTAGTGTTTAATTTTAATTTTTTTTAAACACTAAAATTAAACACTAAAATTAAAAATTAAAATTTAACAAATAAAAATAAAAAAAACTTACCTTTCGGCTTTCCTGTATTCAACAGTCTGCAGGTTCCTCTGCTCGACGTGGCCCGTGGGTTCCCGGTTCACACTTCACTCACAACGGCCTCCGCTCACAACGGCCTCTGCAACGGCCTCTCCTCGGCCACGAAAATGACCTCTGCAACGGCCTCTCCTCGGCCACGAAAATGACCTCTGCAACGGCCACGGCAACGGCCTCTCCTCGGCCACGGCAACGGCCTCTGCAACGGCCTCTCCTCGGCCACGGCAACGGCCTCTGCAACGGCGTCTCCTCGGCCACGTCCTCTCCTCGGCCTCTACAACGGCCTCTCCTCTCCTCGGCGCTCGCAAACTGTCGGCTGTCCACTACTTCAACGGAAACCTCCCTCCCAACACGGCTCAAGCCCACAAGAAATGGGAACACAACCCACACACAGTCGAAAAAACGAGTCCTCCGGCGGCAAATGTGAAGTGAGCTCACTCGCGGAATGAATGTCGCGGAATGAAGAGGTGGACGTCGACCGGAATAGAAAGGTAAGTTGAAATTAGGTTTTAATTTTTATGTTTTTTTTTTGTTTTTTCAAATTTCGTTTTTTTTATTAATTGTAATTTGGAAAATCGCGGGGGGGGCGTCTAGGAGCCCCCCATGCTCGGGAAGGGGTGTCTACGCGTCCCCCATAAGTTGAGCGCTGTTCGAAAGGTAGGAACGCGTCCCCATGTGCGTTTCGGAGGGTTTCTGAATTTTGGGGGCGATGCGAAACGTTTCGGAGGGAGTCCCCAAGCCCCCGAAGCGTGGGGAGCGAGGGGGGCGAGCCCCCGACCTTGGGGGGCGAGTTTCCGTGGAACACTGAATAATTATTATAAATCATTTTTAATAATAAACTATATATAGTTTATTAAACATTAATATAATAATGTTATTAATTCATTAATTAATAATTATTATTATAAAAAAAAATAAAAAAAATAAAAAAAAAATTATTATTATTATTTTATTAAAATAATAATTATTTTTGGAAAAAAAAAAGGCTATTTGACCTAATAAGAAAAAAAAAATAGTCAAAGAAAGTTCCTTCCAATAGAGACATATTGGGAATTATTACACCCTTTTAATCCACCCTTGTCGAAGGAAAGAAGACAAGCAAAAATGAAAGAGACAGATTTTAATAAAACAAAGAAAAGATTTCTCAACGTTCTGACGAAAGTGCCGATGGCCATGCTGAAAGTTAATGGGATATTTGATGAAAGTCCAATTGCCATCGCTATTTGTCCATCCAAGAAGGAAAATTTTATAAACATTGATGTCGCAAATCAAGTACAAGTTCAAAAATCAATGAAGAATGAGTCCAACGAAGATCAAATAGAAGTACCATTACAAATCGATGATTATCATTTTGCAGCTCAATTCACCGTCGCAACTATAGATGACTATCTCATCGACATAATGTTGGGTTATAACTGGTTGGAAACACTAGGAACATTCTCCGTCAATGCAAAACAGAAGTGCATCACCTTCTTCCATGAGAAGAAGAAAATAACGCTACAGGATTTCTCAGTGATAGTTCCCTTATCGCAAACTACAGACGAAGAATCAACTGATGGACGATATGAAGAGTTAGAAGAACAAATAAAGCTTTTAAACAAACTCATCATGGACAAAGATAATGAGTTGGAGCACATCCATAGAAAGTTAGAAAATCAGGAAACAGAGTTATCTCATTGTCAACAGCAAAAAGAAAAACTCCAGCAGTAGTATGACGACAGTAAGAAGACACATAAGTTGGAACTAACAAAATTCAACAATGTGTTATCAAGCAATACCGAAGAGATATTTCGACTATGAAATCATAACAAAACACTGATTACAAAGATTAAAAAATTGAAAACAGTAGCAAGAGGGAACACTCCGGTGAAGACCTCGAAGGAAGAACACTGGAAAAGCAAGAAGAAAACCAATGTCTAAAGAATCGTAATCAGGAACTAGAGAATCAAATCAAGAAGTTAGAAATTGACAAAAAGTCACAAGATGAAAGAATCGAAAAGATTCAGAATCATAAAAATCTACTGGAGAACCAAGAAGCACAAATCCAGCAAGATGCATCCAAAAATCAAGTCGAGGAAGTGAAGGCAGTCCTCCCCACATTTCAAAAGAAAGAAAAACAAACAACACATACACCTTATAAACATCCCAATTATAATCGCCATTTTGACCAACAACAGGGTCAAAACGAGCACTCACAGAAGAATTATGTTGACAACCGAAAAGATCGACATACTAAGCAACAATTGAAACAGCCCGTCCCACAAAATGATCTCAGAGCCCCGATAAAAATAGATCTAGGATGGACCACAACAGATACGATGCGACAATTCTCCTTGGGAATCCGTAACTCGTATTGTCTCATTTCATCAAGTGTCGCAATTAAAAAAAGGAAAGGACCCCGAGACGACAGTTCAAGGGAATTCATACATTGTTTTCAATACAGCTTTGAGGACAAAGCTTCCCTTAAGGGGAAGGCAATGTAACAAACATAAATGTTATAAATATTAACATTTAATACTAAGTAGGTTAATTAGGGTAATTAATTAATTACTCAAGAGGTGACTTGAAAAGTCACCTCCCTTCCCACTTAGGGTATAAAATACCCGACATTAATTCTTGTAAATCATCTTACATCTTACATCTATTCTACTTTACATTATTTACTTGCCTAACATGGCATTTCTACGTTACTTGTATTTACTATTCTATTAGTGGGAACTTTAGTTCTTTCATTAGCATACAAAATGTACCCTGTAAAACCCAAGTAAGATAATAAAATCTACGGGAAAATTGCACGCAACTTTTAAGAGTGTTATCTAATGTGTCACTAATAACACTCCTCTCCATTCAAAGTGAAGTGAATTCACTCTTAGGGGGGTTCCCTCAATGTCCTTACACAATAGATCTGCAAAATAAGTGTTAGGACAGAGAAAGATGACTGAAAATTAATTGAAAAACAACGATTGTTCATTGTTGTGAATACCCAAAATGATAAAATCTACGTGTAAGATGAATGTAATTGATATCTAGTATGCAAAACAACTCATATCTATGACGCCCCGGATGTGGGTGTCCTTCCCATTCACGCCACAGATGGCATCCCGACTCATCCACCTGGCGACGGCACGCTGCACCAGTCCCCTGCTCGGCACGCTGGCAGGGACTCGAGCGGAAATGATAATGAGGAGGATGCGAGGATTAATGGTAATAAAACTGCAGTTAATATGTCGAGGAAGAACTCGATTGTCTACGTCCCTTCGCATTAACTGGGGTAGTTGGTTCTTAAGGTTCCCACGTGTCGATCTCCTATGCCCCTTCTCCAAGGCGCGTGATAAGATGGATAGGCCTCATTCCACCCTCATTTGTAATCATATATAGGACTCTGCTGTGAATTGCTCTATTGTGAATTGCTCTGCTCGAATTCTCATCGCCTGGGAGCTTGATCTTTACACCATGACTCGTCCGCATGGAACCTCCCGGCGTGGGGCTGGACGTGATGTTGCTTCTCTAGGCAAGAACAAGGCAGCCATTAGCGGCTATGACAGCAACGTTTCGGCTCCAGTTCGCCTATTAATCGATGACTGGGAATCAAGCTGTGTAGCTGATATTCTAGCCACTGGCAATCACGGTAACCAAATTAATTATTACTAGCTAATAAAAAACATGATGGGTAACCTGGTCGAGGCGATGTTGGCTAATTGTAACTCTGCCAAGTCCTCCATTTTGGATATCAGGGCTATCCTGATTCACCTAGATGAAAAGCTGGTTAATTTGGACACTAGTGTAGCTGGTGGTAAATACTCCCTGGAAAGGTGCGGGACTCTTCGTGGGGGCTTGGCTCAAGCTGAACCCAGTAAAAACAATGTTGGCTCTGCTGGAATGGATATCGTTGAGCCTGGAGAGGTCTCCTCTGCTACTGGAGCTCCTCCAATTTCACAGGATATGGTGGACGATGTTGCTGAAGTCCCCGTCGCCATTGTTGGCACTCCTTCTGGGTCGGTACTGCCTGTTTTTGGAGTGACTTCGAGAGTCCCTGGCCTTCACGCCACTTTTCCCATTCCGTCCACCATCGACTCGCTGCACTACAAACGTGTTCGGAAAACCGAAGAGGATGCCTCCCCCTGTCGCAAAACAGAACCGTTGACGCCAAAGCTCCCCCCCAGGGTTGGGATGATGACTTCTTCGGCAGTTGCCCTATTGTTGAAGACAAGTCGAGCTCTCAGAATGAAGAAGCAAGCACTCTTGATGGCAGTCCCTAACTCTCTTTGTGACTGTTAGAGGTTTTGTCTATTTTGGCTCTATAAACTATTTTATGCTTTGTTTTGTTCTCTGATATGCTATGTAATGACTCTTATGGAACCTGGTCTCCTCAGACAGGTTTGTTTTGCCATGTTACTTATCTAACTAACATTTTTGAGCATCTGGGTTGGTGGTTTCACCACCCAAGACCGCCAAGGCTAGATAGCTGCCATGTAATTTTTGAACTCTTTTTATAAATATACTGTTGCAGATTTACAAAAAAAAAAACTGATATCTATGATGTAACGTCAAAGAACAGTGGACAGAAAAGTCATTTTAAGTTGTTGAACCATAAAAATCAGTGAACTAAATAGCATAACAACAGTGTTCATTCAGTCTTTGGCATGCAAATAAATGCCGCCAAAGAAATTGTTTAAAAAATTGTTGATAGTGGTGTGAAATCTCTTTAAAACCAGATCTAGGAAAAATGGAAAATGAGAAATAGAAGGCACTTCCAAACATTAGCTTTCACCTAGATAAAAGGCTAAGAACTTCTAAATTATTGCACATAAATCACATCATAATGTTGGAATTTGTGCAACTTCGGAAGTTATTCTTATTATATTTTATTATAATTATTTGTACCTCCTACGGGAGATGATCTCGATGTAATTAATCATGTAAACCCTTGAAAGAATCAATGTAAACATTGGGGAGAAAAATAAGTAAAGAAAAGAATTATTAAATGTATTTTTATATTCCCCCAAGACTAGTCGGCTCAGACAGTTTGACAAATCGGCCCTGTTGAGGAAAAAGCCAGTTTAGCACATGTATAAATAGAGAGGTAGCTCACCTCATTTGTCACTCACTCAACCAAGCAAGTTCGCACCACTTGTAGAGAGATTCGCAACTACAACTAGGAGAAGATATTTTGGGGTTTCTACTTGAAAATTTCTTCCACTTTTCTCTCACATCATTGCATTATATTCTAAAAATTGTTCATCTCTATACGAAGGTTTATGGGTTTTCTCCCTATTGGGTTTCCCAGGATAAATTCTCGTGTTCTTTGTTTTTGTGCTTTGTCTTTCTTCTAGTGATCCTATTGATCTTATGCAATTGAATTATAATGCTATAATTGTATGAAAAACTAACATGGTATCAGAGCAAGGTTAGAAGAAGCCATTGTCGTGTTATCACATCCATGTTGGCTGGAGCTACCATGCTACAAATTGTGTGGTCGGGGACCATACTATACCTTTTTTCCAGATCAGAGATCAGATGCCTTCAGAGGGGGCATACATTTTCTTCGGATTGTCCCGAGCAGAGATATCAGTGGGGGCAGATGGTTTTGGTATTGGTCCAGACATGTATACATCATTGCCTACAGGGGCACCCTTCCTTGCCAGGGTTTGCGTAAGCCCATTGAGATAGCTGCCTAGCCATATTTTGATTGAGAGTACTACAGAGTATTGATGGTTTGGCCACCTATTGCCCGAATTCAGTAGAGATCCAATTTCAGAGTCAGCTTCAACAACAGGTATATGGTGTGGCAGGTATAACATTTGATTTTCTATTGCTCATGTTGTTGATTAGACTTGTTTATATATGATAGTACACTGACTTTACATATGATGTTGATGTGGTGATCTAGTTGTCATTATGATGTGTTTGGCCCTTGGTGATGTCAGTCCACCCCTTCCAATAGGCTCCTATCTATGCACACTAGATCATATCCCCACTATTGGTATAGACTTGGTCACTTAGTCCTCCTTTGGCAGCTGACTTTGGATCCACCTTCACCTTCTCCACCCATCCGACTCATTCATGTTGGTCTTTCCCGACTTGGATTTTGATTTGTGACCTTGAGGATCCCCTTCCCCACTGACCTCTGGGTATGCCATGATTCCCTGTCTTTTGTGCCTCGGCTCTTTAGTGTGTGAAATGCACTCTCAAACCTGGGATTTGCCCCTGTCGGTTGCCCCCGATGTTGCAATGCAGTATAGGATTGTGTAGCCTCACTGGGTGTTCCCCATTGGTCATCGAAGCGTGTACACTCACCCCCATTACTTTGCAGTATGAGCACCTTGATTATATCTATTGAGATATGTGTGTAGCCCAAAAGGGCCTTGAAATGTAATGAAATGAAGAAATGTAAAAGCAAGCCAAAAAGGCTATTGTAAATGTAAAATAAAGCCAAAAAGGCTAAGTATGAAAGTCAATGTAAAAATCCATGCAATGTGTTTGTAAACACACATGGACACAGGTCAGCCAATGCTCCACGGGGACGCGCCTCCCAGGGTCGGGAGCTCGCCCCCTGCGTTTCCCACGCCCCAGGGGCTGGGAGGCTCCATGTGAAACGTTTCACTGCGCCCCCTTTTCTCAGAATCATAGACATGTCACATAAATTGTAAACACTAAACAGTATAATATATATAGCAAATTAAAATTACTCAAAATAGTACTAAAGAGTAAAGATTCAAAGACTCAAAGAGTGATGAGTCAAAGTCTAAAGACTCAGTCTGAGTTCATCAATGACGGAAAATAAAACTAAAAGTAGCAAAAGTAAATCATGAAAAGACTCAAAGTGCATCAAGGAGATAGATCCATGGACTGGTCCTCCTGATGCATCTACTGCATGAAGTCACCATCTATGGGAGTGTCACCATCTAAGTCAGAGTCACTCTCAGTCTCAACCTCAGGAGTGACCAATGGCACACCAACCAAACCGTGTTGCATCTCATCTGGTCTCTCCTCCTCATATATCTGTGCATCATCCTCTGGATCCACATCCCACTGTGTCGCCGGTCCCATCTGATACTCTGGTGTCTTCCTATGTGAAAGACGTAGGGCACTGTGCACTACCACTAGCTTCTCCGGTCTCTTAGAGGTAAGTCTATTCCTCTTGATAGAGTGGATGAAGCTATATGTAGACCAATTCCTCTCTGCTGCAGAGGAACTAGCAATTTGAGACAATAAGCGAATGGCAAGATATTGGATCTCTAGAGCATCATCCCCATGCATCCTCCACCCACCAATGGGATCTTCTTGGCCTAAGTCCTTAAGATCTTCCTTTGCATCATGCTTGTTGAAGGGACCACTGAGAGATGCAAAATGATACCATTGTCTTCGAATTTTTTTTGCCTCATCTCCATCATACATCTTTGTTATGGCAGCTCAAAATCCCCTCTTGATCTCTGGATCTTCAATGGGGGCAATTCTACCAGCCCTCTCAAGATACCATTTTGGGTTAAGTGCATATGCTGCCATGTGCAAAGGTGTGTTCATTCGATCCCACCTACGCTGAATAATGGGTCAAATCTGGGTCGTATAGAACTCTAGGGATAGCTCTTTCTCACGAATGGTCGCCCTTACTTGACCCAACATGCTATCAAAAGTCTCATAGATTTCTCCAAGACTAGGAGAATCTGAGTCCCCATAGCGAATGACCTCAACTATAGGGCGCAAGAAAGACACCAAATAACTGCAATCTGCCCACCAATCATCATCCAATATCTGAAGCCTGGCCTTCTTCCCCTCATTTGTCTTGGATTCATTCCACCTATTCCAATCCGGAGTAACAACCATGGCCTGCAATGCTGGTTGCACCTCCAACATCCTCTCCAATAAGAGATAATAGCTAGCATATCTAGTGTATGTGGGCTTGAAGAATTCCTTCTTTGAGTGAGTCATGTACATGACTAAGGAGGTGTGGTGGTTGCAGATAAACATCTGCACATCTCTTGCAGCTAACACCAAGGATGATATCCACTCAATCTTGCCAATGTCTTTCAGTGCATTGTTGAGTGCATGCACACAACAAGGTGTCCAAAAAATATGCTTGTATTTGCTTTGAACTAGTAACCCAGTTGATCTATACACTGTTGTTGCATATGTCACAACCTACACGACATTGGTAGGCCTAACCTCCTCTATAGCATCTCGAAGAAGCTCAAATTGGAAAGCTGCAAAGAAGCTCAAATTGGAGAGCTGCATCTTTGGGCTTTCCTGAACAATCAATAGCTCTAAGAAAGAAAGGCCCTTCTTTGCATGTAACTATGATGTTGATAAGTGGACGTTTGGCAATGTCTGTCCACCTATCCATAACAATGGAGCAAACTTTCTTCACCCATGTTAGTCTCATAGTTTCTTTCTCCATAGTGATACTGGACACTTGCCTGTCTAAAATAGTTGTCCTCAACTTATGTTCACCTGGTGGCAGATATGAAGGTCCCGATAATGCAATTTTTTGGACCATCTCCTTATAATAAGGAGAGAGACTAACATGAAATGGAATTCCATTGGCATAAAGGAATTTGCCAATGGCATCATCTGTATCATTACGATTCAACCGACCATACATCCCTGAAATAGTTGGTCCCATTGCACATGAACGAGAAGAAGAGCCCTTCTTTGTGGATGATGTCATAGCAGGAGATGGTGGAATCATAGGGTTGGATGCTTTAATTCTGGATTTCCTTTTGGAATTAGAAGCTCCCTCTAGGGCCTCCACATTGTGGCTAGCAAAGGTGCCCTTTGTATCTGCAACCATTTGCAACCTCAAAAGGTCAGATTTTTGTTGCATGTTTACTTTTGTGCATACATTAACTCCTTTTCCACCTATGCCCAAAAGGTGTTGCTTGATCCGACTGTAACTGCCAACCCAATGATGGCCACAAGCATTGCATGTCCAACGACGTGAACCACCACCTCGCTTTGCCATAGATTGGGGCACCGATGCACCTCTTTTGTTACATATAACAGAAGTGGTTTTTTGGGATCATATGTTCCCTTGGCATATTCAGCCATTACCCTTGGTGGATTGGCACCTTGGTTGTCCAAATTAGCAGACCTTGATGAAGTATCTACACCTCAGCCTCCACTTCCAACTTGACCCTGAACTTGAGTCTCAAAATCTAACTCAGTGCTGCTGTCACTAGGAACCTTTGTCTTGGTCCAATCACTTTTGGGTGATCATAGGGTCTCCCCCTTGATCTTGATTCATCTTGATCTAAAGTGAAGAGTGCCTCGATTGTCGTGACTCCCAGCCTGCATTGGGAACCGTGGCACCTCTTGGGTCACCTCTTTAGTTGTCCATCTCCTCTACCGTCCCAGATGGGATACCTTTAAGGACAACTACAAGTTGTGTGATAACATTTTTGGCGCCGCTGCCAGGGAGGTAGAGGCTTACCTTAGGTGTCTGTGATTATCCATGCATAACTCATATCTTATCGCATCCGGATTAATCTAGATGGTTATCATTTCAATCCTTAATTTAAAGCATATCCATCTATTTGTATCACTCTCTCCCTGCACTTTAAACAGCATACATCTTGGTAGAAGAGTTTAAAAGTCTACCTGACGACTCCTAATCGTGACTCCGCTGAGGAGCGAGCTCATAGTCATCCTTACAATACTCGAAGAAAATCAAATCCAAATCAATTAGAAGGAACTCCACTCACTTATCACAAGAGAGATCCTAAAGCCCAATCATCTAACTTCTTTTGGAAACTTGTTAACTCAGATTCTCCAAACTGTATCTTGGGATCTCCTTTGTTCAATTCGGTTCCTCCTTCATCTCCTAATCCTAATCCTAATGTAACTCCAGTCAATCCAATGGCAAGAACTCAAACTAATTCTGGAAACAATAATCAAAACAACCCTCCCGCTGCTCATGCTTTTGGAAACAAGGCTAAGACCTCTCCTTTAAACTTTTCCCAGGTCGTAGGTGCCCCCATGATATGCCAAACAAGTGTTTTGAAAAGATCCCAAAGTTCAATGGGAATTATGCAACCTCCATTGAGAATCACATAGAGAATGTCTGGTCTCAAATGGAAGCTTATGGAGCTCAAGAAGATGTGTTTATGAGGGGTCTCTTTGCATCCTTGGAGGGTGATGCTAGCAAGTGGTTTGACCGTTTGCCTGCATCATCAATCAATGGATACGATGTATTCACCGATAAACTGAAGCATGAGTGGTCAATCAAGTTAGATGGGCATTTCCTTTTGAACCATCTTTTCGAAATCAAAAAGAAAGAGAACGAGTCTGTCCATGAGTTTAACCTTCGCTTCGATAAGATAGTGGCCAACATACCAAGTACTATTAGGCCCCCTGATCAAGCTATCTTAATTCATTACCTCAATGCATATCAAGGTTACCTTGGATACTATTTAAAAGACAAGGACCCCACTGACTTAAAGGTGGCACAAGATAATGCGAGAAAGGCTGAAGCAAATGCTGCTTCCATGGCAAAGCAAAATTTCTTTGACCTAATCAGTGCCTATGCTTCTAGATCTGAGCCTAAGTTTAGAAAGGGGAAGGAGCCTAGTAAAGATCCCAATGAGATGATGGAGAGCATGCACGAAATGATGAAGAATCTAACTCTCTTGACTAGGGATCTAGCTAAGAGTAAAGAGGCGGAAAGGTATAGGCAACCCTATGGCCCTAAGCCTTATTGGAATCAACAAAAGAAACCTAATGAAGGTGATAGAAGAAACCCTGTGAGCCAAACTTCACCTGAACCTCCTATCATAAACTGGTCAGAAGAGCAAAGGTTGGATGATCCTGAGTATCCCACCCATGGTGATGATACTCCTGATTCTCCAAAGAACATTAACTGGGTTGACAACTTAGAACTTGATAAGGACTTTGGAAGAATTTTGATTGATCATGAAGAGTCCATAGAAGAACCCAGTCCTAGTTTTTCCATCTATGCTACTGAGCAAGCCGGTAGTAGTAGTCAAGCTCCTCCTAGAAAATATCAACGAAGAAAGGATGGTCAAAAGCCTACTCCTTTCAGTGAAAAGAGAAATAGTGAGCTGCCTAGTCCAGTGAGTGAGCCAATCCCTTTTCCCGAGTATGCCTTGGACATCAACATTGAAAGAGAATTGGACAAAGTTATGCATAACATCCTACTCACTGAGTTAATGAAAATCCCATGCATAAAAGAACAAGTGGTGGAGTTTTTCGAGAGTATCCCTGAGACTGCCACAAGTAATGGTGACGGTTCAACTTTTCAAAACTCAGCACCTAGTGCTATGATTGATAAAGAGGGGGAGACCCTATGATCACTCAAAAGTGATTGGACCAAGACAAAGGTTCCTAGGGATGTGTAAATGATAAGTTACGGAAACCAATGCAAGGTTAAGTGGACCCAAGAGCTTAGGTAGTGGTTGAAGAGGCTTAAGGAGTGACAATTGCTTCAACCAATGAATGGGTTGGGCCACCTATGAAGACCAAAAAGACAGATCTAGTACCAAGAAATACACAAGTGGGACCCACTTCCTTGGGATATGGAAATGGCTTAAAAGGGACCCACAAGGTGAAGTTAAGGGTATAAATGGTACTAAGGGGTATGTAATGAGTAGATCTATGGATCTGAAGTGAAATTAGAGATACCCACATATGGGATCTAGGAGATGACACAACTCCCAAGGAGTGCAAATTGCCCTAGGTGTACTAGTGCCTTGATGGATGGGTTAATGGAGTCAAAAGAGATGTGGAATGTAGATCGGGACACCTAGGATGCAAATCAAGTGGGCTATTGAAGATGTGATGGTTGGATCTTAGTAGATCTAATATTTCACTATGTGACCCAAGTGGACAACAATCCCCAAAATGAGGAATGATACCCACAAGGCAGAACTTCACAAAGTGAGATACTAGGTAGGGGTTTCAAGGTATGCTCTTTTCAAATCAAGTGGGATCACAACCACCCATGTCCTAGAAGTGGACAAACTCAAACATGCCCAAGGAGGGTTAAATGCATGGAATAGTGTGTCAGAACAAGTCCAAAGGCCACCAAAGTTTAGATCCAAGAAGTTTAGGCAAATATGAGTGTGGATCTTGAAAATCAAGGGGATCCAGGGGCTAGATCTCCATAGATCTAAGATTTAAAATGCATCACCTAATTGACCCAAGTCGGGCACAACCCTCAAAATGAGGAATGGGGCCCACAAGGCAAAAATCAACAAGGTGAAGCACTAGGGGTAGGTTATCAAGTGAGGAGAGTGTGAATCAAGTGGGATCTCACCTACCCATGTGTTAGATCTAACCCAACTAGCTTCTCCCAAGGGGTGCGATTTGCCTCAAGAGGGCTATTTTGCCTTGAAAAGTGTGTCAAATGAAACCCAATCACCACCAAACTATAGATCCGAATTGTCGTGGATGCTATAAAGGTGGGTTTTCAATATCTTTTCAAAAGCTAGGCTAGATCCAAGTAGATCTAAGAAAAAGTAAAAATGAGGGTTTTAATCAATTAGGGTTTTATGATCTAGAAGTTATGGATAAGCCAAGGAAGAAGAAGACCATACCTTTCGAGCATACCTGGATGAAGAAATGAATGCTAGTTGAAAAGAGGATTACTTTTGCCAAAGATCAAATGAAGAATTTTTTAAGCCCTCTTGCCAAATCGATTTTCTCCAAGCCACATGTGTGTCCCTCTAACCTGTCAAAACCAAGGCGCAAAGCATTAATCAGTTTAACATGTTGAAGGTAGATACAAGCAAGAGAGATAAGCAAAGAATAGTTGGCACAAAGACAAAACCACTCCCTGTTTAACCAAAACATCTTCCTCCAAGCTTGAAGGGCAAGCCTCCCCACCAATTCGCACTTGTCAAAAACGTCCTCTTAACCTGTAAAAAAAAAAGTATGGCAACATATGCAAGATAGCTACAAGAGATCCTCCAGTGCAATGGACAAAAGCATTTACAATCAAAGTAACCAACATCCACTCCAAGATCCAAGCATGTACTCCAAAAGATAGAAATTTTATTCCAGGAGCCAAGAGCCAAATTCTCTAGATGATTTTACAATAAGGGGGTCTCCTCCTTATATAGGATATAATAAAGACCAAAACCCTAGATCTCAAAACCACTTTATGAAATGAGTGGTTGAGATTAGAAGATCTCAATACATGATCAATGGCTAAGAATGAATCATAACAATATAACACATGGATCACTCAAATAATGATGATGTCATAGCTAAAAGATACTCATGGAGGGTGACGTCATCCACTAGAGGGGGTAAAAGTACAAGAGCCCACCTCATATGACTAGGACATGACACATGGAGCTCATGGTGGGGCTAGGAGGCATCAATCCTTACTAGCTCATCCCCATGGCACAATAAAATAATATAATATGTCCAAAATAAATATAAATGATCAAATCTGTCCTCAAAATCTGTGACAGACAAGCAGTAAAAGGCCTCCTGTGGCCTCTGTGGACCCACCCAAATGATGAAAACTAGCTGGAAGATAGGGGGTTCACCCTGGAAGACCTCTGTGAAAACCAAGTGCCAAAACCTTGCCTCAATTGCCCAAATCGAATTCCTTGGTGACCCTTTTATCCCATTTCTGGACTGCCTCGGTAATTGTGAAAGTGCTAAAACTGCCTCCTAAGGCACCTGCACTATCAAACTGAGCCCACCAGGCTCTCTTGAAGGGGGGATAAATGGTAATAACAAGGGGCTGGACCACCCCCTCCTCATACAGCGCCCTACGTGAATTGGCCTCTCATGGCCCCTGCTGCTCAGGCTGGGAAATCAACCCCAAATCTAGTCAACAAGTGTAAAACTGCGTTCATCACTGTCAGAAGTGCCCGGAACTGAAAGATAAGTGTCTCATTGGATCCAGAAGACCCAAATCTACTAAGAATGTGTACTCATACATCATGGGTTGCCCTAATGGGCTAACTGTAAGGTCCACCATATATGGGCAGTGCATAATCTAATGATCTGAAGTAATAATAAAACCTGTTGAACTGCATCAATCATCATTTAAATCATATGTCCATCATATTGCATCATCATCAAGAGTATGTGGGTCCATCTATCATCATCAATAAGTATGTATGGCCCACATCATCACGGATCCCAAGAAATGACCATAGTCAAACTAGGCTTGACTTGGTCGAAATACAACCAAGGACAAATCATATCAATAGACTAAGACATGTTCCTTTAATCATACTAATAGCTTAACTTAAAGTATAACATCATTTAGTGGCATTAATCAAGTTAGCATATTCCATTGTTATTTATATTCACTTGCACAATAGCTTAATGACAAACTCACTCATTGGACATGGTCTAACTGCTAGCTAAGGATGAAGGCTAGGAACAAGGTTGGGCAAAAAGGGGGTGACTTGTCTAAACTCAACTAAAAAATACTTCGGACTGGGAGAAAGGGGAAGCTACAAACTCTGTGCTGGACAAAATAAACATGGGGAATGGATGTGCCTCACAAATCGGTAAGTTGTTTAAAGAGTGCTTATTCAACTTAGGGATCATGTCTACAACAAGTTGATCCAAGTTCATTAGGATCATTCAATTTCATTTCATGGCCTTTTTGGCCTACATAACCCTTCGAATCTCAGGTGTGCTGATAAGCACAACTAATTGTAGCTTGCATCCAGGGCATGTTTACATATACATATAAGGTCAGCAATTGTTTGGACCTTTCCTATACTCTTCGAGGAGTATTTTTAGCAGTTCATCGCTCTTGCCCTTTTTAGTTTCCATGGGCGAATTTACATAAGTTTCCATAAGTAGTACATGAGCTTTCAGTTTTAGCCAACATCTCAAGTGACTAGGCGGAGTTCGAGCCAATGCCAAACATCGGGACAACCGACCAGAATGATTAGGCCTACAATCCAACTTACCAAAGGCAAGTTTTGTCACCAACTCAGAGCCGAAACACTAAACATACAGGGATGTAATCCAAACAAAGAGGTAGAAAAAGGGGAAGTCCTCAACATCAGAAAGTCAAGTAAGACAAGTCAAGGGTTAAAGCCAAATAAGGAAAGTCATGAATGGATGGAGTCAAGTGGAGGTGGAGCCTAAGCTAGCAGACAAATGGTGTCAAGAAAAACCATATCTATGCAAGGTAGTGAGCCAGTGAGTTTTGTCAAACAACCTAAATGTGCAAGTAAAATGTCCATTTTAAATTATTATCAAGATAGTCCATTTTATAAAGTTTGCCACATCATGAATTATATACCAAGCTAATGCTGTGAACATGACTAAAACAACAAGATAATAATCCACAGTCAATGATCATATATCCATAGGTCATACAACATCATCATAAGAATAATCATCATAAACCATCTGAAACACTGCTGCAATACATCTCTGGGCACTAAACTGAAACTGTATGGAATAAAGGGTCACATCGATCATCAAATATGAACTCTCAAGGCTCAGCCTTGACACAAGCTCTAACATAAGTCTGAATAATACATTGCTCTGATCATGAGTGATCTCAAAATATACAATCATCGTAGCCAAGCTCTGAATAATGGAAGCTCTGGAATGTGCAGATATCTGCTAAGCAAGAATAGTAGCCTTGCTACTATGGTGTGATAACAGTGCCCAAGGAGAAGAGGACGAAGTTAGAACCTTCAGGCAAGAAGGGAACTTTCTTGGGATACAGTGAATCTTCAAAGGCCTACAGGATTTATATCCCAAGATCCAGGCAAATCGAAGTCAGCAGGGATGTTTCCTTTGAAGAAGAGATGGCTGTCAGGAAAGGCAAAGGATCAGACATGTATATTGATCATGAGGAGATGCTAGACCCAAAGGAGATCAAATCATCTCCCCCTCCAGTTCAGAGGGGGGATTTAGCAAAGAAGGATGAACCCATCGATCCCATTGATCCAGTTGAACCAGTTGATGTTCCCAGAGATATTGCAGTAGGCCGGAAAAGGCCTAGATGGGTACAACAGACTTTGCAGGATGCAGAGGGGCATGAAGCTCCACATGGTACTTTTCGAGAAACTAAAAGACCTCGGAGGTTCTCCAGTTATGTAGCATTTATGAGTCACATCATTGGCTCGGAACCTACCACTTATGAAGAAGCATCCAGACACCAAGTTTGGAAGGATACCATGGTGGAAGAATACCAATCCATCATGAAGAATGATGTGTGGGAGGTTGTGCCGAGACCTGAGGAGAAGTCAATAGTGACTTCCAAGTGGTTATAATAAATCAAGCATGGAGCAGATGGCGGTGTTGAAAAACACAAGGCTAGATTTGTTGCCAGAGGATTCTCTCAGCAAGAGGGAGTCGATTATGATGAGACATTTGCTCCTGTGGCTCGATATACTTCCATCAGATCGATCATTGCTATTGCTTCAACTATGGGATGGAAGGTGCATCAAATGGATGTCAAGACCGCCTTCCTCAATGGTGTTATTGAGGAAGAAGTATATATTGAACAACCATAAGGGTTTGTTGTCCATGTAAAGGAGTCTCACCTATGCAGGATGAAAAAGGCCATGTATGGACTCAAGCAAGCACCCCGTGCTTGGTATGGATGAATAAACGGATTCCTAGTGAGTCTGGGATTCACCAAGAGTGATGCAAACCCCAAGCTTTATACAAGGTTGTGGATGATGAGCCATTGATTTTGGTCCTTTATGTTGATGACTTGTTTCTGACTGGAAATGAGAAACTTATCGTATGGTATAAACTTGCCTCTGAGTTCGAAATGAGGATCTTGGATTGATGCATTACTTCTTAGGATTAGAAGTATGGCAGACGCAGAAGGAGAGTTTCCTAGGTCAAGGAAAATACACCATAGATATTCTGAAGAGAGTCGGAATGTTGGACTAAAAGTCCATGGCCACTCCGATGGATGCAAATTTGAAGAAGCTGAGGGATTGTGCTTCAGATTCAAATTCGATTAATCCCACTATGTATCGCCAGTTGGTTGGATCCTTCATGTATCTAACGAACACCAAACCAGATATATGTTTTGTTGTGGATGCTCTCAGTCAATTCATGTGTGAACTGAGGCAGATTCATTAGGTTGGTACAAAACATGTGCTCAGATACTTGCGTGGCACTGTGGGATATGGCTTGAGATATGCTTCAGAGTGTGACTTGAGATTGCAAGGGTTTTCAAACTCATATTGGGCCGATGTGCTGCAAATAGGAAGAGTACTTCTGGATGTTGCTTCAGTCTACGTTCTGCAGTAATTTCCTGGTGTAGCAGGCAGCAGACCTCAGTAGCACTCAATACTGCAGAGGCTGAGTATATGGTTGCTAGTACAGCAACTCGAGAAGTTGTGTGGCTTCGGAAACTCCTTGCGGGATTGTTTGGCCAAATTCCAAAGCCAATTGTGATTCGCTGTGATAACTAGAGCTGTGTGCACATGTTAGTGAATCTTGTATTCCATGACAAGTTGAAGCATATAGAGATTCGGTACCACTTTATTCGTGATATGGTGCAGAAAGGTGAGATCGAGTTACAGTATGTTCCAACAGATGACCAAACTGCAGATGTTCTCACCAAGCCTCTTCCCATGATAAAGTTTGAATACTTTCGTGGAAGACTTGGAGTAGAAGAGAGCGTGTCCCTCCTTGAGAGGGAAAGATGACAGAGATGTTTACCTTGCTTTCACCCAGGTACCTCTACTTGTCCAAGTTCTCAGCCAGGTATGGGAGTAATCCCATCGGTAGATGAGACGGACAGGTAGTAGATGGTTGGGTTCCACACAGGTACTTCTACTCATCCAGGTTCTTAGCCAAGTATCGGAGTAATGAGTAATCCCATCGGCAGATGAGACGGACAGGTAGTAGATGGTCGTGTGATGCTTGCACATGTACCTCTACTCGTTCAAGTTCTCAACCAGGTATGGGAGTATCCCATTGGCAAATGAGACGAGCAGGTAGTAGATGGTCGTGCACCTTTGCTCGTCCAGGTTCTCAGCCAGGTATGGGAGGATCACATCGACAGATGAGACGGGCAGGTAGCAGATGGTAAAGCAGATAGTAAAGCTTATCTCTCGGACATCCAGGTAGGATGGAGAGCCTACTCTTGGGCTCACCAAAGGAGTGGTGGAGTTGATGCATGATGACACTTCTTGAAGGACTGAGACTGTGTTGACAACCTTCAGTATGTATAGAGATGATCAAGACAGTATAGATGTACAGATGAAACCCAGATAATCGTGATGTTGATGATGACCGTATCCGAAGAATACCTTCCTTGTTGAGAGGAAGTGTTTGAATTTGTGCAACTTCACAAGTTATTCTTATTATATTTTATTATAATTATTTGTACCTCCTATGGGAGATGATCTTGATGTAGTTAATCATGTAAACCCTTGAAAGAATCAATGTAAACCTTGGGGAGAAAATTAAGTAAAGAAATGAATTATTAAATGTATTTTTATATTCCCCCAAGACTAGTCGGCCCAGACAGTCTGACAAGTCGACCCTGTTGAGGAAAAATCCAGTCTGGCACATGTATAAAGAGAGAGGTAGCTCACCCATTTATCACTCTCTCAACCAAGCAAGTTCGCACCACTTGGAGAGAGATTCGCATCTACAACTAGGAGAAGATATTTTGGGGTTTCTACTTGAAAAGTTCTTCCACTTTTCTCTTTCATCATTGTATTATGTTCTCAAAATTGTTCATCTCTATACGAAGGTTATTGGGTTTTCTCCCTATTGGGTTTCCAGGATAAATTCTCGTGTTCTTTGTTTCTGTGCTTTGTCTTTCTTCTAGATATCCTATTGATCTTATGCAATTGAATTATAATGCTATAATTGTATGAAAAACTAACACATAATACCATCAAACCCTGATAGTCGGATACGAGCATAACAAAGCTTTATTCTGCATAAATCAAAAGGTTGATTGCACCAAAGAAACGAATGCAAAACTGATACAATGATATTCCTTGGACAAAAATATAGAAGCTAAAAGAGAAGAGAACGTGAGAGAGAGACAACTACGACTGAAGAAAATCCGACCATTAGAAGATGCACCCTCTCTCTTTTTATAGGTTTCAAATAGCTTTTAGGTCAAGAGAGGGGGGACGCATGAGTCATGCAAAGAGGAGCGCATGAGACATGCAAGGAGGAGATTCTTTGAGTCAAAACTCTGATGATGTAACTGACAACCATGGACACTGATGTGGACTAGTCCTCACTCTAGTCTTCTGAGGAGGCGCATTAGTTAACTAATCTTGACCCTATTAAACTCAAACTGATGCCAACTTTCTCATGCATGAGCCTTAGATCACTCAAGTGACTCATGCATGTGCCCTGTTTAACTGAAACAAGTTCCTACATGCGCTCTTGAAATCTCTAGTAATCCATGCAAGCACCTTGTCTAATAGAAACATATCCCTACATGCACTCTTGAAACTCCAATGATCCATGCATGCACTGTAGTTAACTGCCACTTTTTCTCAAGTTGATGCATGTGCATGCATGTGCCATGCAAAATGATGTATATCTGTGCATGTGCCATGCAAATCAAAACTTTAACCCTAAAAATGAAGTATCTTGCATGTTGCCTAGAAAAGTCTCATTGGAAATTTCAGCTCACAAGGATGAAAAAAATGTGATCAACTCCGTTGCGCAGACCTTCGAACCCTGCTTCCTAAAAAATAGGAATCCTCTCAAAACTGAAAACTTGTGAAATATCTGTTTGTGCCAAGCAAACATCATTGTACCAATCATATATCTCAACTCAATGGGAACCAACCATGGCTCTAACAAATTGTCTCTAGAGACTATATTTAAATACCAACCTAATGAAATGTGTTGGCCCTTAACCCATCCATATTGCTATGGAGCAAATCCAGGGGTTAACAGGGCTCAAGCCTGGTAGTCAACTGACTTCTTGGGCCTTGTTGGAGATTGGAAAAGAGAATGAGACACATTGGTTCAGGGGTTGAAAAGGGCCCACATTAGGATTAGGGAGGCGCCTGACAGTTTGGTATTGTTGAAGAACAAGGTGGGGGGTGACTACATAGTAAAAGCAATATAACTCTCTACAACAACAAGAATACAATGTCCTCCTTCCTAGTTGAAGAAGCGGATATGAATGGTCAAAGTGCCCAAAAAGACAAAAGATCTTCGTGTGGTTTACTTTGATGAAAAGGTGCCAACATGGGAGACGTGCCAAAAATGTTCCATTCAAGGCCCTGGTATCTGTGTCTTGTGCAAGAATTCGGATGAAACGACTCACCACCTCTTTGTTCAATGTCCATTCATTCAACATATTTGGGAAGTTTGTAGTAGATGACTTAACTTAAGGAACTTGTGGAATAACATTAAGCTCGCTTCTTCTATAAACCGACATAGATCCATCTTAAACCTGTATCTATCAAGCACCGAGAGGGATCCAATTTCTTGAGGTGTATTTCTTTTTTTAAATTTAAACTCAAGAAATTTGATCTCTCTTGATTGATAGATCCGGGTTTAAGTTTTAAGCTTTTATTTTATAAACGAACATCTATTTTTTAATTACTTTTCATAATATTTTATTTTATGAACCAACATGTTTTTTTTTTAAATACTTTCCATAATTTTTTATTTTATGAGTCGACATGAATTTTTTTAATTATTTTGTTACAAACGTTATATCACGTTACAACATCTCCCCCATACTGGGCTGTAGAGCACCTTGTTTCACTCGGTGCAATGAATGGTTCGATAGAGAGGAATTGAAACCTTATATAGATATCCCCTTCCTAATTCTAGGGGGGTATCGTTGAGTCAAAAGTTAAAACTGTTTGGTCTTTGCGGAGAAATCTCTCCACACTTTCCAAGTCTTCACTCAGGTGATGGCACTATATAATTCATTAAAGGTCAATGATATTCCCAAGCTGCCGCGACAAGTTGAGCAACTTCTCAGAGAAAAAAGCTTTAGTTGGATTTTCTTCGACAGGGTGTGCCAGGGCCAGGATAAGCTTTGCAATTTATGGGTGGTTTTGTATCTCTCGAATGACCACTATTTCACTTTCAAGGTTTGCAGTGGACAAGGGACAAATAAGATGGATGAACTCCTGGCATTAAAACTTCTGTTGAGAAAAACTTCTTTTTAAGCCATTTTTTAATGGTTTAGTTAAATTTTTTGTAAAAGGTGTAAAAGTATGGTCCAGGGGTCTTTTTTGCCATGGGGGTGCTCGTTTTCTAACTTAGAGCACCCACCTTACCCCTAAACCCACTTTCTATAGTCTTAGACCCATATATTTTTCACTTATGACTAAAAATCCCAAGAAAGTGAAAAATGGAGTGAAAAAATCAAAACATGGAAAAAAATTAAATTCCAATTTTGGAGGAATTAGAGGTCTGAAATATTTCAGCTATGTTTTAGGAGTTGTAAGAGCTGATTTTGGAAAGATTTCGGGCAGCTATATTAGTGGGATTACTTCCCCACTTGAGGGGGGCGCATTTCCCAAAATTGGGCCCCTTCAATCATGGAATTTGCAACTATGTTTATGGGTTGTCACATGGCTGAGTTCTAGCTGATTTGGGGCTGATTTTGGCAGCCCATTACATGGGAGTGTACAGCCCCATTTGTTCCACGAGTTATGCCACTCATTCCATCCATTCCTCTCCATCTTTGGTTATTTAAGCATGGCTGCCCACTCCATTTTTCTCTAGTTGGAGTTGGAGCAGACCTACTTTGTAACTTGTTTTATTTTGGTATTGTGAATAAAGAAGACTTTGGAGGTCCACATGTGTGATGCTTTGTGAGTGGCTTCATGATCTCATGGTATAAGGTGACTTGTAGCTAAGGCAATTTACGTGCAAGTAATTTTCAGCCATCTACTAGCCTACTTGAAGGATTGGTAACGATTTTGTAGGAAAGACTAATTAATCTTGTTTGTTTTAATTAGTTCTTTTATTTGTCATCTTGATTAGAGATTTAAAATTTATATGTTCATTTGTTTATGCTCATATTATTTTGATTTCTAACCATGTGCATTTCTAGTTTGATGGTTTCTTTGTGAGTGTTTTTGTTAGCTACAGGTTGACAGGTTTGAAGAAGAAGATAGCTTGTTTGCTCTCATTTTCTTAATCTGTGCATGTTTTGGTGGATCTTGCCCTCGGTGTCCCACTTCCAAGCCTTCAAAGTTTTTGGATTTCAAAGGCCATTGTGCTTCCTTTCTCTTACTCAGCATATAAAAAATTCAAATCTTCTTGGTTACTTTGGTTTGCATATTTCATATCTCTCTCTCCTTTGCAATAGCATAAGTAGATCTGAAATTACTCTAAGAAATCTGATCGGTGTCATTTACGAAGTTTATCATAACTAGATTAGATCTCTTCATTTTCCAAGCATTTTACTTTTCTTAACTTGTCAAACAATTGTTAAATTTTAAAAAGTTTGAAAAGTAGTGTTTAGATCTGAGTTTAAAAGTTGGCTGTCTTAAGAGCATAGAATTTGCAGCTCATTGAGTTTGCAAAGACCCTAAGGAGACAAGCCTCACAGCTTGTCTCACTTAGTTCTTTTTTGCATTTTTTACTTAGTATTTTTTACTTAGAATTTTTTGGGTTTTTTGTAGGTGACCCAAATACACTCTTAAAGTGTTTTTGGACATCTTTCACTAACATTTGCTTGCTGGTTTGCAGCAATTGATGAACAGGTAGGAGGAGATGCTGGCCAAAATTTTGAAGATTCAGGCCATCCGGAGCACCATAAACTTTATTTCTCAAAATCGGTTACTTTTTCCTTCTATTATTGTAAGCCACCGAGTCATTTTGAAAAGACTGGGGCACTCCTTTCGCATTGTAAGAAATATATTAAACGAGAACAAGTGGGCTAACCAGCACCCACACCCCATCCCCCCAGGGGTGAATTGTGTCGACTCTTTTTCGTGGCGAGCATGTTTTTTAGTTTAGTTTTGCTTTCAGGTACTTTAATAAAATCAACTAGGACTAAAATTTACCTTGTTGGTTTGTTCCATTGCCAGGCCACGAGTTCACTTAGGACCTAGCTTTTTCTATTTTTTACAATTTTCATTTTTTTTACAATCCAAAACACTCCCTTGCTTTCCCGAAGTAAGGTTTCAGGACAAGGGCTTGCCCAAGTACTGGCCCGAAAAGAGACTCTTAGGGCTTAAAAAAGTAAAATATTGGTTCTTAAAAACTTTAAATTTCCAAGGCTTTTCCCCGTATGCTCTGTGGCCAACGCAGCGTAGTCTGAACATGTTGGCACACATTAGAAAGGGATAAGTGACTAGTAATAGGTTCTAACACATCCCAAATAAACCACCTATTTGTGAAAATCCAGCACAATCGATTATTCTTCTATCATGGGCAAATTTCTCAAAGGGCACGGGACCCTTGGATAGCAACCTCCTGGAAACCGTTAGACTATACCCTCGTTTGGTATAGTGTTGAACATCTCCTTGGGACTCCGATCCAACCCACATGTCTGAGTGAGCAACCACACAGTTGAATTCTGGACATATTCCCTGTACCCTTTCGGGTATATCGGGAATCCCCCAGCCTTTAATAAAAAAGATCATTACCACATTAATAATAAAATCAACCAAGAACATTGTGATTTCAGTTACAAGCACTTTTTTGACTCCATTTATCAGTACTGGTCTACTTGTTTATTTCAATGATGATGAATGTTTTAAAATGACAATGAAGATGATGTTAAGTGATGAATGATATTTGCTTTATAGATAGTGCATTGCTCTTGTGTTCCAAAAATATTCTAACTCCTAGATTCGTTGTTTTGTCTTTCATAGATTAGACACCTTAGTTTTATTTCTACTTTTTAGGGTCCACCCCCCTTGGCTTCGCTAGGAGTAAGCCTAGACGAAGGAGTTGAGTTTCAGGTGACAGCACTTGACTCTGGCTTGCCCCCAAGGCCACACCAGCGGCTTGAAGACTTATGCCGTGTTTTCCCAGGTGTGAAACCAGGCGGCAACAAGGCCCACCAAGTCTTGTGGGCATGAGGGCTATTTTTGGTTTTTTGACCAATTCAGTAATAGCTCCAACAGCTTTTTTGTTTTGAATATAAATTTATGTCAGAAATTACAGCGATACTGTTTCCAATTCAGTCAAGATGGCAGACAGCATTTGACGTGTAAATGAATTATGTAAAATCCTGAACTATGTCAAGTAGAGTCAATAGGTGAACGGGGCTCAGGGCCGGGGGATGGAGCTCTGTAACCTAGGGTTTTGAGCCGATCCGAGTTGATCTCGGCGGCCAGGGCTCTATCCCTGGTCACAGACTCCTTCTGAGCTCACAGTTGACGACGGCGAGGGTAGCATTCCAGTGGCGGCGAGGAGCGGCTTCCATCCAACGGTGGCTCTCCACAACGGCGGCGGCACTCCTGCGACGGCTTGCATTCGGCGGATCTGACTACCAGGACGACGCGATCAAGGGTTGCGAGCATTTTCTGCTTACTTCGACATACATTCGATCTGCAGAAACGGAGTTCAAGATCCAATGGCGGTCAAATGTAACAGAACTTTGGCGGATGATTATGGCGGCGACCAAGTCGATCTTGCGATCAAGGGTTGCGATCTTTTCCTGCTTCCCTCATACATTCGATCTGCAGTCAATGGCAGCCTCGTTTGTGGCGGATGGGATAACAGCTCCACAACGGCGGCGGCACTCCTGCGACGGCTTGCAATCGGCGGATCTGACTACCAGGTCGACGCGATCAAGGGTTGCGAGCATTTTCTGTTTACTCCGTCACAGACCTGCAGTATCGGAGTTCAAGATCCAATGGCGGTCAAAAGTAACAGAAATTTGGCGGATGATTTGGGCGGCGACCAGGTCGATCTTGCGATCAAGGGTTGCGATCTTGCATCTTTCCTGCTTCCTCATACATTCGATCTGCAGAACGGTCCTTTAATGGCAGCCTCGTTTGTGGCGGATTCGGCAGACCCGGATTACATTGCGGCAATCCAAGGTGAGAGGGTTCTCGATCCAAGATTCGAAAACGAAGGTCGACAAGGTAGTATCAAAGGAAACCCTGCTTGCTTCTCTGGAAAGAAATGAGCCCGAAATTCTATGGCTGGGCCTGGTTTGCTTTCAGGCTTTGATGGAGCGTGATGGATATTTCTGACTATGGAGAGAGGGCGGCGCCTTTGCGCGGCGACCCATTGGGCCTGAGCACGATCCAGTGGCGGCGGCGGCGGTCTCAGGGACCAAACCTGAAACCGGTGGCCCCAATTTCACCACTGTTCATGATATATCTGTTCTATTTTTTGTGGCAACATTATCTAGTTTTCTCTTTCTTTTGGTTCAGCTCATTATAAGCTGTTTTTCTGCATATATGGGACAATATGTGAAAATGTAGGGATCCTTGTTGATCTTACTACATCTGCAATATGTAATTTTAATCATCTTTTTGAAATAAAATTACGGACATTTTCCAAGGAAAAAAAAAAGAGTCAATAGGTGAACAAAAACTTAAGATCAATAAGAACGGTCAGTGAAATATGGAATGCTACAGCATATGAGGAGTGTATTTTTGTTTCAAGTTAATGAAAACATGATTTTTTTCCGTGGAAAAAAAATACTATGAATGTTTTCAATTCTCTCTGTTGACCTATCAAGTTTTATTTATAAACACCACAAATATTTTCTGAATGCAACGCCAAGGCATTAAAAAGTTGAACCTTCAATACCAGCCAATAAAAAGTTTAAAAAGTTAAATAAGATCAACTGACAAAATCTGCATAATGTGCACTACCATCTATCTCCAGAAAGCAACAGGATATAGATATTGCAAAAGAGTTACTCAAGTCCAAAAACATAAAATAAAGTACAGTCAGTGAAATTGAAAATATGGATTTTTTAATTTTTTTTCCATGGAAAAAAAATACTATGAATGTTTTCAATTTTCTCTGTTGACCTATCAAGTTTTAGTTATAAACACCACAAATATTTTCTGAATGCAATGCCAAGACATTAAAAAGTTGAACCTTCAATACCAGCCAATAAAAAGTTAAATAAGAACAACCAACAAAATCTGCATAATGGGCACTACCATCTATCTCTAGAAAGAAACAGGATATAGATATTGCAAAAGAGTTACTCAAGTCCAAAAACATAAAATAAAATAAAAATTATTCCATTTATACCTTGAATCTGTGGTTTCCCGTCCATACATCTCCAGAATTAACTTTAACTCTTGTTCAGTCTCTCTTAGATCTGTAACCTATATCACTTATGACCATACTATATATTAACAACAAGAAAAATTGCCAATAAACCAATGATCCAAAGAATGAAGAAACTTTTAAGCACTGCAGTTTTGAAGAAGCGTACCAAAGCTTGCATGGATTTTATTTTAGCTGCATGGTCTGCACATTTATCTAACAGTTTTTTGTATTCACTTGACTGCATTCCAAACAGTAAATATTTCATTTGAATATGGAACTGTCATGATATTCCAACCAAAACACACATTTCATGATCCCTTCCCCTGCCCAGGAGGATAAAGGAAACAAGTACCTTTCTGTTAAGTATAGTTGAGAGGGAATGGACCTCCGCCCGCAACGAATGAACTTCACAAGCTGTCTCTTTAAATTTAGTTAAATGTGCTTGCATCATGCCCATCTCTTTATGTAGAGTTGAAACCATGACTTTAAATTCACCAATGATGTCTTTCCTTCCTGTAAAAGTTCCAAATGCATTTGTCTTAAGAGATTCCATTTTAAGATCACATAATGCAAAAGGAGCACCTAAGATAATATCATATCTCAATTTGCTTGCATCACTACAGCATCTATATAGCAGTTATACCTGACTCCTGTAAAGCCTTTTCAAGCCTGGTCTCAAATAAATTTCTTTCAGTCATGCACTCTCGCAAATCCAACTCTAACTCAGCTATTCTAGCATCAGCAACTGCAGCTGCCCTCCTTGAAACCTCAGATGATTCAAGTTTCAAATTCATTTCCTTCTCATGACGCAAAAGACTATCCCTTTCGGCCTGCAACAGAAATTTTGCAAATTGCAAATTGGGAGGACAAATCTTTCAACCTTAACATTCAGTTTGAATAGAAATGATTTTAACACAATATTGGAATTCAAACTTCAATTTGAACGAAAATGATTTGATATGCAGTTGATATTGTTCAACAAGGCACCATATAGGCCACCACCTGCAAGGATTCAACTTCAGACTGATAATGATCCACTTCAGCTTTCAGGCGTTGAAGTTGGTCGTTCAGTAAAAGATAGGGTCTAGATGACAGAATGTGCTTTTCATTGTTTAAAGAGTCCTGTTTTGCATGGTACAAAAAATATTAACACTAGCATGAATAAAAATATGTTTAGGAAGTGGCATAGCACAGATGCAAAATAGACCAGAACACAGATAGTTTTTTGCCCCATTAGTGTGTACTATGGTCCTGACAAAAACATTAACCTGTATGCGATCCATCTGCTGTGAAATTTTCAGCTTTTCTTGATGTGCTTCTTGGAGCTCTATTAGTCGATTTTCCGCTAATGTCTGAAGAAATATAAAAGCCAAACCAGTTTAGACTTTATGTTCAGTATCCATCTCTCTGATATAGATTCCTAATCTTGTAATCCAACATCCAGATTGATAACTGTTAATAGATGATAGTAGTAAACAAAGTGAAACATTGCCACAGACCAATAAGTACCTTAAGTTCTTCCAATGCAGCTTCTATCTCTCTCAATTTTCTCGACTTATCCCCAGATTTGTCTAAGTCATTTTTATTTCCTAAATGTATGTTTGGGAAAGATGCTCCAAGTGATGCATCCTTCTGTGATTTCAAACGTGCAAGCTTACATTTACTTTCTTCAAGCTCTGCCATCGTTTCCTCCAGCTCACCTGGATGGCCATACAAACAAAAACTCTTCACATCTCAAATATTTTCAAAGCTTAACAGATAATCAGAACCTTGGAAATGATTTGGAGCTTGACCATCTGCTGCATGGGTTAAGATTTGCTAAATATCATATTTCCATGGCAGAATGAAACGAGAAATATGATACTATATTTATGCCAGGGAAAAAGATGATTATATCACTTACCCATCAACCGTTTTATTTCAGATTGATCCTTTGCATGACTGTCTTGAAGAATTTGAACCTCATTTGAATATTGCTTATGCTTCAAGTGATGTGCATCCATTGCAGCCCGTAAATTCTGGACCTCTTCCCTTAAGTTGTCATGATTACTTTGGAGTTGTTTTCTAACTTCTGAAAGATACCAATACAGTATAAATGCAAACCCTTGTATTCCCACCAAGGTTTATTGAGGTCAAAATAAGAAAATAAAATTAAAATACGAATTCTTGCATACTGCCTGGCGGAACAACTATATAATTCTTCCTTTAATTTCTGAAGGTTAAACCTTTTAGCCAAAAGACATCTAAATAAGGCCTCACCATCTTCAGCCAGCCTCTCGCAAAGAATAGAGGACAGTTCCTGATTTTTAGCTCGCTGACCATCAATTGCTTTTAATAAATAATCCATTATTTTTAATGTGGATTCACGCCTTGTCAGAAGGCCATTCTCTACAATGTTGACAGAAGCATTTGCAACTTTGCTTTCCGTTGTACTGGGTTCTAAAATCCGACACAAAAAGGTCTCTTCTGGAGGACATGATCCACTTTTTCCATCTGAATATCAATAGAATGGTGCAATGGTTGGGTTGCACCAACAAACCAATAAGAACATTGCTTTGAAAAAAATCATGGTTATATTTTATGTGCAGACAAATCTCTAATTCACATTTTATACAATTATGTGTTTGGCAAATAAAGAGATAAATATAATCAAAAAGGATTCTTATATAATACAAGATTGTTGCCTTTCATCTTTTAATTTGGAAAAAACACTAGATTAAAAATCAAAATAAAATCAGCTCCATTTTCTGTTACATTCCAGAAAATGAGTATCACCTTCCAAAGTTTGAGAAAGGTCCAAAACCTTAACTCCATTTGTGCATCCTCCAGCTCGTATTGATAGCAACTCCAAGTCATCTACCAACTAGCATTTGACAATCATCGATACAGATAGGCTGTTAGCTGCTGAGACAGAAAACCAGAAAATGGAAAAATTTCCAAAACCTGCATAAATATTCAGTATTAAAACTAGAAGAGAAACTTGCAGCATACCTCTTTCCAAGTTCTATTAACTACTATCAATGTGTCATCATATTTAGCCTGTTTGTTTTTTAATTGATTGAACTTGCTCTCTAATGCATGAAATTCACTTCTTTGAGCTTCTAACTGCTGAGCAAGCTTCTGATTCTGATACTGAAGAACTGCTGCATCAACCTACAGGTAGCATTGAAATTGTCAAGATTTTCAAAAGGATTTAGAAGTCCCTCTTTGACCCTGATAAATTATATAACACTATTGAATTTTTTCCAGGCATTCTATACTTAGTAAAGTTAGATTAATCAATAGTTCCAATTAATGATAAAGAGCACGATGCTAGATATGAGATTTCATACTTGAAGATGAGACAGAAAAAATTTATACTTGAATAGGGCACTTTGCAAAGGTAGATTAGTTGTGAGAAACATTGAAGGGGCTTCAACAACTTTCTACTAGACTTTATACTGAAGATGGGTGTGAACAAATTGACTGGCTTTTGCAGACCTTAAAGTTCCTCTCAGGCCAGTTTCAAAAAATGTGTTTTTAATGTATCCTATTATGGATATTTTACTTGGGGATTACCCCTTGACCAACCAGTCAACTTTTTGATCATGCATGGGGGAAGGTGCAAAGTCCAAATGTCTCGACTCTCCCCTCGATGTTAAAGTGGGTATTTGTACCACAATAATGCAGAGTTAGAGTTCATAGCTCCCCACAGATCAATCAAAAGCATTTACACATACCAAAAATATCATCAATATTTTACTTTTAACACCAGTGCAAACAAGCCCTGAGAACTAAATTGACTTTACAAAAATAATTCAGTGAAGCAATTGGCAGTTTCCATTGTGGTATCCACATGACCCACAGACCAGTTTCATCAGTCCCTCTGAAAATACTGGGCTATGCAAGATTTCCCTGAGATCTTCTTCAGTCAAAACAAAATATAAGCAGATAATTCAAAAGTAATATCAAATACCTTCGTTATTTTCATATCAAACTATGTAAGGACCACTTTATTGAAGCAGATTACCAAGCACTCACAAGGCAGATTGAATATGATGATAACTGAAGAGAATCCTCACTGTATAGCATTAAGATTTTTGTACGAAAAAATTCAGCTGAAGGACACTTTCAGAAGTTTAGAAATTAATATATGCTCCTGTTTAAATTTTATTCCATAGGCATTCCATTAACCTATTTTATTCAGATTAAATCCAATCGAGGTTGCATAAAATGTTTGAAAGGCTACTATGTTCTGAAAGCATCTCTTGAGGTATTTATTTTAAATCATGCTCAGATAATGCCTTTGTTTCAGATCCTTCCCAACATTAATTTATTCTGCAGAAGATAGTTTGCTTTAATTAGGGGATTTTCAATTGATTAAAATTTGAATCAACAAAATTTGATTAATTTTACACCCTTTAGTGCCTTCTTGAATTGCTCACAACCTACTTTAAGAAACTAATGTGACATGTGCATATTTCAAATTTTTAAGAATTTTCGTTTTTAGCTTACTCAGAGATATCAACCAGCATGAAGTGGCCCTTAAGCTCCTCTGACCTACCTTCAGAAAAATCTGTCTGTATATCAATTTATTGCAAGGGAAAAATCAAAAAAATTGTACTGATGCTGAGAGATATTTACTGATCAGCCAATAGGAAAAACCACTAACCTCCTCTAACAGCCAGTACAGTAGGTCCTAAATTCAATTCATATTTGACAGAAAATAGAAATAGCTTTCTATTCAAAGAAAACTGCAGGAAATGTTGCAATAAATGACAATTCTTAAGTGGCCTCCCAAGCCCTCAGCTTCCTCGAAAAGATAAATATATAATCTTACTCCAGTTCCCTCTTCCAGTTGAATGAAGATCATTTATCTGATCTTACTAATTTATGTCTAGTAATTCTTTTAAGATAAATAAATGAGTGTCTCTTTTGGCATAGTTGACAGCATAGAGATGTTAACAAAATCCAGTGAGTTCGTGGTTCAGCCAAATTTCAATTTCCCAAGGGGAACGAATACGGTTGAGGCCAGGAGCTAGTCCTTTGTGAAGGTATTCAGGCCAGTTGTAATGCTTCTGGAGTTTAAAAGTACTTTCAATAAGTGTGTGTGTGTGTGTAATGCTTCTGGAGTTTAGAAGAATTACTTTCAATATATGTGTGTGTGTGGTGAAACAAATCAATCAATAAGTGGGTTCTACCTGAGGCACAGATCAACTTCCCTAATCCAACTGGAAATGAATGTGATCAGCCTAGGGGAACTAGCTTTCTTCTTAAAGAAGGAAGGGATGGACCAAATAAATAAGGACCCTGGATCTTTTGATGCTGTTCGATATGAATCTGTGTGGGAGGGGGTCAATCTGGGCCACTGGTTATGGGATTGGATCTACTGATGAAAGGTCTACTCGATCTGTGCCCAGTCACTAGCTCAATCATTTTAAACCAACCAATTTTAAGGCAGAGGTCACTAAGAGCTAATGGGGGGATTCAAGTCTGGTGGAGTCCCTATGAGTTATGAGTACATGTTGTACTCCAATGACATTTACCCTGGATGCCATTCAGGGAATGTGAGGAAGTGCCTGGAAGGTGTCCCCTAGGAAATTTTCCATGGAAATCTATATATATATATATATATATATATGGTCTAGCAGGAACTTGGGGTGGTTGTTGCCACAATTACCCAAGTTGAAATCTTGGTAGGTATGCTCCTACACAATGTGGTGTATTGCCATATATGGCTATTAATGGTGATAATTGCTATTAGTGTATAATGAGAAAACAAAGTACCAACACCCTCTTTCTTGCATTCAATTGCCAAAGGAAGAGAATCAGTTATTTCCAGACTTTTCAGTTACATATACATATATATATATATATGAGCCAGTGGGTTAGCTCAATCAATTTGAACTAACCATTTTCAAGTCAGAGATCGCAGAGAGGTCATGGTCCCTTTGGGTTGGGAGTATATGTGGTACTCCAATGGCATTTAACCCAAGCACCATTCACAGAATGTGAGGAACCGCCTAGAGGGTTTCCCTGAGGACATCTTCCTTGGGAATATATATATATATATATATATACCGAGGAAAATCTCAAAGGGAAACCCAAGGGATGCTTCCCATATTTATGGATGACATCCCTGGAAAACTCGCCGATGTAGACTGGTGCACCTCACCTAGGGGGATTCCAACCAAGCATGTAACAGAATGTGATGAACCGCCTAGAGGGTTTCCCTGAGGACATCTTCCTTGGGAATATATATATATACTGAGGAAAATCTCAAAGGGAAACCCAAGGGATGCTTCCCATATTTGTGGATGACATCCCTGGAAAACTTGCCGATGTAGACTGGTGCACCTCACCTAGGGGGATTCCAACCAAGCATGTAACTAGCCAAATGACCAGCTACAATGGCGACAACCGGTTGCACTAGCCAGGAAAACTTTGGGGGATCCGTCCCTCTTCCCTGGAATATCCAGATGGAGAGCAGCTCAACAACAAGCCACAACAGTTGTCGATAACCCCAAGGCACTCAACATAACTTTAACTTGTGACCGATGGCCTCCCTATTGACAACATGCCTTGGGCTGATGGTTCAACCAATTGAGTTAATCCTCAGGGATATGTATGTATGTATTGGAGCATTTTCAAATACATTATACTAAATTATGCAAACTCCAAAGAATTCATATATTATAAATTTATATATGATTTTATGAATTCACTAGGGTTTGCATAATTTAGTTTAATGTATCTCAAAATGCTCCAATACATTGACAATGGACATGTGTATAAAACTCTTAATTTATTAGGTTGAGGAACCAAATTTGAAGTTGTGACCTATAGCCTCCCTATCGACGACATGCCTTGGGCTGATGGTTCAACCAATTGAGATAATCCTCGAGGCTATATGTATGTGTGTGTGTGTATTGAAGCATTTTTTAGGTACATTAAACTAAATTATGCAAACCCCAAAGAACCTAGGTATAGAACCCTTAGTTTATTAGGTAATAGGTAGAGGGCAAACTTCCAACTTAGGCCCCTTTTATCAGGGGCAACAAGTCCAGTGGGGACCGCTCTTGATCCTAAAGGAAATATAGGAAAAAACGTTTTGCTTGGGGTCTAGGACAATCCACAAATAATCAATCAGAGACAATGGCACTGTTTCAGGGGTTGAAAATTCTCAATCAAGAGGGATGAAATGCTTTACTGTAGTGGGGGACTCTACAATCATAATCCATAACTCAGTTGTGGGGAAGCACCCCCCCTCCCCCAAATCGCTTCATTCCCAAAGCACACTCGCAATTTAGGAAGTGTTCTTGGGAGCATGCTCCCTATTAAGGAAGTGCCACTCCCTGAGCACTTCCTCATTGCTCCTGAGAGCAAAACTTTTGCTTCCCCAACGTTCCCTGAGAGATTTCGAAGGTTGGGCACATTTTTTTCTCTTGTCCTTGTTGGAACCAAGACATGGTTCCAATGTCTTGTTTAGGGCATGGATAGGGTTTTTTTAGGTGACTAACTCTCACTCACTCCATTTGCTCTCATTATATTTCTCATTTCGCTCATTCCACTCCTCTTTACTAGGGTCTTGAGTGGGTTTGCTAGTGGTTTGATCAAATTTATGAGAGCTTGGAAGGGAGATTGAAGGCTTCTATTTGTGAGAACTTGGACGGGATATTGTATAATGCCATAATTATATTCAACCACCATTGAAGAGTTGAAGAGGTAGGCTCTAAATCCCACTCTTTATTTGTTTTTAATTTTTTTTCCACTGTTAAATCTTGAATGTTCTCTTCTCCTACTCTTTCCCATTTCTCCTTCTCCATCATTCTATTGCAAGCAACAAGTTATTCTCACCTTGAGATGAGCAGCATGATGGGTATGTGGTTTTTCCTTTTGGTTCCAATTTTTATTATGATGGTGGTGTTGGGAAGCTGAAATATCAATGAGGAGGAAGAAGTAGAGAGTTGCACATACCGTGGAGAGGTGGAAGAAACGGAAGGGGATGATGATAATGAAGTTGATATGGACAAAAACACAAAGAGAATTCAACACCTTTGTGGAAGTATGTGTCAAGGCTTGGGGGAGGGAAAGGGGGTTGAACCACAGTTTATATGCCCCCATTGTACTAAAACTTACACAGGTTCATATACCCGTGTAAGAAAGCATCTATGTGGTATTATGCCATGAGATGAAGGTAAGACTATTGGAGTCAAAACATGTAACAAAGTGCCAATGAAAGAGTGAAACAAAGACAAGAAGGTAGAGAAGGCCGCACAAAACAAATCCAAAAAATCAAGGGTTAAATCTAAGACCTCGAGCTCACATAAAATATTTGGTAGTCGATCCCCACCCCCCCGTGGTAGTGGATTCTCACCTATGCATAGAACAATATCAGATTTCCTTGACCAAGGTTGCAAGGATGACATGGATGCAAAAAATATCAGGTTTCTCTATGCATGTGGTGTACCATTCAATGTTCTTCACTCACCCTATTGGCATGAAATGGTATAAGCCATCAATGGTGCCCCTAAAGGATACAAGAGCCCAAAGTATGACAAAGCTAGAACCATGGGACTTAATAGGAAAAGAGCCAAAATCCATAATGCCCTAAGAAAGTTTACAAATAATTGGACCAACTATGGGGTTTCCATTGTATCTGATGGTTGGGCAAATGTTAAAGGCAAGCCATTGATAAATATTCTTTGTGTGTTTGTTAGTGGTGCGGTCTTCCTTCCAGCCCATGACTACTCAGATCGTTACAAGACCAATATCGATATTGTGGACCTTTAATTAAAACCATTCAAGAGATTGGACCATACAATGTCATTCAAGTCATTACTAATAATACTACTAATTGTAAGGCGGCAGGAGCAATCATTGAAGATATGTACCCTAACATATTTTGGTCAAAGTGTTTGGATCACACGTTGAACCTTTCGATGCAAGATTTTATTAAGATGAAGGACCATAATTATAGATGGATTGGTGCATTGTACAAGAGAGGGAAGAAAATGAATTGTAAGGCAACAAGAGCAACCATTGAAGATATGTACCTGTTAGTCCTAGGTCTGTCAACTACTTTCTTAGCTTACCACTCATCTTAGACATTTTTCATTCCTTTTATTTTACCTTATTTTCTATGTTTTTGGGTTGTTTAAAATTCATTTTAAAATTATTTATGTATTTTAGAACCATGTAAGTTTAGACTTAGCTCCCAATTTTATTAATTATTGAGTGTTCTTATGATAAAACAAATAAAAATTGAAGTGTGAAGACTTGATTAGACATATTAATATATTATATGTTCTAATACAATCTGGCAGCGCATTTCATCATTTCCATGTATAAGCGCGCTGCCAGATTGCCAAGTTAGCATACTGTGCAGATCTCAAGGTCTTATCAAACAATGATGGCGTTGCTCAACTTTGGGGCTTGTTCTAGATAATAAGCCAACAGTTGGCTCTAATTGTTTCTACACTTGTGAAGGAGCAGTACTATTTCATATCCAGGAAGATGTTCAAACTTAATGCTCTGTACCTCACCGATTGGGCATGAAACAGTGATTGGTTTCTCTATAGGGTTTTCATGTTTTCTTCTTCGGCTTCTATCCACGGCATTCTGTCTACGGCTTCAAATTCAGCTATGGCTTCAAAGAAGAAGCGTCGACCCAGTGGCTCTAGTGGTAACCTGCTTAGAATCGAACCCCAAAATACCGACTGGATTAGTAAAATCCCATTAGCAGCTGCAAAAGTGAAGGAAGCCGGTTGGTTTACCCTCTGTGAGAGAATTGGGGACCATAATGCAGAGGTTACGATGTATTTTGCTCAGAATTTTAAAGGGTCAATGGTGCATCTCAATGGGTTCGAATTTCAAGTGACAGAAGAATCTATTGCACAAGCTATCGACGTTGCTCCTGAAGGCGAGAGGTGGTTTAAAAGGCAACCGATGGATGAGGACTATGATCAATTTCTCCTACATGCACATAGAAACCTTGATTGGGGCTAAGGGATTCAACGGACCTGTTTGCTGGATGGTTGGCGCGACATTCTGCAGATCATTCAAAGATATGTTACATGCAAGGGGAGATTCGCCACTATTTACCTCCACCACATGTGGTTTCTTCAGCATGTATCAGGTACTAAAAGGTTAAACCTACCCTATTACTTTCTGAAGAGCTTAAGTAAGATGGCCACTAGGGTGCAAAATCATCTGGAATCTTCCAGTCATAGCATATTTCACCATGGGTTGATTAAATTGTTAATAACCAAAGAGCTAGAAACACATAAGAGATCCTAGCCTCATTTTCTATGCTGGTCTGGTTTCAAAGTCGAATCTAAGGAGCCTGAAGAAAATAAAAAGAAACAAGCCCCTGTTAGGAAAAAGGCTATGAAGATTCCTTCTGATAAAAAAGCAGCTAATATATCAAATTCTCATTCCGAAAAGGAAACAGAAAATCAGCAAGAATTTAAATCTTTTGAGGAAGAAACCACCATTCAAACTCCATCTAAGTTTGAGCAGGGTTGATTCGAAGATGAAGGAATACAAGATTTTAACACGTGGAAATTTCATTGACAAAAAGAAAGCATTCGAGGTAAATCAGAAATTGGATCCTTCTCATGGTAAACCTCTCATTCCAACAGAAAGTTCATCAAAGTCATTTAAAGTTTACCAAAGGCCTAAAACTCGTTCTGCAAATAAGTTAAGATTGAACATGAGGGCAGTGTTGAACCCTAAGATTAAAAAAGATCAAACTATAGAAGGGAAGGGTTCATCAGATGATGAGGAAGACAGAAGGGCAAGGGTATTGGAATCTACATTAAATGAAGTTCTGAATAACATTGATCAGAGTTTGAAAAAGATTATGGATCTTATTCAAAAAAATCACCCCTGTAATCTTGATAATGATGAAGACCTAGAGGAGAAGACAGCATCATTAACCTTTGAGATTAAAGGGAAAGTTGTTGCTTAATCTGAAGCTGGTGAATAGTCAAAGAAACAAATGAATTTCAATAAAAACAATGCTGCAAATGAAGTTCATGAGGATTTAGATATTTTTATGAAAGATTTTCAAAGAGATAAACAGAAAGAAAGAAGTTGATCAATTCAAACTTCAGAATGAACATATAAATCAGATTAATGACGGTTTGATGGAGGCAAATAAGATGTTGAAATAGGATTTATAAGAGATAAATAAGAATTATTCAGAACTAGTACAGGTGGCAGAGGAGGCGGTGAAAAGAAGGAAGATGGCACAAGAGCAGAACATCAAGCTTATCAAAGAGAAAGGAGAGCTCGAGAAGAGATTAAGTCATGTCCAGAAAGAATGCAACCGATTACAAAAGAAGGCTCATGCATTAGATGGCCTTGCTGTGCTGGCAGAAGTAGCTAGAAGACTTTGATTTGATGATCCAGTTTAGTTAGAAAAGACACATGTCATAGTCAAGTCATTTAGAACTTTAATTTTGTTATTTTGTACTTTTCCTATTTTAGTACAATTCGAACCTAGGAAAGTGGATCTAGAAACAACTTATCTTGGATTACTTTTCTATTATTGTAAAGCTCTACTTAAACCTTTTTTTTGGAGATACATGAGGGTCGATTATATACAAGATACATTGTGACAGTCTAATATATATATATTGTTATGTGAGGATTTATGTTATGAGATGGATGACTATTTGATATTGGGAGCTAGGTTTGAATCTATATGTTAGCTAAACATTTTGTAGTTCTGTTTGAACTGTTGCGTGTACTTTTTATTTATATAGATGTCTTCTATATAGATGCATGTGCATACAAATGAATGTTATCACAGAAAGATGTTTAAAATGTATTTTTGAACACCTGGATTTTTATGATGCAATGATTTTAAAACTGTCTGTTTTTTCTTTGTATCACCTATGATTTAAACCTAAGCCCTATTCCTTTGGTTAGTCATTCCTTTTCAGTCTTTTATATTCTATATCCTTATGCATGCAATTATCTAATGTTTTCAAATCTTTATTAATCTGTCAATGATTAAGTGATTTTATTTCTTGATCCTCCATAGTTATCCAAAAATGAACAAAAACCAGCTTCTAAACACTGAGGTGCCTAAACTCTGCTTTCCTGTAGTCTAGTTGGCAGACTTTAGGACAAACATCTTTTGGCGTTGTAGCTGGGGAACGAAATTGAAGATATTTCCCTGGGTATGACGTTTTTTCTCCTGATTTTGGTAATGAACAGAATCGGGAAACATTTGTAGACTACTATCTTTCACTAAGATACAGAAAAGCAATTGTGGCTCCCAAACAGATAGGAACCAGAGCGAATCCTTCCTCTCCATTGCATACAGGGAATCCAGATCTAGAGAAAATTTGAAGGGAAGCCAGATAGAAGTTGGCTTCTACATCATCAGGAAGGTTTCAATCCTCTATAGCTTCAGAAGTTCCAGGTGAATTTGATCAAGACAATCCTTTTTCAGATTTGTTAAGACTTTAAGAAAGAAGAAAAAGAACAAATACTTTCTTCACAGTTCCTCAATTTCAGATTTCAGATCCTTCTTCTCAGTTTGATAATTTTGAAGTATACACCAACCCATTGTCTTCATATAAAGTGAAACAATAGCTTATTAATTCAAAACAATTCTTGAAGCCTCAGATAACATTCTACACACCTCTTACTAGTAGGATTCCTATTAGTCAGTTGATAGCCAAAGCTTCACCACCTTCAAGTCCTCAGATCAATCCTCACATGGCTGGTCAGCCTCCTAATATGATGGATACCATCGTGGCTGCTAGGTATGCACCACTAGTCCTTCCACAACCCCTTAATGCACTTCCTAGGGGAGATTATCAAAAATATCTCCCAAGATTCAATGAATGGTCAAGGAGAGACCACAGCACACTGGAAACCATATTACATTTATGCTGACAACCAAAACTTTGAACACGAAGATGTGTGGATGCGAGTTTTTGTTCAGAGTCTTGATGGGGACGTTAGGAAGTGGTTTAAGAAATTTCCAGCTGGTTCCATAGATGGGATTGAAGCTCTAAAAGAAGCTTTCATGAAAGAATGGGGAGATACAAAAGACACACTTTATTATATAACTGAGTTTGGGGCGTTAAAAAGGAAATCTGGTGAATCAATTGTTGAGTTTTCAAAACATTTTAACAAGATGTATGGGAAAATTCCAGCAGAGATAAAGCCTACTCAAACATTAGCAAAGCTCACTTATGCTAATGCATTTGATGTTGAGTTCTCTTTACTTTTGAGAGAAAGAAGATCAGTCACACTTGCAAACATGCAAGAAGCAGCCTTAGAAGTAAAATCCAATTTGCTGGCAGCTGATAAGCTTAAGAGAGAATACACAATACCATGGTAGTGAAAAGAAGAAAATGAAAGAAACTGAACCTTCTTCCTCAGGCCTAAGATCAGCTGAAAATAAGATTGATGAAATGAGCAAATTGATTAAGAACTTATCTTCTATGGCAAAGTTAGAAGTTGAAAATAAGTCCCATAATAGACCCACTCAGGAAACAGATAATCGGAATCGGAATCAAAATCAGTTTAGGAGACCTTTCAACCCAATATTTGCTCCAAGGGAAAGGAGGAACAATGAAGATCAAAGGATCCAGCCTCCTTTTCAGAACAATATGGTGAATGAACCTAAAGAGTTAGATGAGGTTGAATTAGGAGATCAAGAACAAGAAATGAATAATATTAAAAAAGAGTCCTCCTTAGGTTTTCTTACCAAATCCGATTATCAATATTGTATGGGTATTTCACAACAACAAGAGAGCTGGTCTGCTTCATAATATTCAATTTCTCAAGAAATTTGTCAAACTTATCCCCAACGAAATTATGGTTTCAGATCAGGCATAAGACAAGTTCCTCTTAGTCAATGGAAAAAGGGTATTGATTCAACTAAACAACTACAGAGACGGGTTCCAAAGAAGAAGTTAGTTCAACTTCCAAATGAAGATAAGCTGCAAAAAACTGAAGAAGTAAGTAAAAGCCTTGTGGGATTCAGCCTTGAGAATGAAATTAATAAGCTCAAAATCCCAGTTCCATTGACTGAGCTTGTTAATAACCCATCTTATGGAGAATATGCCCTTAAACTTGATACGAACCGTTACACCAAAACCTCGAGATGTTAGTGAAGGCCGCCCACTAGGATCTTAACATCCCACCACGCTCCGCAGTCCAGACTCTGGGTTGGATGTGCACCCGTACGGTGGTGTCCCCTTTGCGTCGTACGAGCCCCGGGCGAACACTGCAATGCCGACGTTTCCACCCGCTCTGTGACTTGAACCTTGGTGGAGGCTCTGATACCAAATGATACAAACCGTTACACCAAAACCTTGAGATGTTAGTGAAGGCCGCCCACTAGGATCTTAACAAAACTCTTCACTTCATCCAACAATCCTCTTTCTTCAGATAGTGTGAATTTGCAAGATGAAAATCCCACCATAATATTTGGCCCTAAGCCAGAGGGAAATCTGATTTCCCTCGCCCTTTCTTTATTTCACTTACTATTCATGACAAGATGTTCCATAATTGTCTTATAGATTCTAGTGCTTCGCACAATTTAATGCCAAAAGTAGCTATGGAATCCCTAGGGTTGAATATCACAAAGCCTTATCATGATCTTTATTCTTTTGACTCACGAGTTGTTAAGTGTCTTGGAGTAATCAAAGACCTTGTAGTCAGTTTAACACAACTTCCCATGAAGAGTATTTTGATGGATATTGTGGTGGTTGATATACCTCCTAGGTATGGACTGCTCTTGTCACGGTCTTGGACTAAAATGTTGGGTGGCACATTACAAATGGATCTTTCTTATGCAACAGTTCCAGTTTTTCGAGGTGAACAAAGAAGATTATATAGAGAAGTTCAATTGGCTTACTTGGTTGGTGATCATAAAAATCCAACTAATCATCCTATCTATGCAGTTCAAGAAGATATTGGATCCTGCATGTTGCATCTAGGTGATGAGATCATAGGTACAATGCAGGTGCAAAAGGAGCTTTCAGCTTGTCCAAAACAGGAGGAACAAGACAGTTTGTGGCAAATGTTTTTTGATGGGTCATCTTCTAAGGAGGGAGCAGAAGCAAGAGTTCTTCTCATTTCTCCAGGTGGTGAGATTGTTTCACTAATGTACAAGCTTGAATTCCAAACCACTAATAATATCGCTGAGTATGAGGCTCTAATTCTTGGTTTGAGAGTTGCTAAAGATTTAAACATACAACAACTAGCTGTTTTTGGCGACTTTGAGTTGGTAGTTCAGCAGATCAGAAATGTTTATCAGGTAAAACAGCCATTGTTAAAAGTTTATAGGAATGAAGCATGGGACCTTGTAGACAATTATTTCTTAGCATTCAATATTTCTTTCATTCCTAGGGCTCAAAATCAGACAGCAGATTCTCTAGATTTAGCAGCCACTTATTTCAAAATTCCTCAGCAAACTCAACTCAGATATCCAAATGAAGTTAGGTACAGACCTTCAGTACCCGATAACATAAGGCATTGGAAAGTGTTTTAGGATGATCAAGACATTAAGAAGTTTCTAGAGCTAACAGATGAATTTTCTACCTCCTTGATTGATGAAGAACAGGATATTGAAGTGGAAGAGATACATTCTTTTTCAGAAAATGTGATTGCAGAACATAATATAATTGAATTGAAAGGAAATTTCATTCCCAAAGGTTTAGTCCCTTTAGAAAGATTATTTTCAAAGGATTATACCTTGTCTAGACCTACTGTGCAGTCTTTCGAGGAGAATATAAATAGCTGCAATATTGGGACTGAAGAGGAGCCTAGAATGATCAAAATATCCAAAAAGCTTTCAGATGAAGAGAAGAAAAAATATATCAAGCTTCTAAGAGAGTTTGTAGATATTTTTACATGGTCCTATGAGGATTTGAAAACATACGACACCAATATTATTCAGCACAAAATTCCATTGAAACCGAATGTTAAGCCTTTCAAACATAAGCTTAGAAGGATCTACCCAGCACTGTTACCAATCATCGAAAAAGAGGTGAAAAAGTTATTAGATGCAAAAATCATTATACCTCTCAGATATTCTACTTGGGTTGCCAATTTAGTTCCTGTAAGAAAAAAGAATGGTGAAATCAGGCTCTGTGTGGACTTTCACAATTTGAATAGGTCTTCGTTAAAGGATAACTACCCTTTACCTAAGATAGAGCAGATTCTGCAGAAGGTAGTTGGTGCCCAAAGAATATCAATGATAAATGGGTTCTCAGGTTATAATCAGATTGTTGTACAACCAGAAGATAGAGAGAAAACAGCTTTTACTACTCCCTGGGGAACATTTATTTATGATAAAATGCCGTTTGGTTTGATGAACGCAGGTGCAACTTTTCAGAGGGCAATGGACATAGCATTTGTGGGTGAAAGGGAAAAATTTGTGGTGATTTACTTAGATGACATAACAGTGTTTTCAGATTCAGATGAAAGCCATCTTAAGCATCTTAAACAAACCTTTTTGAAATGCAGAAAGTTTGGGTTGTCTTTGAACCCAAAAAAGTCTCACTTTGCCATGCAGGAAGGAACGCTTCTTGGGCATATTGTCTCAACTGATGGAATCAAAATTGACCCAAAGCGTGTGAAAGCAATTCTGAAAATTAGTATTCCAAGGAATAAAAAAGATATCCAATCCTTCATTGGGAAAATTAATTTCCTCAAATGGTTTATTCCTAACTTTGCAGAAATTGTTAAGCAAATAACTAGGATGCTGAGGAAAGATCAGGAGGTAAGATGGACTCCAGAAGCTAAGTTATCTTTTGAAAGAATAAAACAAGCTCTTACTGAAGCACCGGTTTTGGTAAACCCATATTTTTCTAAAGACTTCATCACCTTTTCTTTTGCTTCTGAGGACACTATAGCAGCAGTACTCTTGCAAAAGAATTCAGAAGGTCTTGAACAACCTATTTCATTCTTTAGAAAAACTTTTAGAGACTCAGAACTCAAGTACAGCACTTTGGAGAAGCAGGCCTATGCACTTGTTAAAGCCCTCAAGTTTTTCAAAATTTACTTGTTGCATTCAAAAGTTTTAGCATATGTTCCTAATGCAGCAGTAAAGGAGATCTTAACACAGCCTGACAGTGAAGGAAAAAGAGGTCGTTGGATAGCAAAAATCATGGAGTATGATGGTGATATCAAGCCAACAAAACTTGTTAAGGGCCAAGGTTTGGCTAAGTTGCTTACAGATTCTAATTGTGAAGCATTGGGATTGAATGCTATATTTAATGAGTTATCTGAAAGAGAAGAATCACAGATTCACAGCATAAAAAAAGAAAAGGAACAAGTTTATCATAAATATGCTAACTCAACTCGGTACAGTGACATAGTATATTTTCTTTTATTTCTACAATCTCCACCAAACTTAGATAAAAGAAAATTCAGATCTTTAAAGTTGAAGGCTATAAATTTATTGTATTTCTGAGCACACTCTATTTTGGAAAGATCCAACAGGTATTCTTCTCAGGTGTGTTAATGAAGAAGAAGCAAATGCTATTACAACTGAAATGCATGGAGGAGTTTGTGGTGGACATCGTTATTGGAAGGCTACGGCCTTTAAAATTTTGAGAGCAAGCTATTATTGGCCTACGATATTTTTAGATGTTTATTTCCGAGTAAGAGCTTGTGTTGAATGCCAGAAGTTTGCAGGTAAGCAAAGATTGCTCTCTTTACCTCTCAAACCTATTGCAGTTGAGGCACCCTTGCAACAGTGGGGGTTAGATTTCATAGGTGAAATCAATCCACATTCCAGTGGTCAACACAGATATATTCTAACAGCCACTAATTTCTTTACAAAGTGGGTAGAGGCAATTCCCACTAGGAGAACAACTGAGCAAGTCATAATCAATTTTTTTGAGAAGAACACCTTGAGCAGGTTTGGTTGCCCAAGAAAGCTTCTCACAGACAATGCTCCTGCTTTCAAGTCTCAAGATATGGTACGTTTCTGTGAAAAACATGGAATTCTTTTGAAACATTCAACTCCATATTACCCAGAAGGTAATGGCCTGACAAAATCCACAAATAAAAATATAGTGAATAGTATAAAAAAGTTTTTATCACAAAACAAGAAGGCATGGGAAAGCAAGTTGAAATATGCTCTCTGGGTTGATCATGTCACTACAAAGAAAGCTATTGGTACTTCTCCATTCCAACTTGTGTATGGAACTGAAGCAGTTTTTCCAGTGCAACTTGCTTTACCTATCATGAAGTTTATGCAAGATAGTCTAGAAGAACCAAATGAGGTTCAAAGGAGGATTTTTCAGATGATTGAACTGCAACAGGAAAGAGAGATACTAGCTGAAAAAGCTCAAGTACATAAAGATAAGGTAAAACAGATGTTTGATAAGAAGATCAAAGAAGATAATTTCTTTCCTGATGATTTGGTGCTTAGATTGGATGCACGTAGGGATGAAAAATCAAAACATGGAAAGTTTGATCATCTATGGCTTGGACCCTTTAGAATTGTCAGAAGTTTGGGAAATAATACATTTATTTTACAGAATTTGGAGGGTGATGAACTTGCAGGCCCAGTCAATGGGCATTTTCTGAAACATTTTTATACAACATAAGAGCTGAAGGAAACTTCTCACATTGTAAATACCGGTGAGTTTCAAATCTGTTTAAATAAGACTCGAGCCCAATGGATTAGCAGCAGTTAAATATTAGTTTTGGTTGATAGAAATGAGTGGCACTTGGTCTACAGTTCTTGGCAAATCACAAGGAAATGCCACCCCTAGACGGAGCCAAATGTTAGTCCTAGGTCTGTAAACTACTTTCTTAGCTTATCACTCATCTTAGACATTTTTCATTCCTTTTATTTTACCTTATATCTTATGTTTTAGGTTGTTTAAATTTCATTTTAAATTTATTTATGTATTTTAGAACCATTTAAGTTTAGACTTAGCTCCCAATTTTATTAATTATTGAGTGTTCCTATGATAAAATAAATAAAAATTGAAGTGTGAAGACTTGATTAGACATATTAATATATTATATGTTCTAATACAATCTGGCAATGCTTATGCTTTTTTCTTTTGGAAAAAAAAAAAAACAATCTGGCAATGCATTTCATCATTTCCATGTATATGCGCGCTGCCAGATTACCAAGTTAGGGTACTGTGCAGATCTCAAGGTCTTATCAAACAATGATGGTGTTACTCAGCTTTGGGGCTTGTTCTAGCTAATAAGTCGACAGTTGGCTCTTAATGTTTCTACACTTGTGAAGGAACAACACTATTTCATATCCAGGAAGATGTTTGAACTTAATGCTCTGTACCTCACCAATTGGGCATGAAACAGTAATTGGTTTCTCTATAGGGTTTTCATGTTTTCTTCTTCGGCTTTTGTCCCCAGCGTTTTGTCTATGGCTTCAAATTCAGCTATGGCTTCGGAGAAGAAGCGTCGACCCAATGTCTCTAGTGGTAACCTGCTTAGAATCAAACCCCAAAATACCGACTAGATTAGTAAAATCTCGTTAGCAGCTGCAAAAGTGAAGGAAACCGGTTGGTTTACCCTCTGTGAGAGAATTTGGGACCATAATGCAGAAGTTACGATGTATTTTGCTCAGAATTTTAAAGGGTCAGTGGTGAATCTCAATGGGTTCGAATTTCAAGTGACAGAAGAATCTATTGCACAAGCTATCGGCGTTGCTCCTGAAGGCGAGAGGTGGTTTAAAAGGCAACCGATGGATGAGGACTACGATCAATTTCTCCTACATGCACATAGAAACCCTGATTGGGGCCAAGGGATTCAAAGGACCTGTTTGCTGGAAGGTTGGCGCGACATTTTGCAAATCATTCAAAGATATATTACATGCGAGGAGAGATTCGCCACTATTCACCTCCACCACATGCGGTTCCTTCAGCATGTATCAGGTACTAAAAGGTTAAACCTACCCTATTACTTTCTGAAGAGCTTAAGTAAGATGGCCACTAGGGTGCAGAATCATTCGGAATCTTCCAGTCATATAGCATATTTCACCATGGGTTGATTAAATTGTTAATAACCAAAGAACTAGAAAAGCATAAGAGATCCTGGCCTCATTTTCTATTATGGTCTGGTTTCAAAGTCGAATCTAAGGAGCCTGAAGAAAATAAAAATAAACAAGCCCCTGTTAGGAAAAAGGCTATGAAGATTCCTTCTGATAAAAATACAACTAATATATCAAATTCTCATTCCGAAAAGGAAACAGAAAATCAACAGGAATTTAAATCTTTTGAGGAAGAAATCACCATTCAAACTCCATCTAAGTTTGAGCAAGGTCGATTCGAAGATGAAGGAATACAAGATTTTAACACATGTGGAAATTATGTTGACAAAAAGAAAGCAGTCGAGGTAAATCAAAAATTGGATCCTTCTCATGGTAAACCTCTCATTCCTACAGAAAGTTCATCAAAGTCATTTAAAGTTTACCAAAGGCCTGAAACTCGTTCTGCAAATAAGTTAAGATTGAACATGAGGGCAGTGTTGAACCCTAAGATTTAAAAAGATCAAACTATAGAAGTGCAGGATTCATCAGATGATGAGGAAGATAGAAGGGCAAGGGTATTGGAATCTACATTAAATGAAGTTCTGAATAACATTGATCAGAGTTTGAAAAAGGTTTCAGATCTTGTTCAAAAAAATCACCCATATAATCTTGATAATGATGAAGACCTAGAGGAGAAGCCAGCATCATTAACCTCTGAGATTAAAGGGAAAGTTGTTGCTTAATCTGAAGCTGGTGAATCCTCAAAGAAACAAATGAATTTCAATAACTGCAGATGAAGTTCATGAGGATTCAGATATTTTTATGAAATATTTTGAAAGAGAGAAACAGAAGAAAGAAGTTGATCAATTCAAACTTCAGAATGAACATATAAATCAGATTAATGATGGTTTGATGGAGGCAAATAAGATGTTGAAACAAGATTTACAAGAGGTAAATAAGAATTATTCAGAACTAGTACAGGTGGCAGAGGAGGTGGTGAAAAGAAGGAAGATGGCACAAGAGCAAAACATCAAGCTTATCAAAGAGAAAGGAGAGCTCGAGAAGAGATTAAGTCAGGTCCAGAAAGAATGCAACCAATTACAAAAGAAGGCTCATGCATTAGATGGCCTTGTTGTGCTGGCAGAAGCAGCTAGAAGACTTTGATTTGATGATCTAGTTTAGTTAGAAAAGACAGATGTCATAGTCAAGTCATTTAGAACTTTAATTTTGTTATTTTGCACTTTTTCTATTTTAGTACAATTCGATCCTAGGAAAGTGGATCTAGAAACAACTTATCTTGGATTACTTTTCCTATATATTGTAAAGCTCTGCCTAAACCTTTTTTTGGAGACACATGAGGGTTGATTATATACAAGATACATTGTGACAGTCTGATATATATATTGTTATGTGAGGATTTATGTTAGGAGATGGATGACTGTTTGATATTGGGAGCTGGGTTTGAATCTATATGTTATCTAAATGTTCTGTAGTTCTATTTGAATTGTTGTGTACTTTTTATTTATATAGATGTCTTCTATATAGATGCATGTGCATGGGTTGATTTTAATATGGGATTTGAGGTTGATTTTAATATGGGATTTGAAATTATGCGATTTTTGGCTCCAAGAACTCGTTTCGAAGGAGTACGTTGGATGCAAGATTGAAGGTGCGAGGCTGTGATATGGGCTCCTATACGAATCGAAGGAGTTCTCTTGGCTTGCGTTTGGAGGGATCATGCGGGCGCTGGTATCAGGATGAGAACTAGTGCCATGATATTGTGTCGGCCAGCCAATCCCCCTTTCAGACACTGGACTGTTGACAGGCGAGCTCCACGATTGGTAGCTGATCGATTTACAGGAAATGGGTGCGGAGAATATCCTGTTCTGAAGACCTGGGCATACTTTCGCTGGCATTGCTGAGCATTGGCTGATTTGGAGCTGGATGGAATACTGACGGGGATAGCTGTGAGATTTGAACCTTGCTGAGGCCGATTCGGTGCCGATTGGGTGGGGGATAGGGCTCAGGAGACACTTTACTGTCTGTCCTGTTGAGCTGGGGTTAAATGGCAAGCAGCTATGAGCAGGAGGTGGACTACACCTCAGATGGAGAATGTGCCAGAGGGATTTTCGACCTTGGATCATTCGCTGCTGTGGCTTCTGGGTCGAGGGCATCTTCGGGATCACCCTTGCCTGGCAGGGGGACAGGGTTCTTTCCTGGGCCTGTGGATGAACGGCCAGACTTGGCGGATCTGTTAGGAAGGACTCTACAACCTCGTATGGGGAATTTCACAAACTTCCCAACCTGCTCAGATACCTCATGTGGGGAGGGGATTGACACTTTGACTAGAAGTGGCAGACGGAGGAAGGATCTGGGTGGGGGTGTGACATCTGATGGGAATTTGGCTCGGTCTGTGGAATCTGGTGATTCCCTTGACAGGGGACATGGTAGGGGAGGATTGGGTTCCTCTTCCAGTGGACACCTAGCGGGAGTTACTGGGGGTGGAGATGCCTACATACCAGCTCCTCATGCAGGGATTGCTACGAAGGCAGAACACAAAAAAACTGCTAAGAAGGTCAAGGAACGGAAGCGGAAGGATAAGCTAGTGCTGGGCGTGGATGTATCGATTGAGGAGGCTGAAGATTTCTCAAAAATTGCAGTGGTTGGCCATGTCCGTGGTAAAAGACTTGGACAAGGTTCTCTCCAGAGATGGGCAGCCGAGCAGTGGAAAGATATCGTGGCTACTGCACCTATTGTTCGGGTTTTAACGAAAGGATGGTTCTCCTTTATCCTTTCGAATATTGGGGAGGTTGATGCTGTCTTACGCCGACATTGGTCAATGTTGGGTGTACCTATAATCCTGAAACGCTGGTCTCCTTTCTTCGATTCCAAACAGGAGAAAATTGACAAAGAACCGTTATGGGTGAAGCTGCCGGGGTTTCCCATGCACCTCTGGAATGAAACACGGTTTGCAGCGATTGGGAACTACCTTGGAGACTATGTATGCACTGATTATTCCCATATTGAAACAGGCATTTACACAGTGGCAAAAATTCTGGTTAACATCGATCTTCGATTGGGATTAACAGCTGAGATCAATGTTCAAACGAAGGATGGGGCATTCGTCCAAATACTGGACTATGTGGGCGTACCGTTTAGGTGCCACCGCTGTCACACATTTGGACACTTGGTTGCCTGTTGCCCACTTTCATTTAGGGGCAGACCAAAGGTTATGGCAGCAGCTGCTGATTGTACTGATAAGGTGGTGCACACATCGGCGATGGGAGATGAAACTATCAAGCCTTCATCTGGAAATCGGGCAGAAATTCCGGTGGTTCCCGATGTACTGAGTGGGCAGCAGGGATCCAAGGAACTTTCAGCCGATAAGGGGTTGGATGCTCCTGGGAACATGGAAACCGCTGTAGCAGGGACAAATATGGGTACCTTGACACCATTGACGCGGGCAGCATCCAAAAAGCTCCAGGAGAAGTTATCTATCCGCCGGGGCTCATCTTCGAACAACTTGGGTTTGTCTCCTTTAACCTCTGCTGTTCCTTTAATTAATAACCCCATTGTTTTGGGGGAGGATTGTCTTGGGACATCTTCTCCGGTTCGATCTGCTCATTGTACTGTTCTGGATAGTGTATACACACCGTCCATTGTTTCTACTAAACACTCCCCCAGCACTGGACGTAGTATCCGCTATGCTCTCCGTAACAGGATGATCACTGCTGATGGCTCTGGGGGTAAGGGACTTGCTGCAATGGCTGGTAGTGTTGGGGGGAAAGGGCGGGGCAGAAAATCTCATTTGTCCATCGCTCAAGAGCGGGCAAAAGTTGATCTAGTCATGGGTACACAATCCACTATCGAATGGGCACTTAGAGCAGCGAAAACCCAGGAAGGGGGTTTCATATGAAATTATTGTCTTTCAATTGTCGTGGGTTGGCGAGTCCCATTAAAAAATCGTCTCTTCGGAGGTTGGTGGATTTAAATCAACCGGATGTCCTACTGTTACAAGAAACTTTGGGTGGCAGTGAGGAGGTTGTTAGGGCACTGGAATTATTGCTACCTGGTTGGAAGTTTGTTGGTGTGGATGCTCGTGGACGCTCTGGAGGGCTGGCCACAGGGTGGAAGATGACTAGCTGCAAAATTGACTGCTCTTGGGGCATTCCCTCTGGTATTGGATTGGAAGTTTGGGATGCATCGTTGGGGAGGAGGATCACAGTTCTCAATATCTATGGGCCCTATCTCAACCGGGTTGGATTCTGGGACTCTCTGTTTAGTATGGACATCTTTGCTGGTAGGGATGTGATACTGGGTGGGGATCTCAACCTTTCACTGGGGACTTCTGAAGTTTGGGGGCCACGGGCTGCTTCGGATCCACTTGCAGATTATTTCATACAAACATTTGCAAGGCTGGACCTCCTTGACATTCAACCTACCAGGATAACCCCTACATGGAGGAATAAGAGAACAGGGGATCAACGGGTGGCTAAGAGGCTGGATAGGTTTCTGGTCACTGATGTGTTGGCTTTGGGAGTTGATGTGGTCAAGCAATGGGTTGGGACAGGGGGGGTTTCAGACCACTGCCCAATACTGCTGGAACTACGAGGAGGTAGAGAAAAACCCCCCAGCCCATTCAAATTCAATCCTAGCTGGTTGAAGGATGAGGATTTTCTCAAATTGGTACAGGATCAGTGGGTTCATCGAACTCCGGAGTCTCTGCGGCATGCTGGGGAACACTTTCAACACAATCTCAAGCGAATTAAAGAGGTCACCATTCTCTGGGCCTCTGAAAAACGAGGAAAGGATGAACAAAAGTTGAGGGAGGCTGAGATAAATATCGATAGACTACTACACTGCAGGGGCATGGGTTATCTGGATGAAGTGCAGAAAGGTGAGCTGTTGAATTGGGAATGCTGCAGAAATGTAATTCTGTCTGATAGAGAAGAGATGTGGAGAATGAAGAGCAGGGCGCTCTGGCTACAGTGTGGGGACGAGAACACAAAATTTTTTCAAGCCTATGCAAAGGGGAGAAAAGATACAAACTCTATCTGGGAACTATCCTCTCCTGAAGGGGAACTGATCTCCAGCTTTGATGGTTTGGCTGATATGGGAGTAAGACATTTTGGAGATTTGTTCACTGCACAACCTGGGGCCTCTATTGCTGAGGTCATACGAATGGCTCAGCTCTTCCCTCGTTTTGTGGGAGAAGAGGAGAACATTATGTTGATGGCAGAGGTGTTACCGGATGAGCTTTCGCAGGTTATGCACTCCTTCCAGAAAGATAAGAGCCCGGGGCCCGATGGGTGGCCTATTGAATTCTTCCTGGGTTTCTATGAATTGTTTGGGGAAGAACTATTGGATGTGGTGGAAGAATCCAGAAAGGCTGGATTTATACATGGACCCTTCAATTCGACTTTTTTAGCTCTCATACCCAAATCGGACGAGCCTGAAAGCTTTGATGCATTCAGACCTATTTCTCTCTGCAACTGCATCTATAAGATTATTTCAAAGGTTATGGCGAGGAGACTCAAGATTATCTTGTCTCAGCATATCTCCAGTGAACAATTTGGGTTCTTGGAAGGCCGGCAAATTCATGAGGCCATTGGAGTTGCTCAGGAAGGTATACACACTATGAAGGTGCAGAAGCAGAAGGGCGCTGTGATAAAAATTGATCTCTCCAAAGCATTTGATCGGGTTAGCTGGCTATATATCCGATTACTTCTAACACACCTGGGCTTCTGCTATGAATTTATACGCTGGATTATGGCCTGCATCTCCACAGTGAACTTTGCTGTTCTGATAAATGGTTCAGCGAGTCCATTCTTTCACGCTGGCAGGGGCCTACGCCAAGGATGCCCACTGTCACCGCTTTTATTTCTCCTTGTAGCAGAAGGACTCAGTCGTTTTATTTTAAAAGCCAAAGCTGAAGGTTCTTTTCGTGGCATATCCATCTCACAGGTGCTGTATATTACTCATCTCCTTTTCGTTGATGACATATTGATTTTTTGTGATGGATCGAGACAGGATATCGATAAGATCGCTGAAGGTCTCAATCTGCTACAAGAGGCAGCAGGTATGTTAGTTAACAATGAAAAATCAACGATCTCGTGCTCTCTTCTATCTGAGCTGGAGATTCACAGATTGGCTTTACGACTACCATACAGGACTTTTAATTTTGATGCGGGTTTAAAGTACCTGGGCTTTCACTTAAAACCGAATGCATATTTGAAAGCTGACTGGCAATGGCTCATTGCTAAACTAGAACTGAGACTGCGTGGATGGAGTCATAAATGGCTATCGCGGGCAGGGAGGCTGGTTTTGGTTAAATCAGTGTTGGAAGCAATTCCTGTGTATTGGATGTCACTCGCTTGGATTCCCAAAGGAGTCTTGGAGCTGATCCGGAGGTTGTGTTTTGCATTTCTATGGAAGGGTAAGGGTGATAACCGTGCTTTGGTTTGGGTCAGATGGGATAAGATCGCGGTCCCCAAAGCACTGGGAGGATGGGGCCTAAAGAATATTTTCCTTTTTGCTAAAGCCTTGGGGGCTAAGGTGGCATGGAGAATTATAAAAACTCAGAGCCTCTGGACTAGAGTGGTGTACCATAAGTATATTGCTCCATTAACACTTCTCGAATGGATTCGGCAGGGCAATAAGACGCGGGCAAATTGCTCTCTGGTATGGAAAGCGGTGGTGCAACATTTTCATCTGATAGGGTCTGGCTTAGTTTGGAGAATCGGCAATGGGAGATACACTCGAATTGGACTGGATCCTTGGGTAGGCTGTAGCGGTGGACATGTCCTACCGGAGGCTTTAAGGAATTTTCTGGCAGCCCGAGGCTGTCACTTTCTGGCTGATATTGAACAACCGGGATCCTCCACTCTATGGCAACAGGGGTGGATCTCTGCACAGCAACTTGAGATTCCGGATGACTTGCTTGGTGCTTGGGTGAATTATATTCGGATTTTAAGATACACTAATATTCGCCTCACAAATCGGATTGATGAATTAATCTGGGAACACCATCCATCTGGTAAATACACTCCTAAACATGGCTATATTCAGCTGAATGTGAATATACATCACAGGGATTTGGTGTGGTGGTGGAAACACCTATGGACAATAAAGTGCCCGGGGAAAGCTAAACTACTCTCTTGGGCTATATTGGAAAATAAGGCACCGACTTGGGACATTCTGCAGAAGAGATTCACTCAGGGGCCGGGGTTCTGTCCTCTATGTAGGGAAGCAGAAGAGTCAAATTCACATATTTTTGTACACTGTAGGTTCACACAAGCTGTATGGGCTGCCACCTGCAAACATCTGGCGCTCAATATGAGTTGGTGGGGAGTGGACTTTCCCGACGCTTTTCAACAGTGGTGGACATCTCTCAAGCATCCCACTTTTCGGGCTGTCCCCTGTATCCTCGCCTGGGGCATTTGGATCACTCGGAACAAGATTATATTTCAGGATTGTAGGGTCCCTCTGGAGCAGGTTGTGGCACAAGCGGTGGCTGTTTTACTACACTTCAAGTCATCCATAAAAACGATTAGCATTAGACCTGTGATCACGGAATTAATAGATAAATCCATTCCGTGGGCTTTTTTTGATGGCTCATCTATTAATCAACAATCAGTGTGTGGTGGAGGTGGTGTCCTACACAAATCAGAGTCCCATTATTTTCATATAATGGCTGGTTTAGGGAGTGGTACTAATAACTACGCCGAACTTATGTCCCTTAAGCTAATGATGCTTTTCGCTCTTGAACAAGGATGTCTTACACTCCAGATTTTTGGAGACTCTCTAATTGTTATCGAATGGGCCATGGAGCGCACACAATGCCATGTGATGATACTCTTACCAATTTTGGAGGAGGTATTACGGTTAAAACAGGCTTTTAACTGCATCACATTCACCCATGTCTACAGGGAGCGAAATGGGACGGCTGACCAGCTATCTAAAGAAGCTCAAACTTTGATATTTGGCACATGGAGGATCACGATTCATTCATCAGAAGGCATCTACAGCTATACCCACAGGCCTTTCATTGGGGAAACTGTGGACCTTACGGAGAATTAGACAAACTTTTGACAGAAAACAACTGCTGATTAGATACTTTTCTGGGACTGATTATTTGTTTTGCTGTATGGACAGAAGTTGCCTGCGGTTTGGATTAATATATATGAGTCAATGTGGACAATATAAATTGTTCGAGCTGTAGTGGATACTTTTTGGACAGCAACAGTTCTGAGTGTATCGGATTGGACAGAGTTAATTCTGATTGTATGAGTTTCTCCTGTGAGAACGAGTATATATTGTATAAACATTCTTTTGTAAAAAAATTTCTGTATTATCAGAAATTTGTGAGCGACCTGCGGCATATTGGCTGGGCTGATTGGATACAACAGTGTGGACTGTAGGGAGAGGTAAAAACTCAGCTGCTGAGTGACTACACTCATATTTGTAAAAATGTAAGGGACAATTGACAGTCTTTGTGGACTGATTGGCCTTATGGACAGTATAAGCTGACAATGTAAGGATCTCTAAGATTCTATTACATGTGCAGAATGTAATTTTGTTCTCTAATGAAATAAAATTACGACTTTTTCCAAGGAAAAAAAAAAAAAAAAAAAGATGCATGTGCATAAAAATGAATGTTATTGCCAAAAGCTGTTTAAAATGTATTTTTGAACACCTGAATTTTTATGATGCAATGATTTTAAAACTGACTGTTTTTTCTTTGTATCACCTATGATTTAAACCTAAGCCCTATTCCTTTGGTTAGTCATTCCTTTTCAGTCTTTTATATTATATATCCTTATGCATGCAATTATCTGATGTTTTCAGATCTTTATTAATCTGTCGATGATTAAGTGATTTTATTTCTTGATCCTCCATAGTTATCCAAAAATGAACAAAAACCAGCTTCTAAACATTGAGGTCCCTAAACTCTGCTTTCTTGTAGTCTAGTTGGCAGACTTTAGGTCTAACAATACCCTAACATATTTTGGTCAAAGTGTTTGGATTACACATTGTACCTTTCGATGCATGATTTTATTAAGATGAAGGACCATAATTATAGATGGATTGGTGCATTGTACAAGAGAGGGAAGAAAATGATAAAATTTACTACTAGTCATAGCATGGCCCACCATATTTTTCACAATCACTCTAGGTTGGAGTTACTTAAGATTGCAAAGACCAAATTTTTTGGCTACCACCTCAACTTCAAGAGCCTTTGAAAGGTAAGAAAGGCAATGGCTAGTATGGTCTCAAGCGATTCATTGCAAGGTGTTACGTGGTACCAGTACCAGCGCACCTTCAGTTGTGCCCCAAGGAGAGAGGGTCATTTTTTTTTACAAGGAAGGTTGTCTTCCAACATTTTCTGAGTGGAGGTTATGGCCAGGCCCTTTTGGTTCCTCTCTTGGGAGTACTATGGCTTAGTGGCATTGTAGAATGCCTCATGAAAGGGCTTGAAGCCCTGAGGTTGGTGTTTAGGGCTCCCAGGGGCGGGTCACTGGGTCACTGACCCCCCACCTGTTTTATCATTCTGGTGGTGTTTCTCTCAGCACTGAGGCCTATGTCTCTCTTCCAGGTCATCGTCCACACCCTCATGGTCTCTTTGCACTAGAGCGCCCTCTCTCCTTAGGCTCCTAGTTATGATGACATCATCCTTGTACCAGGCCTACATTGCTTGATATGGGGGGGCGTTGAGGGATTTTCACTACTGTTGGGGTTAGATGGGGCATGACGCTCCCCCCTGCCCACTCCAACCTTCAATTTGGAGTGATTCGCTCATTTTTAGCTATTTTAGTCATTTTTTGGAAAACTCTGGAAAAAATGCCCCAAGTTACCCATAAATTTGATTATTTTATATTATTTTATGTTATAATTTTAAGTTGACATGTTTTAATTTCAAATTGACATTTTAAAGCATGTAGGATCTGTTATTTTGTAAAAAGTGAGTCTGAGATCATATAAATACAACCTCCTCACTTCATTTTTACACACAACTTATGGGATAAAATTCAGTATGCTGCTCTTTTACCCTAAGTAGCCAACGTACTCGGGTACTGGGACGGGTACGGGTACTGGGACACCACTTTTTGACATAGGGTACTTGGGTACGTCGAGGTACTATAGACATATATATATATATATTTAATTTTCAAGTTTAAATTATAATTAATAATTATATTAATATATTTATTATTAAGTTAATAAGTTTTCAACAAGTAACACATTTGACATTGGTATTGCACATTAATTCAAATTACATATATGATATTGATATTGATATGAATCATTAGCATAATAGCATGATATTCATCCATGACTCCATGAGTCCATTGTCATACTACATCCAAAATTTGACAAATGGCATTTGCCACAATTCCGAACATGAAATCAGAAATCTAAAATACAAAATAGCAAAATGAAAATACATAATTATAACTAATAGAAATACTGATACATAATTAATATAATTATAATAAGAAAATTATAATTATAATTATTACAAGAAAATGAAATCAGAAATCTAATTATTATAATTAATATAATTATTATAAGAAAATGAAAATTTAAATAACAGAGATATTGTTGATTGTGCAAGTAATGAACTGATCTACTCACGAGTTACAAATGAACAACAGCCTCGACCCTCCAAACTCAACAGCGGCCTCCAAAATTGACAACGGCAGATGGATAGCAGCCTCCAATATTGACAGCAACGTCCAAACTTGACACCGACAGATGGACACACAGCGAACATAAAATAAAATGCAAGGGCTGCGTTGAGCTATTTGTGAGCCCTATGCTTCATTTTAGGTTTGTGGAAATGGGCCCCACCATCCACCTCGCCCCGTATTCACTTGAAAACCATAATAAAAATTGCATTTCAGGTCCACGGGATAAAATTCAAGGCCGAAAGTACCCAAACTCACGGTACTTGAGCTTTTTTGAAGTACCTGTACCCTCGGTTCATTAACCAAGTACTCGATACTTGGGTGAAGTACCCAGTACTTACACGATACTCCCAGAGGTACCCGGTACGACCGTACGGGTACCCGGTATTGGTACGGGTGCCCAACCCCCCCTTCATTTTAGGTTTGTGGAAATGGGCCCCACCATCCACCTTGCCCCGTATTCACTTGAAAACCATAATAAAAATTGCATTTCAGGTCCACAGGGTTAAATTGCCGGAAGTACCCACAGAGTACCCAAACTCGCGGTACTTGGGCTTTTTTGAAGTACCAGTACCCTCGGTTCATTAACCAAGTACCCGGTACTTGGGTGAAGTATCAGATATTTACGCGGTACTCCCAGAGGTACCCAGTACTGGTACGAGTGCCCAACCCCCCAGTACGGGTACCCTGGCTACTTCGCAAGTTTTACCCTAGAAGGGCCTTATGAAGTGATGTGCACCTCTTGGAGGGATGATTCTTCTTGCTCCTGGATGAAGTTGGATGTTTTCTTTGTCTTGCTAATGCTTTGTGGATGCTAGAATGGTTGGAATAACTCATGCTCAAGTAAGTCCTTTACATTTTTAAGGTTTGTTTGATGAATAGTAGGTCAATTTTGCATCTTGAATGATTGAATGGTAGCCCTAAAGCTACATTCTCTTTGAATAAGGATTTTGCCTACTATTCTATCCTCATTGCATACTAAAAACACTCCCAATAAGAGGTTTTTACAAAGTTTGGCCTTGGAGCTCCAACTTTGTCCTAGTTTAGACTCTTGAAACCAACCCTAGAGGTTGTTTCAAGAAGCCCTAACCTAGTAGCAAGGAGAATTACCTCCAAGAGGAAGGCTTGTCACCTTCCTCTAAAGCTAGGGTTTGGGGTAACATCCATTAAAACCCTAAGTTTGTCCATTTTCTCTACATCAAACCTTAGTGTCAATTTTTGTAAATATTATTGTTGGGTTAAACTTGCATTTTCATGTGTAATTTTGCATTTTCATGGTAGAATTAGGTCTACAATTTTTTAACAAAAACCTTAAAAATATAATAAATAAAAAATCTTCATTTTTTTGCCTCCCTAAAATTTCGCCCTAAATTCTCGTGACCCCAAAATTTCAGCCCTAAAATCTCGCCCCTAAATTCTCGCGACCCCCAAAATTTCGGTCCTAAATTCTCGCGGCCCTAAAATCTCGGCTCTAAAACCTTGGCCCTAAATTATCGCGGCCCCAAAATTTCGGCCCTAAATTATCGCGGCCCCAAAATTTCGGCCCTAAATTCTCACGGCCCTAAAATTTCGAGCATGAAATCCTCGGCCTATATTTGTTAACCTTAAACAAACCTGCAAAACTACCAAAGCTACTATACAAGCACCATTCTAACTCTCTCTATTACTCTATGTTTGACTCCATTAGAGGCACTCATCTATGCTTTAAGGTGTTTGGAAGGAATTTGGCATCTACTTGGCAAGTACATTAAAGGGAAAGTAGATTAAATTTTAACATTATCATTAATTATTTCATGATGTTTGAGAGTGGTTTCAAATTCATTGGACTCCATCTGCAAATCATAGAATTTTAGATCCCATTCAGAATTCAACAAACTTAACAATTTTTCAGGATTTCAAGATTGTAACATTTCCACAGGATTCTATCATGTTACGAGGGTATGGGATTGGAATTTAATCAATCACATCAACTCTCTCTATATACCTTAATGTTGGTGGTGCTGATTGTTGAACTCCTCTGTCACGACCTTAATAAAAATGTACCCTTCACTCAAGCAAAATCACTTATTAAGCATGGAAAGCTTTTTCTAACTTATTTTAATGCCTAGATTAGGAAGTTTCATCAAATTTTAGGGTGTTGACCTTTGTTGCGGGGGAGCGTGCCCCCCCTCGCTCCTGCTCCCGAAGCTCGCTCCCAGTTTTGGGAGCGTGCTTCCAAGGCACTCCCTACCTCTCCTATACTAAAAGCTCCTATACTAGAGGTTGATCATTTGATGACAATGTTATGGTACCTCCCTTCTTTTGCCAAGCTCCTATAAAACCAGTTATGGTTGATCATTTGATGACAATGTTATAACTTATAACTACTAGATGATTGATGTTATATGGTTTAATCCATGTTTTCTATAGCTAATTCAACATTCTACATGTTTTTAGATATAAATCCATCAAAATATATTGAAATATATACTATATAAGAAATACTCCCAAAACGGGAGCTTTTGAAAATTTCGTGTTTTGCTCCACTCCCGCTCCCCGCTCCTCTTTCTTGCAGCTTGCTCCCCGCTCCCAACAACATAGGTGTTGACTAATGTCCTTGGAGGACCAACTTTGAGATTCGAGGTAGAGGCAAGGGCTATAGCCTAGAGGAGGGGAGAACATGGTGCTATTGATGAATAGGATCCCAATATAGGCAACAATTTTGATGATATGTAGTTATTTGTTGTAGCATCAAGTTTTTTGGACTCTAGAGGCCATTTAGAGTCTCGTTGTTTATGTATTTTGGGTTAGATATGGATTGCACTCTATGCTATTTTAGTTATATGCACCCTTGCTATATACATGAAAAACTTTGCATATTTGTGTATAATGGTTTGGATTCATATGAATGCACATGAATATATATTATTTCTTTTCAAAATTTGAATATTTTAAGTATTTTTTGGTTGACCGATTTTTTGGTGTTCTTTTTTTTTAATTTTTTTCCGGGTTCGGTCTGGTTTAGATTTTTGGGCTTGACCAATTCAATGACCAGTCTGGTTATGATAACATTTGCTAGATGTGATGGAAGATCACACATGAAATGATGATCAAGTCACCCCTACATGATATGGGGTAACATGCTCTTCGCAAGTCTGAAGTCTCACAAATATTACAATGGCCGGAGTGGCTGTGACCTGCCATTCTTTTCCAACATCAGCAATTGAATTTATGACACTAGATTGAAACAACTCCTTCTCTTGATTCAAACCTAAGCACCATAGAACAACACAACCAAGCCCAATTTTGACCATAGAACTAGAGGAAACAAAGCCAAACTACACTTGGAACCAACCACACTAGAGGACAACAAACCAGTCTTGAAAAAATCGCCAAAAAATCGCGCGGTTTTACCTCTGCCGAAAAATCGACGCTTAAAAATCGCAATTTTTTTAAAAATCGGCGATTTTTTCGAAAAAATCGCGAGTCGAAAGAAAAAATCGCCCAGGCTTTTTCACAGTTTTAAAAACAACTGGGGTTTTTTTTTTATAAATTTGATGAGTTTTGTACATGTAACATTGATGTCAACAATACTAAATGGTAATGTTTAAAAGTAAAAGTGACATTCTCTTTATCTTTCATTTTCCATCATTTTACTTAAATTTGTAACATTACCATTAATTGTTTCAGGATGTTTGAGAGTGGTTCCAACCTCATCAGACTTCATATGCAAAAAGTAGGATTTTAGATCCCATTTAGAATTCAACAGACTTAATGGTTTACAAGATTTCAGGATTCCAACGTTTCTAGTGGATTCTATCATGTATGTGGGTAAGGGATTGGAATTTAATGAAGTACATCAAACTCTCTATGTACCTTGATGTTGGTGGTGTCGATGCCTGATTGTTAAAGTTGTTTGAATTCCACTGTCATGACCTTAATAAAAAAATGTACCCTTCAGTCAAGCAAAATCACTTATTAAGCATGGGAAGCTCTTTCTACCTTATTTTAACACTTGGATTAAGAAGTTTGAACAAAATTGTAGGGTGTTAATTGATGTCCTTGGAGGATCAACTTCGAGATTGGAAGCAGAGGCAAAGTCTAGAGCCTAGAGGTGGGGGAACATGGTGCTATTGATGAATATGATCTCGACATAGACAATGATTTTGATGATTATGTTTTTTCAATTTTGATTTAGATATGTATTGCGCTTGGTGCCATTTTGATAATATTTTGTCTCTAATGGTTTGGAATCATAGCTTGGAATCTTTAATATATATTTTTTTCATTAAAATTGTAAATTTTATGTATTTTTTAATAGTCTGAGTCATTGAAATCAAACCACTCCAAGTTATTTGCATCCACTACATCTATATATTAGTGCTTTCTACATATTTATGTTCCAATGTGTTTATCTGATGTTATTGTTGCTTTATATGTTTAAAATTCTGAAAAAAATGAATGTATTTTGTATTTTTTAATGTTTGCCGACTTTTTCCGATTTTTTCGCCGATGTTGCCGAGAAATTGTTTTCGGGACCCTTGCCAACTTTTTGCCGAGTCCGACTTTTTCAACATTGCAACAAACACAAGCCAAATAGAATCAACGGGAACAAAGCCAAACTAGCAGTGACCAACCACTCCAAAAATTCCGGTGATTTCATCTCCAAAGTTCACCACCTTGCCGACATCCACATATCCCCTATTGAGGGCTCCAACCAAACATAATTCCTAAATGTTAATCGCACCTTGAGCTCCAAGAACTTGCACCTTAAGGCAAATCTCTTACATCTGGAAACCTATTGATGGTTGGGTTTCCATCACTGTTGTATGAATTTGGTCACCATCATGATCACCCAATAGTTTAGTCTCCAAGTGTTGTAAAGCTATGGCTCCATCCTCCAAATTAGTTTCCCCTAGATTGTTTTCCCAAGTCACACATGTTCTATCATTCTTGGCCACATCACAATAATGGGACAACAACCTCAAGTTGTAGTGCATATAAACCAAACTTTTTGCTCGAACTACCTGCAAATTTTTTATGTTCATGAAGTGGATGAAGTTGTAGGTACTCCCAACACCTCTTTGTAGAAGAAGTGTTAACAACTTGTGAAAGCACCCTCATTGTCAATTTATGGAGATATGTGGTAGAGGAAACATACATGTTCCACAATTTGATAGTATTCAACGTATCTCAATCCTTGGTTGTGTGTAGTTTAGCAAAGACTCCATGTTCACTAATGCACTTGCGCAATTCACTTCGTACTTGAGCACACTCCTCTTCATTAGGGACCAACTTGTCTACTGCAAGTATATACCCATTCTACACCTTTGGTCTGTGTGGGTTTCTCCTAACTCCAATCCCAGACACTTGTTGGGCAAACCAAGATGGAGAGTAATATTTTGGTGTAAGGACATATGCTAGGGCATGGAGTGGAACATTAAGATTATTCCACCTTTTGGCCATATGTTTATGTATATGATCATACAAGATCCACATCTCTCTGCTCAACAATGTCTTTGATTTGGCCTAGCATGCTATCCATTTGCTCATACACCTCGCCAATCACTGAGTGATTTGTATCGACAAACCGAAATCATATTATAAACATGCTTGGTGAACTGTAGAACATACCTAACTTGTGCCCAAAAATGACCATTAAGATTAGTGTCCTCCACCATTAAGAATAGTGTCCTCCACCTCCTGAAAAGTCATGTCTATCATATGTGGTTGTAACCCAATCTTTCAAACCTTGTGTTATCGTTCAAACTAGCAGGCTAGGGTTGCAAATGAAAGGCAATCACATAAGAAACTTGGACTGCTGTCACCTTTGTCCAATCTCCTAACTTCTTCAGGATCCAATGTTACCAAGGGGAGAGCCCTTTAATGTACTTGCCAAGTAGATGCCAAATTCCTTCCAAACACCTTAAAGCATAGATGAGTGCCTCTAATGGAGTCAAACACAGAGTAATAGAGAGAGTTAGGATGGTGCTTGTATAGTAGTTTTGGCAGTTTTGCAGGTCTGTTTAAGGTTAAAAAATATAGGCCGAGGATTTCATGTCCGAAATTTTAGGGCCGCGAGAATTTAGGGCCGAAATTTTGGGGCCGCAAGAATTTAGGGTCGCGATAATTTAGGATCGAGGTTTTAGAGCCGAGATTTTAGTGCCGCAAGAATTTAGGACCGAAATTTTGGGGTCACGAGAATTTAGGGGCGAGATTTTAGGGCCGCGAGAATTTAGGGCCGAAATTTTGGGGTCGTGAGAATTTAGGGGCCGCGAGAATTTTGGGCCGAAATTTTAGGGAGGCAAAAAATGAAAAAAAATATTTTTTTATATTTTTGGGGTTTTTTTTATAAAATTGCAAACCTAATTCTAGTCCTAATTCTACCATGAAAATGCAAAATTACACATGAAAATGCAAGTTTAACCTAGCAATAATATTTACAAAAATTGAAACTAGGGTTTGATGTAGAGAAAATGGACAAACTTAGGGTTTTAATGGATGCTACCCCAAACCCTAGCCTTAGAGGAAGGTGACAAGCCTTCCTCTTGGAGGTAATTTTCTTTGCTACTAGGTTAGAGCTTCTTGAAACAACCTCTAGGGTTGATTTCAAGAGTCTAAACTAGGACAAAGTTGGAACTCCAAGGCCAAACTTTGTAAAAACCTCCTCTTGGAACTGTTTTTAACTTTTTAGTATGCAATGAGGATAGAATAGCAAGCAAAAGCCTTATTCAAAGAGAATGTATTCCTAGGAGTTCAACAATCAGCACCACCAACATTAAGATATATAGAGGGGGTTGATGTGATTGATTAAATTCCAATCCCATACCCTCATAACATGATAGAATCCTGTGGAAATGTTACAATCTTGAAATCCTGAAAAATTGTTAAGTTTGTTGAATTCTGAATGGGATCTAAAATTCTACGATTTGCAAATGGAGTCCAATGAGGTTGAAACCACTCTCAATCATGAAATAATTAATGATAATGTTAAAAATTTAAGTAAAAGGATAGAAAATGAAACATAAGGAGAGTTTCACTTTTACTTTAAGAATTTAATATTACCGGTGATTACTAAGGTCAAAGTTTTACCTTTTTTTAATTTCATGTTTAAAACCATGGCATATGGAATTGTTCAAAACCAATCAGTTCAGGGGTTTGTTCAGGTACAGAACCGACCAATTTGGTGCGGAACCGACCATTTCCGGTCAGAAACATTGAACTGGACCAAAAAATGCCCAAAACCGGTCGAACCGACCAATTTGGACGATTCTGGTCCAGTTCCAATAAAACTGCATCCAGCAATTTCACTGCTGAGATCTATGGTTTTCCATGGATATTTGAGAGAGACACTTCAAGCTTGCCCAATTCTTCCATGCCATGTGCTAGAGATTGATGAGGACATGCAGTTTGCACTAGTGTTATGACATATCTTCTCTAGTTGATTTATGGTTAATGCTTTCTTATGTGTGGAATGACCATAAGGGGTCAAAGGTGTTACTCTATAATGACTCATGTATCTTAGATGAGTCTCATAGCTAAGGATGCATTATGGTGTGGTTATAATTCTTCCCTAGATTAAATGTGTAACTTATGAATAAAGTGTACCCCTAGGGATCTAAGTAAGTGTGACCCTCATTTCATATCATTCATAACATTTCACCTAGTTATTTTTCATATCATGTCATTTCACTAGCCATTTCACCCATTTCCATCATGTCCCCCTTTCGCAATTGACTTTTCATGTGCTATGTGTTGGAAAAACTAGATGTATGTATGAATTTTTAAACTTTTTGCATCATATAGCAGTCATAAGCATACATCTACATAAGTAAGGATCACTGAAAGTAAGACAATCACAGAGAGAACACAAGATTACCCTGGGAAACCCTCTTCGGGTAGAAAACCCAGCCAAAAACTTCTCTTTAGATTCCTCAACAAAATACAATACCAGTACAAGACTTAAGACTTTGAACTAACTAAGTAGTGCTGAAACAATACCTCTGTTTCAGGCACTTATGAACTCCACTAACAGAGCTGATAACACACTTACAGACACTGTAGCAGACTTACGGTAGACACTGTAGCAGCACTAGATCTCCCTCCTTGTAGCAAACTGTAACAGCAACTCTCTTGATAATTGGCAGCCTTATAACAGCAGAGTTCTTCTCCAAAAATTGTGTGTTCAAGTGATGGGGGTCAGCCCCTTTTTATACTTGGGCTTGGCTGCCCTAAGCTAGCCTCTAGCAGCCCTTGACACTTGGCATTAGCCTTTTGACACTTGGTATGTGCTAATGACACTTGGTATGAACCTTTTGACACTTGGCATGTGCTAATGACACTTGGTCATAAAGATAACACTTGTGTTGAGCCTTTTGACACTTGGCATGTGCTAATGACACTTGGTCATAAAGTTAAAACTTGGCTTGAGCCTTTTGACACTCGGCATGAGCCTTTTGACACTTGGCATGAAAAAGCTTTTTATACACTTAGTTTAATTACAACAAAAAATAGCTTCCAAAGCTATATATTTCAACACTATGTACCATCGTCTCTATACTATTCCCATGTATGAATGTCTAACCAAAGTCAAAAGAGTCAAGTAATCCAAGAGAAGTAAAGTTAAAATGATAAATGTTGTAAACATGAGTAATGCCCCCTTCCAAAAGCCAAGTTCCCTATGTCTCCTATGTCTCAGGTTATGAAAGTTAAATCTAAAGCAAAGGGACTAAAACAAAAAGGGGTTAAAAAATAAAAAATTGCATAATAAAAAAAAGGGATCGCAAAAATAAGGTGCAAGGAAAGGGTAACTCAAGAAAATTATTCCCTTATAAGACACACATGTGGAACAAAAATCATTAACCCCTAGCTCTTGAAAGCTAAGAGGTAGACCTAGCACTCAATCACATTTCTATGATGGTCAATTCACGAACACCCTCACCTAACATCACATTCATTTCATCACCCTCACCTTATTTAGAAACTTAGGAAATATACTTGGTTGTAAAGGTAAAACATTAAAATTTGGATCAATTATAGTTACAGTCCAAAGTTGCAAACATAGTCTCGGCGAAAAAATCAGCAGGGTCCAGAAAACATCGTTTCAGAATATCGTGAGAACATATCGACAAACATCGGCAATATATCGGCAAACTTAAAAAATACAAAAATATTTATTTTTTTCCAAATTCTTAAACATCTAAAGCAACAAGAACATCAAATAAACACATTGCCACATGAATATGGAAAGAAAACCAATATATAAGATATATAAGATGTCTAGTGATACATCATACAACAAAAATGAATCGTGTCTTGAATCCTGACTCCTTAATCATCAAAAAATATAACAAATGTATCTCATGATCATCATCATGAGTCAATAATAATAATAATATATGAAATTAATTAGTTCAACTGGGATATTGAAATTCTCTACATGCATGTGTCCCAACAGAAATGGATTTCCACAAATTGTAGTTAACACTAGTCCAATATCTCATGGAACGATACTAACTGGAAATATATTATGGGATTACAATTCTAACAGAATTATGGAAAAGTCTTCATGTATTTTATTTTTTTATTGTCCAACATTTCCAACTATTAAGAGTCAAGATATAGCCCATCTTCAGGGAGATGTCACACTTGAAGCAAGATGAGAAATGTTAGTATTTTGTAGCTTGGAGGCACTCCGGCATCAGGTGCCTAGGTGCAGGGGTCCAAGAACTATGAAGTCTCATTAAATATTCATAAAATGACTTTATGACCTTTTATTAAAGTCATTTTATGATGTCACTTTTTACTTTATGATGTGACTTTTAATTTAAAAGTGAGATGTACTTTAATTATAAAGTAACTTTTAAATTATAAAGTTACTTTAAGTTATAAAGTGACTTTTATATTATTTAGGGTTATGTGACTTTTCGAAAAGATAAATTTGTTATATAGTTCACTTAGGAGTTTTAAGTGAATGAGAGATTAGATCCTAGCCATAGATGTCTGTTCAAGATCTAATCTCACCCATTGAATTTGAAGAGTCATGGGAGTTACCCTAATGAGGTAAATAAAAGAGTATTGAGACTTCATTTGCATATATCTCAAGGAGAGGAGCAGCACGCATCTCTAGAGGAGAGAAAGAGAGGCACGAACTCCAAGAGAGCTGGAGTTGGCTCGAATCCCAAGAGAGCTGGGTGAGAAGAGCACGCTTTTCTAGAAAAGTATGAGCAGCAGAATAATGGAGATGGGCAGCAGCTGAAGTGGGCACTTTTCCCTAGGTGAGGGCACAGTTCCCAAGACATTTCTTCCAGCATTAAAGAGGGCCGTACAGCACAGACTGAAGAGGGCTGTACTGCTAAGTTGGTGTGCACAGAAAACAAGGCAAAGTGGGCACAGTTTTCGAGGCAACCAAAAGGATTAATTTCTGAAGATTTCCATACAGTACTGGAGGAGAGACCTACTGCTGATTCCTAGCACAGAAATCGAGGTAAACAGATAAGCAAGTGACTGTCCTGGGCTTCACTGTTTGCACGTTTTCCTAGGCTGTATATTGCACTGTTTTGAGAAAGTTTTGTGCTCAGATTTCAGAATCTTATTGTACTGTAATGAAATGTAAAGCTGATGTAAATCTGAGATATTTTGCTGCTATCTAATATATTTTTCTAGGACTGGTTTTTCCCAGGAGGTGGGGTTTTTCCAGGGTCATTGTTGACCAAAATCCTGTGTCTTAATTTGTATGACAGTCTGCTGTTTTTTTTATGATTTTCCGCTGCTAAATGTACTTTATGAACAGTATATCAGACATTAATGCTTGGAAAAATTACATTGGTTTAGTTTACTTTTGAAGGGTGATATCAGTGGTTCATGAAGTGTTTGACAAATCTGACCATGAACTGTGTGTGAGCAGATTTCTGAGTTTTGTCATTTTCTAATATGGTATCAGAGCTAGGGCTCTGAGTTTCAGTGGACTGTTGGAGCAGCAGAGAAGTGCTGGTAATTTGCAAGTGATTTGCATGAGAAGTGCAGCTGCATATGCAAGAGATTTGCTGGGTGTGACAGCTGAGAAGTGAAGTTTCTTTTTACACGTGAGCAGAGGTTGTTTTGTGTGTGAGCAGTTTTGTGTAATCTCAGAGAAATGGCCACTAGTTTAAGGTTGGAAGATAGACTAGATGGAGCAGAGAACTTTGTTCCAACATTTCCAACTATTAAGAGTCAAGATATAGCCCATCTTCAGGGAGATGTCACACTTGAAGCAAGATGAGAAAAAGGAATCCACAAGCCAACTCTACAGCTAGCTGCTTCAATCCAGAGTGGAGAGCTCCATGAATGGGCTGGCCTCTATTGAAATAGAATAAACACAGTAGCCAACTTTAGACATCAAAGAAGACCAAATGATCAAACCATCAAACCAAGACTCCACTATTCAATGAGAGATGACATAGATAAGGAGTTGTGTCCCCTTCCCGAGTTCAAAGAATGTTTATAACCGATCTCTATATTTTGCTCAACTTAAGCCCATAATCTGTGTTCAGCCTATTATTCTGCTTTTCAACCTTGGCCAACATATTACCATTTTCTATATGGATATGATGCTCTGTGCTGTAAGAATGCTCTGCAAGGGCGGATTTCATAACAGACCAGGTTCCTCACACTCCACCCTCCACGAAGTCAAAATCACCTTTAGAAAAAATCAAGAAAAAATAGACAATATCTCGAGATAAATTGGGAAAAAACCGAGAAAAAATCGGTTGAAAAAATCAGCGGTCTCTCTGAAAATAGCGCGATTTCTCGGAACATTGGTAATTTATCAACGATGTTTGCAACACTGAGTTACACTATGGTAATTCTAAGGTTATTGGGATAATTAATTAGTAAGTCATTAGAACAGTGCACTTAATAGCCTTTTTTGTTAATGTTTTCCATATTAGATAGTATTTTCCTAAGTCATACATTATATGGTCTAACACTTGGATTGGATTGTATCGATGATGTATGGTCTCCATGTGATGATTGGCCTCCTTGTACACACATTTGGAGGCACACGTGGTACCTTTGGACATTTTTTATGGGACATTTTTTTAGAGGGGTGTTCTGACTTCGAGAGCAATTATCTTTTGACAAGAGTGCCCAAAATTTTGCCATCTCAATAGCATTGGAAGCAAAGTAGTCGTGGGATTTCCAAAAAGTGGTATAATAGAAAATCCAATAAATATTGAGGAAGCTAGCAATTTCGGAACTATTGCCTTGAAGCACTCATCATTTTTCTTTGACCACTTGATTTATGAAGTGCCTCACCTATTTGGTCCACATGTGCCAACTTATCTTGGAGCATTCATCACTTTGACTTGACTTAGTGGGGCACTCCTCTCTTTTGTCCAATTATCTTGAAGAGTGAGTTGCAAGTTTTGACTTGTCAATTGGGTTGTCACATCATTGAATGGTCAGATCTAGGGTTGCTAGTTTTGACCATCGTTGGAGGATATAGCAACTCTCTCGTTGCTAGGGTTGCTCCCATTGTATGCTTTGCTAGAACTTGTGGAGAATAAAACATTCTTGCTACCTTTTGTGTCTATTTTATTATGTGCTATTGTATTGGGTTAAATTTGAAGAAACAAGTAGAAGCTACAAGCTAAGTCACCTGGTTCAAGTTCGTGTTCGAATTCGGAGACCTTGAAATTTGACAAAAATTCGGCAAGAAAAAATTTGGCAATAAAATTCGACAAAAAATTCGAGTGCCTATAAATTTTGGAAATTAAATAATATTTTATTTTATATATAAATATTAAATATAATAATATAAATGGAGTGATTTAAATGGTATATAATTTATTTTATATATAAATATTAAATATAATACTACATATTGATTTATTTAAATAGTATATAATATATTTTATATATAAATATTACATTTTTTTCAGTGGAAATTATAATATTACATTATTTATATTATATAATATATATATAAATATAAATATTACATATAATAATATACATTCATTGATTTATTTAAATCAAATTAAAATTTTAATCAAATTCATTATGTATCAATTTATATAATATTAATTATAATAATATACATTGAATAATCCGCATGATCGAATAATCTTCGTGGCGTTGGAGGGAAGCCCATCCGACAAAGTTGCGAACTGATCTTGGAAGAAGTCTACACGTTCCCCCGAGTCCCCGACCACGACCTACCGGAACCAAACAGAAAAGGGTAGAAACCCGACTCACCATGACTTGCCGGAACCGACCAGAAAGAGATCCACGACCTGCCGGAACCGACTAGAGAGAGGGCACGAAACCTGACTCACTAAATTTCAAGCCGGTCGCAGGCTCACACTCCAGACAATTCATCGAGTAACAAAGTCATAGGCAGTGGAATTTAGGGTAGGTTTTACCCGCTTGAAAATTGGCGATTTTTTTCGAATAGATTCGGGTTGCTGAAAAAATCAACGATTTTTTATTTTGAAGGCGAAAAATCGCCGAATCCGGTGACTTAGGCTACAAGGATATAATGTTTAAGTATGGATTCTTTCATCAAGTTGTGAGCATTGCATGAAGATTGAGGTAAATTCTTTCCATAAGCTTTGCATGTTTTATCTAATAAGTAGCACCATTTTTAGCTTATGTTATATGCTTCTTGTAGTAGAATTTGTTGGTTTTGCATGCAAGTTTACTAGGGAGATTTCAGCATTTGAACCCTCCACTTGATTGGACAAGAAACTATACTTGACTATCAAAGACTGGGACAAGGGCATGAACTACTCTACCCACTCCTGCTCTTTGATCCCCAAGAAACTTCTCCTGTTTTCTTATGACCCCATTGCCCTTTTCTTTTAAGCATATAGACACTAGTTAAGAGTGTTAATTTCCCCATTTTAAGCCATTCTAACTTAATTTCTGTTCTTTAAAATTTTGTGTTTTTAAATCTTAAATCTAACTTAAATAGATCAATCCGCTTTGAGGGCAGCACTTCATTTCATTAAGTTCATGCTATTTTGTTGATTAATTTCTCATGAGATGATAATCTTTTGTTTGCTGGTCATAAACATAATTAACTTGGGATGTATGTTATATTTCAAATCTAGTTTAGCTCTCTATATGATTCACTTTACATATTTCTTTTAGATGGGCTGAATTTTTATTGTTTAATGAGCTAGTTTATCACTTGATCATCTTAAGTATTCTTGAGCAATTATTTCTAAGTGTTGTTGTTAGATCTTGAATGGTTTATTGGCATATATTACTCACATTTTACAGATCTGAAAACTAACTCTATGCTATTAGCATATTAGCACACTTTTCCTACATGTTAATACTAAATAGCATCCTCAAGTAACTAAGAAGTTATGAATTTTATGCCTTAAATTTCTGCAATAGTTATTTGTATCTTCTAGCAATTTTGCACTCATCTTCAAACAACTAAGTTGCTGGAATTTACATTGTTAATAGACCACATGAATTTTATCTAATACCTCTTCATTGGTTTGTTAGCAGTCCTTTCAAAGTTGTGGTTGAAATTCTGGAATTAATCATCTATTCTATTGGCAACTCCAGCAATAGAATAAGAGTTCATAGTTAAAAGATAGATTTCTTTTGACTTATTTTCAAATTCACGTGCATACTTTATTTCTTTGAATCAGCACACTCAATGGTTATATTATATTTCCTGTTGGTTTAAAGAAATTCATATTTCATTGCTGGTTATTTCAACTTGAATAACCAGCAATGAAATGGCTCACCAATGTGTAATGAGATGAACTACTATGGTTATCTTTAACTTCTTGTTTTACATTTAGTGATCTATTCTTTTGGAAACAGGATTATTGCTCCATCTCTTGGCAAATTTACTTGAGGTTTGATTATTCACATTTCAATGGTTATCTTTTACTTAGAATCAATGGTTAAGGGTTCATGGATGTTTAGCCAATGTATAAATTAGCATAATTTTTTGGAAACTTTATTTTCCTGTAAGATTATCTAACTCATTAATTTCCTTTAACTTTTGAACCATCACCCACCAATGATCTAAGTGATTTCCCTCTTGACACTTAGTTGCCTATAGGTAATCCCCCCTTGTTCTTGATTCTCATTATGAACAAAAGTGAAGGGAAGTAGTTGTAAGTGACAGCTACTCTATTTCCATAGTTGCACTTGGCTAGAACCCCTTTGAGTCCTTGCATTTAGGGAGCTAGTTTTTGTGGCAAAAGAGCCCAGCAGAGAAATGAACGTCATGTAAAGCATATTCAGGTAGCCCTATCACACTTCAACGGCAGAATGGCTAGTCAAATGGAAAGCTCAGAAAACAAGAGATTCAAAGATTTCAGATATTTTGGCTCGTCAAAGCAAGCAAATTGAAAAATTGGAAGCAAACTGTAATATGCTTTATGAGTTGGCTATAGGCCTAGCCATGAGCTTGTGCTTCGCACTCTAGAGTTAACCCTCAAAGGTTTCTATTGGCTCTGTTCAAATCGTAGAGAAAGATGAGACTGTTCAACAAGCACATGGCCATATGGAGATTGGAAATGCAGAACTGGAACACAATCTTCAGGCTGCCATCAAACAAGAACCCCTTAGTGGGCATGACTTCATCTAAGTTCAGGATTTAATATGTATTGCTAAGTTTTTTTAATAGCTCGGCTAGGTACTATATCAGTGGGCTATATAGCTATTCCTCTAGGAAAGTAAGAACAGCTCAGCTGATAAGCAGCAATTTTGAAATTTTGTGTCCTTTTGAGAGACTGATTTCAGGCTTTTTAAATTTTACTTTGTATTAACTTGCTGTACAACACGTCCGCAGCCAATTTTCAATACAAACGATAACAGTTTCTGTTAAAACTTAAAAGAAAGAAACTTAGGCCCCTTTTGTCACACGCGTCGTCAATCACAAGTAGGTCACTGTTCAGAATTCCAACTTAAATACGCAATTTAACTATTTTACTTCTTACAGTATATTCGCATGCAATGAAATTCACTGGCTATTAACGTAGAAACCCCGGAGCAAGAACAAGCAAAATAATTGACTAGATCAAACAAAATTTCGGCCATAACGAGACAAAAGATCCTTTTGAGTTGCAGACTACAGTAACTGTGTAACATACACTGAAACTCCCCTTTGCCTAATCTCTATATAGGAAATAACCTTTGACTATCACATGTAATTTAATTAAACGCGGTCAGATGGAAGAATCCACCCTGCTATTTAATAAGCAACTAACGGCGTGCGAGAAAGGGTTACAAAACACCCTAGAACGACCCCGAATTAATGCCTGATCATGTTGAATTGGTCTCGAAGATGCAAAATAAGCGACTGATACTTAATTCTTGGAAAATACACAGAACCAGGAGCTAAAGCAACTTACTTTATTTTCGTCCGAAGAGGGAGCGGGTGGCTGCTTCTTCACAGTAGGGCTTATGGAGTTCAAATGGCGCCTTTTGCGCTCTGGCTCCCCGGTACTTCCCATTGCGCCTCGATCTTCACCTGAGTCACATTAGAAGTTCGAGTCCAGCCGCGTAACACATTTCTACAGGCCTTCAGTCTTCTGTAACCCTACCTGGCTAACTTCTCGCCATTCGTAACCCGAAATAAATAAAACTCACAGCAAAAAATAGGAATTTGATTGCCTTCGATGACGACTCCCTCGCAGCCTGGAGCCCTGACCGCCCTGGATCGAAATCGAAGCGCTTATTTCCTCATGGAATTCGAGAACACAGGGTCAACCATGACCGCACAAACTTCCATCCATACAAGAGGAAATAAAGTAGGAGAGAATACTAAGGCAAACGACAATATGGTCTCAGAAAGCACGGTAATTGAGAGAGAGGGAATTGGTGAGGTGTATGAGAGTGGGAGAGCATTAAAGTTGGCTTCTAATTATTGAATTTATTTTCTTTTAATTTTTGAACTTTCTATACAATTTTATTATAGAAAGAAAGAAAGAAAATATTTTAACGTCCACCAAGGCTAACAATACTTTATGGGACAGACCGCCTCACTTTTTTATTTCTGCAACTCAGCTCTTTTTTTGTTCAACTTGATGATGAGTGCCTCCAATTTCTCCACGGTCCCCTCACTAAATAGGTTATTCCAAGAGCTAGTTGTCAGGATATTTGCATAATTGGCCCTACTATCTTTGAAGGCTTCACACTCTAAAATAAAATGTTTTTATGTTTCCACTTTCCTAGAAGTGCAAAATATAGACACCCTTTCTTCCCAAGCTTTCTTTGGTCTTTTCCAGCTTCCAGTTTCACAACGAAGTTGATGGGAATTGCTTCTTAATTGAGCAATAAGTATTTTGGTTCTCCAAGGAATATTGGCCCCTATGTATGCTTTTTGATGGTGGTTGTAGGTGGGTTTAAACTCTTCAATATAATACTCCTTCTTTCTCGCCAACCCTTTATCCCAAGCTCGCTTGTGAAACCTATCGATAACTAACTCCTTTATCTCTTTATTGTTCACATGGCACATGTTCAAGTAAATATCTCATTTACTAAGCCATTTAATATTTTGTTGCATCCACGTCTTCTTTCTTTTGCACAATGTGTCATTGAAAACGACCTTAGGCCATCGGTTGTCTTCCATTTGCTCAATTCTTTTTAGATATCTTATGAGTCGCACCATAGCAATTGCTTCGATAGGAGCAACCCCCATTTCACTCAGCATGATATCATAAGGGACTGAACTTTTAATTTCAAACTTGTTTGTAATCAAGCGCTTTTGAATCTTTTCAATTTGCTTCCATTGTAAGTCAGATGTGTTGCTAGCCCATACTTCACAGCCATAGAGAATCATCGGGATCACTAAAAGCCCAAAAAGAGTTTGCATAGTCTTCCAATCCCATAGCTCTGCCTCTCTACACCTATTTTGGAAAGCATAGAATGCTTTCCAGCCTCCCAAAGTTCTTTTCTTTCTGCAGTTTGCCCAACTTAAATTTGTGTTAAAGTCAATTCCGAGATACTTGTAATCTGCCACTTCTTCGAGAATGTTGCCTTCAAAGTAGAACTGATGTTGGTTATGTTTTCTTTTGCTAGAGAAAACTACCACTTTCGTCTTGCTAGTATTGACTTGCATCCACACTGTTCTACAAAAGAGCTCAAGGGAAAGTAAGTGTTCTTGTAACCCAAGAGCGGATTTAGCAATCAAAATAAGGGCGTCTGCATACAAAAGAAGCCTTATCACAAACTCGCCCAAAAGAGCACCCTCACCATCCTGTAGGTTTAACCACTCTTCAAGTTTGTCGATATATAAACCAAAAAGGGTAGGGGACAAAGGGCACCTTTATTTGACCCCGATATCACTCCTAAAAATTTCAGAGATGCCCGCTGACGTTCTGTTTTTTACTTTAACCTACTCGTATAGTCTATGGACAGCTACTCTAAGAAGCATAGGGACCCCAAGTTCCTCCATTCTATGCCAAAGCTTATCCCTAGGTACCGTGTCAAACGCTTTTTTGAAATTGACAAAGCAACAAAAGGATTCATGTTGATGTATATGTAACTTCGGAATGTATTTCACCCATGTACATTGTAATCCTATAAAGATGTTATTATTCCTCTATACGGAAGTGTCGTCATTTGTATTGACAAGTGTCGCAAGTGTCATAACTTGCAGTGATGGGTTATTAGACCACCAAGTGTGGGGTTGGCCCTGATTAGTTTAACCATGGGTTATTATACTGAGTTAGACAAGTCGGCCCAGCTAGGTTATTGGGCAGGATAGGTCATGTATAAATAGAGATCGGGAGATCTCTATTTTGATCATCTCATTATTCACTCTTCCATCACTCGAAAAGTGGCGCACATGTGAGGAGGAGGATCAGCTGCTAGGAGAAGACTATCTCTTGTACTTTGGTTGTATCATTGCTCTTTCTATCTCTGAGGAAGTTGTGGGGTTTTTCACCTTTATGGTTTTCCCCAGTGAAACTCTGTGTGTCTATTGTCTCATGTGATTGCTTGGTGTGATTGATATGCATTGTTATACTTGATATGCTGTACATGTTATTCTCTCAGTAAAGATCCTAGAGTATGTTGAATTAATGCTCAAAAATTAACATGGTATCAGAGCTAACTTGAGAAGAAGACATTGTGCAATGGCAGAAACTAGGGTTTCTTGTTTATTAGGTTTCTCTCCACAGATTTTGGAAAGGCAGCAAGGTAGATTGACTCTACTCATCAAGGAGAATCTTTCTGTCCAATCAAAATTCAATTCTGGGCATTTTCATTTTTGGCCCTAAAAATCGGGGTTTCCACAAAAATAGGAATTTCTGAATTCTGAGGACATAGCTGGAAGCTCCTTGGAAAAATCGAAGTTTAGAGCTTTGAATCGAGATTTTTGGTTGGTTGAAGCTCTGGGAAACTCAAACCCTAATTCAAGGTCCTCCCTAGTGAATCTGGGAAGACTAAAAGGCATTTATGAAGGGTGAATCTTTGCAGATTTCAAATTCTGAATATACCAAGATGATCAGCTCATCAAGGCACATCTTTCTATCATTTCAGAAAGTTGAAATTCACATTTTGAATTTTTAGGGTTTCTCTAACAAACCCTAATCTGGCACCAGATCTAGATTTCTGCAAATCAAGTGGTAAGACCTAAATCTTTTATTTCCATTTGAGTTTCTCATTAAAATGTCTCACCACACCAAGCTTGAGGATAAGCTTGAAGGGGCTGATAACTTCCGAGCATGGAAGTATAGGATTGGGTTAATCCTGGAAGAAAATGAATTGGACACCTACATAAGTTCTGAGGTCCCTATCCCAGAGAAAGAAGAGGCTAAGGCCTTGCATAAGAAGAATTTGGTCAAGGCAAAGAGGATCATTGTTGACTCTATCAAAGAACATCTCATACCACATGTGTCATCTCTAAAGACACCCAAGGAGATGTTTGATTCCTTGACCAAGCTATTTGAAGGAAAGAACATAAATCGAAAGATGACTCTGCGGAATCAATTGAAAGGGATAAAGCTTCAGAATCGAGAGACTATTCAATCTTATTTCTCTAAGGTCTCTCAGATCAAGGAACAACTTGAAGCTGTGGATGAAGTAGTGGACAATGGTGAAGTTGTCACGACCACATTGAATGGCCTACCTAGGTCATGGGACTCATTCATCCAAGGAATCTGTGCAAGGAGGAAGTTGATCTCATTCAGTAGACTATGGGAGGAATGCTCACAAGAAGAAGCAAGGCTTGTGGCCCAAGAAGAAAAAATGGGGAATGGAGATCAAGCCCTCACAGCACACACCAAGGGAAGCAAGTTTAAGAGGGAGAGATCTCGTAACAAGAATCATTCTCACTCTCATCACAAGAAGAAAGATCTATCTCATGTTCGATGTTTTGATTGCAATGAATTAGGACACTTTGCTTCAAATTGTCCCAAGAAGAGGAAAGATAACAACAACAAATTCAATAAGAAGAAGAAGTACAACAAGAAGAGGTTTCATGCTCATGCTGCTAAGGACGATGAACCTCCCAAGAAGAAGGTTAGGGCAGAAAGTGATACTTCATCAAGTGAAGATGAATATGTTATAATCTCTGCTCTCACAGGTACTATCTCTCATGGATGTAATGATTGGCTTATTGATAGTGGGGCTTCCAAACACATGACTGGTTTAAAGAATCTTTTGTGAATCTATCTGAACATGAGTCACCCCATAAGGTGAAACTTGGGGATGACTACCAATATCCTATCAAAGGAAGTGGTGAAGCCTCCTACAACCTAGACTCTGGGAAGTCTTTGAAGATGAAAGATGTTCTATATGTACCTAGGCTCAAGAAGAACCTACTCTCCATATCTGCATTGGATGCAAAAGGTATGAGGGTTGCATTTGTAGATGGCCAAGTCCTAATGTGACCAAAGGGTAAAATTATAGATGATGCAGTAGTGATTGGAGAGCAAGAGGGAGGATTGTACAAATTGAAGGGACAACCTGAACATGCCATGGTACATGAATCCATGGAGCCAAGTGAACTTTGGCATAGAAGGCTTGCACATGTGCACTATAGAGCACTACCAATTGCAAGCAAAGCTATAGAAGGTCTTCCTGAAATCAAGACAAAGCATGAAGGTATTTGCAAAGGTTGTGCAAAAGGAAAGAACATTAAGAAGGCATTTCCAAGCAGTGAAAGCAAAGCTAAAGGAATCTTGGAAATTATCCACTCCGATGTATGCGATCTAATGTCATCTAGTTCTCTGAGTGGGTATGTATATTATGTCTCTTTCATTGATGATTTCTCTAGGAAGACTTGGGTTTATTTCTTGAAGAACAAAGATGAAGTGTTTGATAAGTTCAAGGAATTCAAAGCCTTGATGGAAAATCAAACTGATAAGAAGATCAAGACATTCAGATCTGACAATGGCGGAGAATTCACCTTAGGTGATTTCAAGAGGCTATGCAGTGATTCAGGGATTAAGAGGGAGTTGACTGCTCCCTACAATCCAAAACAAAATGGAGTTGCAGAAAGGAAAAACAAAACAATCATGGAAGCAGCACGGGTAATGCTACATGACCAGGATCTGCCTATGCATCTTTGGGCAGAAGCAGCCAGGACAGCTGTATATGTGCATAACATAACACCTCACAAGATATTGGACAACAAGACACCATAAGAGGTCTTCTCTGGTAAGAAACATGAAGTCAGCCATCTCAGAATATTTGGTTGTCCTGTATATACACATGTTCCAAAGGAAAAGAGGACAAAGCTAGATCCTTCAGGAAAGAAGGGTATATTTGTGGGGTACAGTGAAAGCTCGAAGGCTTACAGAATATACTTTCCAGGGTTCAAGAAGATTGATGTCAGTAGGGATGTACCATTTGATGAGGGCTCAGCTTACATCAAATCAAAGAAGGCACCTGTTGAAGATCATGAAGAACCAAAGGAAACCAGATTTCAAGACACCACCATGAATGAAGCAATTCCAGAAGCAGATCGTGAAGTTGAAGATCCACCTCATGAGGAGAACTCTCACAAGAGGAAACCTGCATGGGCTAGAGAGCTCATTCAAGATGCAGAAAGGTATGGCATTCCAGAAGAAGAACACAGAGCAAGGAAGAGAACTAGATCTCATACCAGTTATGTTTCCTTGCTCTGTGACATTATGAACAAAGAACCTTCCAGTTATGAAGAAGCAGCGAAAAAGAAAGAATGGAAGGATGCCATGATCGAGGAATACCAATCGATCCTGAAGAATGATGTTTGGGATGTAGTCCAAAGACATGAAGGGAAGTCGGTTGTGACTTCCAAATGGATCTACAAGATCAAGCACTGCAGATGGTAGCATAGAGAAATACAAAGCAATTTTTGTAGCTCATGGCTTCTCCTAAAAAGAGGGGATAGACTATGAAGAGACTTTTGCTGTTGTAGCCAGGTACACTTCCATCCGATCGGTACTTGCCCTGGCTGCAGTAATGAAATGGAAGATACACCAGATGGATGTCAAGACAGCTTTCTTGAATGGTGTAGTCGAAGAGGAAGTGTATGTGGAGCAACCACTTGGTTTTGAGACACATGACAAGGAGTCATATGTGTGCAGACTGAAGAAAGCCTTGTATGGCTTGAAGCAAGCTCCTAGGACTTGGTATGGTAGGATAGACAACTTTCTATCCAGTTTGGGCTTTACCAAGAGTAAAGTAGATTCCAACCTTTACTACAAGGTTGAGGAAGGCAATCCTGTGATACTACTTTTGTATGTGGATGACCTGTTTGTAACAGGTGAGGATGGATTAATTGCCGATACCAAGAGGAAGTTTGCTGCCGAGTTCAAGATGAAGGACTTGGGGATGATGCACTATTTTCTAGGCATGGAGGTGTGGCAGAGTGCAGATGGAATCTTCCTTGGACAAGGGAAGTATGGAGTAGAGATCCTGAAGAGGCAAGGCCATGGCCACACCTATGGCATCGAACCTAAAGCTTATGTGTGATGCTTCATCTGATTCGATTGATGTCATAGTGTATCGTCAGATGATTGGATCCTTGATGTACCTGACGAACACTAGACCAAATATTTGCTTTGCGGTGAACACACTGAGCCAGTTCCTAACGGATCCTAGAGGTGTTCACCCGGTTGTTGTAAAGCATATTCTGAGGTACCTGAAGGGTACAATTGATTATGAGATCAAGTATGATGCGAATCAAAAGTTTAACCTGCAGGGTTATGTTGATTCAGACTGGGCAGGCAGTGCTGCAGATAAGAAGAGCACATCTGGGTGCTGCTTCAGTATGGGATCAGGTGTGATCTCTTGGTTTAGCAGGAAGCAATCCTGCGTAGCACTGAGTAAAGTCGAGGCAAAGTATGTTGCAGCTTGTTCGGCTAGCTATGAGGCAGTATGGCTAAGGAAGCTATTGTTTGAGTTATTTGATCTCCCGCTGGAGGCTATTGATATTTTTTGTGACAACCAGAGTTGTGTGAAGCTGTCTAAGAACCCGGTGTTCCACGATAGGTCAAAGCACATTGAGATCAAATATCACTATATCAGGGATATGGTGCAGAGAGGAGAAGTGAAGCTCCTATATGTTGCGACGGATGAGCAGATTGCATACGTGTTGATGAAACCACTACCCAGAGTGAAGTTTGAGTACTTCAGAGAGAGGCTTGGTGTTCTTCAGATTGACGATACTTCGAGGAAGAAGTGATGGACACATTTGCAGGAGCCATTCCAAGCATGGTGAGAGGAGGATCCTTCCCATGGCTGTGGATGTAAGCGCTGTATGATAAGCATCAAGACGATGCTCCAGTTACTGCTATGTATATGCATCAATTGGATGCTTTAATCAGTTTGATCCTGTATTTGTATATGCATCATGTTGTATGCTTGATATATTTGTATATGCATCATGTTGGATGCTTGATATGATCAGGTGGATCATGTATTTATGTACCAGGTGGATAGATTGTATGATCAGGTGGATCATGTATTTTTGTATATGTATCAGGTGGATGCATTGTATGATTAGGTAGATCATGTACTTATGTATGTATATTAGGTGGATGCATTGTATGATTAGGTAGATCATGTATGATGATATGTATCAGGTAGATACTTTGTATGCATCAGATGGATATATTGTTTTGATCAAGATGATCACAAATGACGAGCTTCAGGATGTTGCTCCAGATGATATGCATCAGGTTGATGCTATGATGATAATCAGGTTGATCATGTGATGATGTACATCAGGATGATGTACATCAGGATGATGTATGGTGAGTATCAGGTTGATACTATGTGGTCGTAGATAGGTAGAGCGGTGTGCTCGTAACATCCTGGGATGCTCTAAGTAGGTTTTGCTACAGGTAGCATAGAAAAGACCCTTTAAAATCCAGACAGGTAGAGCGGTGTGCTCGTAACATCCTGGGATGCTCTATCGAGATCTAGATAGGTAGAACGGTGTGCTCGTAACATCCTGGGATGCTCTGAGTAGGTTTTGCTACGGTTTCGCATAGAAAACATCCTTTAAAATCCGGACAGGTAGAGTGGTGTGCTCGTAACATCCTGGGATGCTCTATCGAGATCCAAACAGGTAGAGCGGTGTGCTCGTAACATCTCGAGATGCTCTGAGTAGGTTTTGCTATGGTTTCGCATAGAAAAGATCCTTTAAAATTTGGATAGGTAGAGCGGTGTGCTCATAACATCCCGGGATGCTCTATCGAGATCTAGACAGGTAGAGCGGTGTGCTCGTAACATCCTGGGATGCTTTGAGTAGGTTTTGAGAAAGTTCACATAGAAAAGATCCTTTAAAATCCGGATAGGTAGAGTGGCATGCTCGTAACAGCCCAGGATGCTCTATCAAGATCCAGAAAGGGAGGGCAGTGTGCTCGTAACATCTTGGGATGCTCTGAGTAGGCTTTGTCAAGGTCAACATGTAAAAGATCCTGAGAGATCCGATAGGTTGAGCAGTAATCTCATAATTAGTCCTGGGATGCTCTTTCGAGGTTTTGTTGATGCACGTAATCAGTCCTGAGAATTCCACAGTATGGCCAATGATGATGAAGACCTACAGGTGGTGGGCCTACATCCAGTATGAAAAATGACTGTCTCTGTAGAACTTCCTATGACAAGTAGATTGGAGATTGATTGAGATAGTAGCAATAGTGACGATGACGATGATTCGAGGACGATGATTCACTAATGATGATCCAGAGAAGAAGACTTGTGCTAGCAGATCTGTGTTGAGAAATACCTTCCTAGTTAAGAGGGAATGTTGATGTATATGTAACTTTGGAATGTATTTCACTCATGTATATTGTACTCCTATAGAGATGTTATTATTCCTCTATACGGAAGCGTCGTCATTTGTATTGACAAGTGTCGCAAGTGTCGTAACTTGCAATGATGGGTTATTAGACTACCAAGTGTGGGGTCGGCCCTGATTAGTTTAACCATGGGCTATTAGACTGAGTTAGACAAGTCGGCCCAGCTAGGTTATTGGGCAGGACAGGTCATGTATAAATAGAGATCGGGAGATCTCTATTTTGATCATCTCATTATTCACTCTTCCATCACTCGGAAAGTGGCGCACATGCGAGGAGGAGGATCAGCTGCTAGGAGAAGACTATCTCTTGTACTTTGGTTGTATCATTGCTCTTTCTATCTTTGAGGAAGTTGTGGGGTTTTTCACCTTTATGGTTTTCCCCAGTGAAACTCTATGTGTCTATTGTCTCATGTGATTGCTTGGTGTGATTGATATGCATTGTTATACTTGATATGTTGTACATGTTATTCTCTCAGTAAAGATCCTAGAGTATGTTGAATTAATGCTCAAAAATTAACAATTCCTCTTTTTTTCCCACACTTTTTCAATGATGTGTCTTAAAGTTATACCGTGATCAATCGTGGAGTGTTTAGGTCTGAAGCCTATTTCCCTTTAGCACGCTTATCACCCTCTTCCGCCCACTTGCTAATTATGTTTTCCATCATACTTCCGAACAACTTTGCAAACAAGGGGTTTATCATTATGGTCCTATAGTTGGAGGGAATATTGACATCACCACTCTTGAAAAGAGGTATTGCTAGAATGGTTGTCTAATCTATAGGGAACCCCTGCTGAATTGTGTTGTTGAAATTTTTCATAATGTGAGGTGCAAGAGTTTTGAAACCCCACTTTAGATATTCTGCTTGAAGTTCAACTAGATCTTTTGCTTTTCCAACACCCAACTTCTTAATACCCACCTCGATCTCTTGCACGATGAAGAGCTTAGTAGTAGTGTTGACCAAGGGGGGAGGGTCAACCTTAGATTCTTGCTCATAAAGTTGGCTTGCATACTCGAACCGTTGATAAGCCGTAATGTTGTTGTCGGTTTGTTTCTTTCTCGTTTGAAGTTCCTTCCAAAATAACTTGGGGTTATTTTTCCCAAGAATATTAGCTCCTCCATCCTTGAGATCATGAACTCAACATTTTTCTTTCTTACAATCTGCTTGTAGGATTTTAAATTTATTTCTTTTTGGTTTGGCTCTTTCAAAGTTTTCCTTCTTGTTTTGCATTCTTCATCAAACCAAGCATTAACAGGAAAACAATTTGTTTCATATTTCATATTTTTTGCTCTTTTGCATTCTGCAAGTACGCTTTGAAATAAATTTGTTAGCTCATGACTATGGAGGTCCCATGACGAAATTTTCTCCTTGTTAAAAAGCCTCTCTAGCGCTATCTTGAAGGTATTACAGTTATTTTGAGTCAAAATAATTCTGCCCTTTGAAGGAGGTTGCTGAATGTCCTGATTATTCGACCCTTGTTGTTGTTGTTCCATCCAAGGGAAACTCAAATAGATCGGTCTATGATCAGATTTCAACTCCCCAAGTTGTTCACCAATCAAAACTTCCTGCATTTTCTCACATAAGCCATGCGAGCAAATTGCATAGTCCACTACACTTGCGCCATTGTAGGTATTACAAGTGAAACTGCCAGATTTTGCCCATCTAGCCAACCCATTACAAATGACTAAGTCAAATGCCCCACATAGACTAAGCAGTTGCTCCCCAAAAAGGTTGCAACTTTTGTTGTCCTCTGAGACTCTTGTCCGCTAATGATTGCTTTCTTTTGTAAGCCAAATAGGATTACAGTCTTCTTTACCATGAAGAATACTAGCTTGTTCACTTGCAGTCCTAGCATTGAAATCACCCACTATAAAGGACTTCACTTAGTTGAGAGTACGTTGCAATATTGTTTTTTAAGGCTGCAAAGGGGTCTTTGTGGTCAAGCCCCCTTCTTTTGTAGGTTTTTGAAACTTGTGGGGCAAAATAGAACGCTGCAATTCTAATGATGTTTCCATTTTCTGAGATTTTAAACCAAATGAATTGTTTGTTTAAGTCTTATTTTTCTAACTGAATGAGACGACCTTTTTTTCCCTCACTAAGACCATGATACCTCTATGTTCTTTGCCATTCTCAGCTGCCTTATTCCACACTGTCAACTTCAAATATCCTTCAAACAGAGGTGTCTTGCATCCTTCATGCTCATGTGTTTCCAAGAGATAGATTATGTCTTTATTTTATGCGATAGGTCCTAACCCAGGTTCCCGCCTCTAAGGATAACCTCTACAGTTCCAACAAGCTAGTCTTAAGGAAACCTGGGTAAGATCTTATTGTTATTTGTTTTGTCCTACAAGACTCGGAGGTGAGTCTTCATTCCTATTTGTCCATACTGGCCTTGTTACGTAATTTCCTGTTAAAGAAACTGTCGATGTCGCTTCTTAACTACCGCCTTGCTGTCCTATTTTAGAATGGTGACCGAAAGAGGCAATAACAACTTTGCCTTTGAACAACCATGCCCTTTTTCCCTCATCTCTTGCCGCTCTAACCTTTGCCATCTCTTCCCTTCTCTCTTCTTGTTGTCTAATAGTTAAATCTTCGTCTAGAAAAAAACAAGTGCCCCTCAAGAGTTTCTTCTTGCTTAGGAGAATTTGTTTGTCACGTGTGCTTGACATGATGACTTTTATGGGCCTATCTCTCTCGTTGTTGGGCTTACCCACCCTCCATGCTTGGCAAATTCGATCTTGCCAAAGTAGCTTATCCTTTAAAAAGTCCCTTGCAAGATCGAGAGTACATTCATTTTTTCCGTAATCTCTCACACCTTTGATGATTATGTTTGCTGCTTTGACTTGTCTTTCTTTGGTTTCTCTGCTTTGCATGTTGCCCCCCTGGTTGTATGCTTATTTTCCCATGTTAGCAGAATTGCTAATAATTTGTGCCCAAGTTTTGGAGTTTTTTTTAAAACCTCCTTTCTCTTCCTCTGTTGTTTTCATTTCCTGTTTGCTTGCTTGTTCAACTGCTTTCCCTTCAACCTTGACTGTTTTAGAGCTCAACATCTCTCTAATTCCCACTGCAGATTCTTTCATGACTTGCCAGGCCTCCTTCATGTCTTTCCATTCATCCTTTCCTACCATAAGAGCTTGATGTAATAGTGTCACTCGATCCTTTAAAACCTTATTGCTTTCTACCAACCCATGATTTTCCATTGTCACTAAATGGATTTTAAGGTCTCTCTCTTGCTCTTTGATTTCCAAAACCTCCAATCTCCTCTTGGCATTTAGTAACTCTTGCACATATAGGTCAGGTGACCAGGTGAGAGGTGTGGATGTGGGACTGTACAAGGTATGGTCGTTGTTTCCTTTATTCCTGTTGTTGCCACCTCCTTTCAAAAGCGACTTGTTTGAAAGTTTATTACGGTAGGCCGATTTTTTCCTTCTCTGCTCCCATTTTAGATGGGAAACCCTACATTTTAAGATACCCCGAAACTGTTTGGCATTCACCCAAACCCACTTCCCTGATTTGTTTGCAGAGGCAATTTTTACTTGACCTAAATGGTTTGTTTCACCAGAGACTGTTAACTCTTGCCCATTTTTCATGTATGATGTTGTGTGCGTTGACACTGTCATAGGGGACAGAAAAACACAGAGTAGGGAGCAGGACAATACCTGGTTTTTGTCATTGCTCATTGTTTGGCCGTAGCTGGAACCAAAGTATTTACCCTTCCTTTAAGCCCGTAGAATCTGTGAATACCTTGTGGTCTGCCACTGCTGCACTGTCCGCCACTGTTCACTGGAGTAGGGAGCAGAGACTGTTGCACTGTCTGCCACTATTGCACTGTCCGTCACTAGAGTGATGCAAGGGTAGAATTTTCGAATTAAGTTATGTCACGTATCTTGGAATTATGATAAGCCAATATAGATCCATTTTAAACTTGGATCCATCAAGCACCGAAAGGAATCCAATTTCTTGAGGTGTAATTTTTTTAAATTTAAACTCAAGAAATTTGATCTCTCTTGGTTGATAGATCTGGGTTTAAATTTTAAGTTTTTATTTTATAGCTAACATGGATTTTTTTAATTACTTTTCATAAATTTTTTATTTTATGAGCCAACATGGATTTTTTTAAAATACTTTCCATAATTTTTATTTTATTTTATGAGTCACATGATTTTTTTTTAATTATTTTGTTAGGTAGGAACATTACAACATCTCCCCCATATGGGATGTAGAGCACCTCACTCCTCTCGGTGTAATAAACAATCAAGTAGTTGAAGCCTATAAGGAATTCAAAGTATTGATTGTGTAAATGTGCAATTTATATTTATATTAGTAGTTGGGGATTCAATAATAATAGTAAAGCTTATGAATAAGCATCATATTTTGATTACAAACTTTTTAGCTCAATAAATCTCTCAAATCATAAATAAAGAATCTCATTTCAGAGATATGGAATTCTATCACATTTTTGGAGGTCTAAATAGAGAAGTAGACATCCAAGTCAACTTAACAACACAAATGGAAAAATAGATCCCCAAAAAAATGGGGAGGTTGGTTATCTCCCAATACCCCAAGGTATATATATTATGATAATCAAACCCAATTAATCCAAATCCATGTTGTTGGCCACATAGCAGTTCAAATGTGGTCAAGAGTTAGTAGGCAACAATAGTGCAATCAAAGGTCAAAGACAAACATGGTAAGACATCACACATGCCACATCTCCCATTGTCTAGTCAATTTGAATGCTTTGAGCTATGCTTCATGGACGAAGGTGAAATAATGGATGATCAAATCCACTTTTACTTAGAGTTAGAGGATATCACAAATCTCAACGATGGTCACTTCAACAGGCTTGATATTAAGGAGGTATGGCGTTATAGAATTGAATGGTTAAGTTTTTAGTTTGGTCTAAATTGGGAAGGATGGCTATTTGAAGGAGGACCTTAGGGCTTCTCAATCTTTTGGCATTCTATTAAATTTGGGTAATGTCTTCAGGTGTGTTGTTATGTTTTTGTGGAAAGGGGGGGATTTTTCAAAGTTGTCCTTAAAGCCTCATAGGACCCATTGCTCTTGGGGAAACCAAGATTGGTTTATAGTTTTGGTTATGTCATGCTATTTCAGTTTCTCATGGTCCCCTCTATAGAAGGTCGAAGAGGCATGATTCAGTTTGTAACTCTTGCCCGCTTTCTAGTGTAAGCAATGACAGACATGTCATCATTTGGTTGAATTTGGGAACTCTCCAACTCTCGGGTTATCAAGTCTTTGTGGAAAATATGATTTTGAGAGAAATTGGGGAAACAATTCGTTGTTCACAGTTATGTTTAACATTGAACATCCTTGGGCATTCCAAATAACCATGGACTACCCATAATTTCATGGACTAGAGATAATATATAAATGATAACATAAGCTCCATCATTTCCCTTTCTAATACAACTTAAAGCAATAATCATATTTTCAATTCACGGAATTATGAGGTTATGGAAATATTGTGATGTAACAAAGAATCCAACTTCAGGCATTAGAGGCAGGGTGTTTGACGTTCAAATCCACCGTTGATAATATCAACAAGGGCACTCATTCAATAACTTCAAATCATTGACAATCCTTAGGCTCCACCCCGATAGATACCAAAGAAGAAGATACAGTTTCTCAATTTTTCAAAAACATGAACCTAGAGAACCCAAGAATGTACCAAGGCATTGGAAAGTCGAAAGAAGCTCACAATCAACACTTCTTTCAATAAAATTATGTAATGCTTTATAAATCAGTTTTATATTTTCAATAGTTATTACCTTTTTAATATAAATTTATTTCAATTACTATATGAAGAAAAAAATGCATGACAAAGGATTATCGCATGAATAATTGTTAATGGTTTTTTTTAATTATCATAAAAGGGAGATGAGTGCAAATTTCATATATACTTTGTTTAAAAATAATAATAGTAATTATGATTAAGAGTTAAATATTTAAGATAATAATAAATGTATAATTGTTTTTTAGGATTTCAGATAATAATATCAAACAAAATAATACAATGAGAAATAATTTATAATTTATAAAATATAAAAGTAAAAATGATGTTAAAATATAAAATTTCAATTGATGTTAAAATATTCACATAAATTTGTAAGATAGATCCAAATATCAAGAATTTTGGCTCCAAGAAGTGATTCGAAGGAGTACGTTAGCTATGAAAGATGAAGTCTGGGGGCAGCATTGAGCTGGAATACTGGTAGAAACTAGACGGAGATCATTCCCTGAGTGGAGTTCCAGGGCGAGCTGATACCCTCTGCGACTGTAGCGGTGCTATTGGTCACCTGCACGGAGTAGCATTTGCAGGGATCGTTGCAGGGAGGGTTCTTTACTGGTAATGGCTTATGATGGATCCGTGGATGGAGGATCATTTTGGCGACATCTGATGGGCTCCTTCCAGCCTGCTAGCAGTCTGTGATTTAATGGTGCTGGCGTTGAATTAGATCGATCTTTGATCTGATGGTAGTTTCTTGCTTTTGTGAAGCGGCGATCGATCATTAGGCACGAATACAACCCTGGACAAATTGCTGGAAAGGGATTATTCTATCTTCTTGCACATTTGCCCTTTGGACACTGCCTTTAGCTCAGTGGATTCGACTGGCCCATTAGCTGGCAGCGGTGTGGCACATTTATGGCGGTCCCGAGGCGAGAGGATGCAGTGTCTGACGATTTCCAGCCACGATCAGGGATGTATGCCAAGCCTGACTCCATTAAAATCCCTGTCAAGAAGGTCAAAGAACGTAAGAGACTGGATCAGTTAGTGCTGGGGGTCGATGTTACGTTGGCTGAGGCAGTGGATTACACTCATACAGCGGTAGTAGGCCATGTTAGAGGCAGGAGATTAGGCAGAGGATTCCTTCAGCGTTGGGTGGCTGAGCATTGGCTTAACATCGCACCTTCTGTCCCTGAGGTCCGTGTTTTATCGAAAGGATGGTTCTCATTCATTTTCCTGAACAGCGGGGAGGTCAATGCAGTTCTGGGTAAACATTGGTCGATGCTGGGAGTACCACTTGTACTGAAACATTGGTCACCCTTTTTCGATGCTAAAACGGAAAGAATTGCTAAAGAACCGCTGTGGGTTAAGCTCCCGGGACTTCCCATGCACATGTGGAACGAGACTAGGTTTGCTGAGATCGGGAATTATCTGGGTGAATACTTGTGTTCTGATTCCTCCCATCTGCAGAATGGTATATACTCGGTTGCTAAGATATTAGTCAAGCTCGACATTAGGATGGGGCTTTCTGCTGAAATTAAAGTCCATTCCAAGGATGGGGATTATGTACAAACACTGGACTATGTGGGCGTGCCATTTAGGTGTCATCGCTGCCATGATCTTGGACATCTTGTAGCAGGCTGTCCCCTATCGTTTCGGAAAAGCAAGCCACAGATTGTTGATGATGATGAGGTTGTAGCTGTCCCGGTGGTGAAAGTGGACCCTCAGGTAGAGGTAGTGGAGGGGAGTGGGCCAGTTAATGACGGGGGGGGGGGTTTCTTGCATCTGGGGATCATTTGGTTAATGATGGGAGGATAGAATCAGAGGTTCGTATGCCATCCTTGGTGACATCTGGAACGCAGCAGCATGGACGTGAGCTTCCCGCAGTTGAGGGGGATTCCTTGAGCTCTGTTACTCCGACTTCACCGGCCACTTTATCGCAGCAGGAGAGGTCCTCTCCTCGGCAGGATCCTACTGAGATACACTTGGGTAAGTCTTCTATTCATACTCCTTCCATTCTTGCTGACCCATTTGATGTGGGGGGGGCAGCCATGGGTCTCCTCCTCGACAGGCTGTCCATATACTACGGCCTGTTTTGGGTGTTGTCACTCCATCTATTGATTCTACCTCACACTCTTCATGCTCCGAGGGTAAGCAAATTCGCTATGCTCTTCGTAGTAGGGAGATTACAGCAGATGGATTGGGGGGCAAGGGACTACCTGAGTTGGCCACTAGTGTGGAGGGGAAAGGCCGGGGACGTAAATCCCATATGACTAAAGCAAAGGAACGGGCGAAAGTGGATTTAGTGATGGGCACGCAATCGTCTATTGAATGGGCACTTAGAGCAGTGACTGCCCCGGATGGGGATCGTTTATGAAGATTATGTCCTTCAATTGTCGTGGGTTGGCGAGCCCACTTAAAAAATCTTCGCTTCGTAGGTTGGTTGACTTAAATCAACCGGACATTATTATGCTGCAAGAAACTTTGGGAGGCTGTGAGGATGTGGTTCGTACACTAGAATCTTTGCTCCCTGGCTGGAAGTTTGTAGGAGTGGATGTCAGGGGGCGCTCTGGAGGGCTGGCCTCGGGGTGGAAGGTAACGAGCTGCAGATGTGATTGTACTTGGGGGATATCCTCTGGTCTTGGTTTGGAAGTCTGGGATGCTGAGTTAGGTCGGATGATCACGGTACTCAATATTTACGGGCCCTACCTTGACAGGGTGGGATACTGGGACTCCTTGTTAGGTATGGAGATTTTTGATGGCAGGGAAGTGATTTTGGGTGGGGACTTCAACCTCACTCTGGGATCTGCTGAAGTTTGGGGGCCTCGGGCTGTTCCGGACTCCTTAGCAAACCATTTCATCAACGCCTTTGTCAGAAAGGATCTCCTTGATATCATTCCATCCCAGCTATCTCCCACTTGGAGGAATATGAGAGCTGGGGTTCATCGAGTAGCTAAACGTCTGGATAGATTTCTGGTGGCTGAAGGGTTGGCACATGGGGTTGATCTTGTCAGACAGTGGGTAGGGTCAGGTGGAATATCAGACCATTGCCCCATTTTCCTGGAGATTCGAGGCAGCGGGCTAAAACCACCCAGCCCCTTCAAATTCAATCCTAGCTGGCTGAAGGAGGAGACATTCATTAAACTGGTACAGGAGCTATGGGTTCATCATCCACTTGACAATCAGACTCCTGCTGGTTCTCATTTTTTTCACAATCTGCAAAGAATTAAAGAGGCCACTAGAACCTGGGCTCATGGTAAAAGGGAGATTGATGATCAGAATTTAAAAGAGGCTGAGTTCAACATAGCCAGGTTACAAAATAGTCTGGGCATGGGATACCTGGATGATATGCAGAAAGATGAATTGGTGGAGTGGGAGAAACGCAGGAATTTGATACTGGGTGAGCGTGAAGAGATGTGGAGAATTAAAAGCAGGGCGGTTTGGCTACAGTGCGGTGATGAGAACACCAAATTTTTTCAATCTTACGCTAAGGGGAGAAAATTCAAAAACTCTATCTGGGAACTCTCATCAGATACTGGGGAGCAGGTTTCCAGCTTTGATGGATTAGCAGCGCTGGGAGTTCGACATTTTGGAGATCTCTTCACGGCTACACCTGGAACTTCCATTGCTGAGGTCATTCGGGTGACTCAGCTTTTTCCCAGCTTTGTGGGGGAGGCAGATAACTGTATGTTGATGGAGGAGGTGTCGCTGGAAGAACTCTCGACGGTGATGAAATCATTAAACAGAGATAGCAGCCCGGGGCCTGATGGATGGCCGATAGAATTCTTCCTAGGATTCTATGACTTCTTCGGGGAGGAGATTTTGCAAGTGGTGGAAGAATCGCGCAAGGCTGGGTTTATCCATGGTCCATTCAACTCCACGTTTTTATCTCTGATACCTAAGACTGACAAGCCGGTCAATTTTGCAGAATTCAGACCAATCTCTCTCTGTAACTGCATATATAAGATCATCTCTAAGGTAATGGCGCGCAGACTCAAGAAGATTTTATCTCAGAACATTTCGTGTGAGCAATTTGGCTTCTTGGAAGGACGCCAAATTCATGAGGCAATTGGAATTGCACAGGAAGGATTACACACGCTCAAGGTGCAGAAGCAGAAGGGAGCGGTGATTAAGATTGATCTCTCCAAAGGCTTTGACAGGGTTAGCTGGCTTTATATCCGGTTGCTTCTTACTCACCTGGGGTTCTGCTATGATTTTATCAGATGGATTATGGTCTGCCTCACCACGGTGATTTTTGCTGTACTAATCAATGGTTCTGCAAGCCCTTTCTTCCAGGCTGGGAGGGGTCTTCGACAGGGATGCCCCCTGTCTCCTCTGTTGTTTCTCCTCGTCGCTGAAGGCCTTAGCCGTTTTATGATGAACGCCAAAGCTGAAGGCGCCTTTAGAGGCATTTCTATCTCTCAGGTTCTGTTCATTACACACCTCCTTTTTGTTGATGACATCCTGATTTTCTGTGATGGCACGAGCCAGGATATTGACAAGGTGGTTGAAGGCATCCACTTATTACAAGCTGCAGCGGGTATGTTAGTAAATATCAACAAATCAACGATCACTTGCTCGCATTTATCCGAGCCGGAGATTCTTAACCTGGTGAACAAACTACCCTACCAGACATTGGATTTAGATGATGGATTACAGTATCTTGGCTTCCAATTGAAACCGAATGCTTATTTGAAGGCAGATTGGAGCTGGCTAATAGCAAAATTAGAACTGCATCTTCACGGCTGGAGTCACAAATGGCTCTCTCGGGCAGGGAGGCTGGTTCTGATAAAATCCGTATTGGAAGCAATTCCGGTTTATTGGCTGTCACTTGCTTGGATTCCCACTGGAGTTCTGGAGCAGATCAGGAGACTGTGTTTTGCCTTTCTTTGGAAGGATTCGAGTGAGAATCGGGCGTTGGTGTGGGTACGCTGGGAGAAGATTGTTGTTCCTAAGGCATTGGGAGGATGGGGTTTAAAGAATATTTTCATGTTTGCAAAAGCATTGGGGGCCAAAGTGTCGTGGCGAATTATACATACACGGAGTCTCTGGACTAGAGTGGTCTATCATAAATACATTGCCCCTTTAACACTTCTCGAATGGATCAGGATGAGAAACAAGTCGAGGGCTAACTGCTCAGTGGTGTGGAAAGCTGTGGTTAAGCACTTCACTTTAGTCGGATCGGGTTTAGTATGGAGGATTGGCGACGGGAGACTTCTTCGGATAGGATTGGACCCATGGGTTGGCTGCAGGGGTGGACATGTACTTTCAATGGATCTGAGGTCCTTATTGGCTTCTAGAGGATGTAATAATCTGAATGACTTAGCGGATCAGGGAGCTTCTACTCTATGGCAACAGGGGTGGTTTTCGGCACAACAACTTGGGATCTCGGCTGAACTGCAGGAGGAATGGGATGAATATATACGACGGTTAAAACTGACCCATATTAGATTGACCAATAGGGCTGATATACTTATATGGGAGCACCATCCATCCGGTGTATATTCTCCAAAACATGGATACATCCAGCTCAATGTGGAAAACCATAACAGGGTTTTGGTGTGGTGGTGGAAATTATTATGGAAAATGAGATGTCCGGGTAAAGCTAAATTACTTTTCTGGGCTATACTGGAAAATAAGGCCCCTACTTGGGACATTCTGCAAAAACGTTTCCTCCAGGGTCCGGGAATCTGTCCCCTTTGTAAGGTTGCTGAAGAAAATCTGGCCCATCTTTTCATACATTGTCAATTCTCACAGACTGTTTGGTCTGAGATCAGCAAGATATTGGCTAATAAGGTGGGGTGGAGGGGAACGTGTGTGCTGGAAGCATTCCAGTTATGGTGGACTGATCAGTATTCATCCCCTCTCCGGGCTCTCCCGTGTATATACACATGGGGCATATGGCTCGCCCGCAATAAGGTGATTTTCCAGGACTGCAGGGTACCTGTGGAGTATGTAGTGGCTCAGATGGTGGCGGTCACTCTTCATTACGTGGCCCCAGTACATGTGAGCAGAATACGACCTGTGAGAGTGGAACAGATTGATCTCTCCATGCCATGGGCATTCTTCGATGGTGCCTCAAACCAACAATCGGTTTGTGGAGGGGGGGGAATCCTTTACAAATCTGAGGCACATTATTTCCATCTGGTGGCGGGATTGGGAAGTGGAACAAATAACTACGCAGAACTCATGTCACTAAAATTGTTGATGTTATTTGCACTGGAACAAGGATGCTTGTCCCTTCAGATCTTTGGTGACTCCTTGATAATCATCAACTGGGCTAAGGAGATTACTTTGTGTCACGTGATGGAGCTTTTACCTATCCTGGAAGAGGTGAACCGGATAAAATTAAATTTCAACCACATCACATTTACACATATTTACAGAGAGCGGAATGTATTGGCAGACCAGCTATCCAAAGAGGCAACGGACTTCGCGATGGGTACATGGAAGATCACCATTCACTCTCCGGCTGGCACTTTCAGCTATCCACACAGTCCATTTGTTTGAGGTTCTGGAGGCTCGGCTCTGCACTACTAAGCATATATTTGATGGGGGCGTTGAGAAACAGCAGCACACTTTCAGCTACACACAGTCAATTTTGAGGATCAGGAGACTCGGCTCTGCTCTAAGATATTTGATGGGGGAGAGCACGCTATTATTCTCCAGATGGGAGAAGGTTTAATTGATTTTGAGGACCGGTCTCCACGCTGTCAATGATCGAGTCCACAGGGTATAAGTATATCGCACAGTATTTGAACCAGAGTAAAAAATGATAACAAAGAGTGCTGTGAACAGCATTAATCGGTTATCAAGCACATAATGAGCATTTATAGATACAGGCTGGGACAGCCTTATATTGAATTCATATGAATTATTGATGCGGGAAATAAGGACAACGTTCGATCAGAGATGATCAAGACACTGCTGATTTTTGTAATTATGAATATGGAAAGTAATTTGTGACAATGTAGGGATCGTAGTGATCTTATTACATGTGCTGAATGTAATTTTGTTCTTTTCTGAAATAAAATTACGAATTTTTCCAAGGGAAAAAAAATTCACATAAATTTGTATTATATATAATTAAATTAAGTAAAATATAACCCAGTAAATTTACATAAATTAAAAAAAAAATCACATAGAAAAAGAAAAAAAGACAACTTATATTAAGTAGAAAAGTTGTGTCAAAATATACATATTGTCAAGGAGGGCGAGCTGCCAACTCCTTTGGTTTTGTGATAAAAGACTCAAAAGACAACATTCATATATCATCCTTACAAAGGAATTTCCCACACTTGGGCATAAGAGCCCACTGAACGTAACAAAACACTTACAATGTGACATCAGAATTGTCAATCAACAAAAGAAAGGGTGGTTGTATTGAACAAAGTACCACCTCTGTATTCTTCCATGAATATGGACCCATCTATCTCTCCCAAAGATCTTTTGGAAAGAAGGTTTGCATCCTTGTTGTGCTCTCTGTAGATATGCATGAAGGAAATGGAGGAGAATGAAGTAATGATAGATTGAGTCCGCGTAAGCCAACCATTTAGCTCCACTGAGTGTAAACACTCTTTTCTGCTCGCCCAATTGACCACACACCGTGAATCTCCAAAAATAGAGAGTAAATGGATGCCCATGAAATTAGCAAACCAAATCAAACCCCAAAGGGAAATGAGCTTAGCTGTAATGTTTGATCCGCTCCCAACTCCTAAAGAAAGATGATACACATGCTCCTGAGAGAGTTTCAAAATCATCCCAGCCCTGCGGAGTCCAGCTTGGGCTGCGCCATCAAAATATCCAAAAGGAAAACTGAAGTCCAATTCAGAGAAAGATTTAATCCGTCGAATATTCCTGCTGGGAGCGGTGTTAACAACAGAGTAATAGTCCATTATCCTTGCACTGAGATGAGTAGCTAAGGCTTTCCGGTCCTGAAATATGAAACGATTTCGGGTTTTCCATACTTCCAACGCTGTATAACAAACAAGTGTCGGATCAACGGGATGACTGTCAAACCAAAGCTTGAGATTCCCTTCCAAAGTAACGTTGTTCCGAGATAAATTAAAGTTGAGGGAACTTTCCAATCCCTTCCAAAGAGTCTGAAAGAATAAACAATTTCCAAACATGTGGTCCACCTCCTCCACAGTAGAAAAACACATATAGCAGCAGCCAGGTCTATTAAATCCACGTTTAGTCAGATTTTGTCAGGTCAATATTTTGTTATGAAGTAATAACCACATGAAACATCGAATTTTCAGTGGACAGTTGAAAGACCAGATCTTTTTAAGCCACCATTTGGGAGCTTCCTCGACAACCGACTCCTTCAGACAAGAATATGCAAGGCTAGCTGAGACCCTACCATTTACCTTATTGTAACACCAAATTAAAATATCTTCCTCCTGGGTTAAAGTGATTCCTGCCTGTAACAGGAATTTGACATAATTCTCCCATTCGACGTGCAGTGCAGGATCCAACAGAATGTTTGTTGCCGAAAACCAATGAGTGAAACCTCTCTCTTGATAGGAGGACGCCTGCTTCAAAACATAAATATTGCGCTTGTGGAGAGCTAATACGAGCTCGGTAGAAAGACTATAAGCAGCACCAAGACCCGCAATTGGATCAATGCCCACATACACATGTGTGCCCCTCCCAACATCCCATCTAATTTCTTGATTGATGATCGGATAAGACTTCAGTAAACACCTCCAAAGGTAAGACCCATGTGGTTCTTTTTTACCATTGCGTAACCAGATCACCGGTGACAATCTACCAAGATACTTAGCTCTCACCACCTTTCCCCATAAACCCACATTGAACAACCTATGCCACAAAGATTTAGCACACAGTGAGAGATTAAATGCTCGTAAGTCCTTAAGGCCCCATCCATTTAATAGCTTAGGCCGAGTAATTGAGTCCCATGCAGCAAGGTGAAACTTGGACGAACCTTCAGGTCCCGCCCAAAGAAAATGTGAGAAAATCCTTCGCAGCTCAATAATCACCAATTACGGAACAAAAAATAGTGAAAACCAAAACACCGGTATGCTTTGAAGAACCGAGCAAAGGAGGGTGAGACGACCACCTAAAGATAAGAGTATGAAAGCCCAAGTATTAATCCTCCGATGCACTTTCTTAATGAGCTAACGCCAATCTGATGGGGAATATCCATTAGGTTTCAAGAAATAACCTAAGTATTTGAAGCCCAATCCAATTTCCTTCATCTGAAATGGTAACAGAAGACTAATCTGGTCCTTCAAAACAGAATCCTGACATTGATACAGAAATGAAGATTTGACAAGACTAATCTTCATACCTACTGCATTACAGAAGCAAATGATGATGTCTTTAAAATGGATCCATTCTGCAACATCGCCTTTACCAAATAAGAGTATGTAATCCACGAATAAGAGGTGAGTAATATTAAGAGCACTTGCCACTTTAATACCAGAAATGTGACCCCTTCGCCTAGCTTCATTAATCAACAGACTCATTCCTTCAATGGCCATAATGAAAAGATAAGGGGACAAAGGGAACCCCTGTCTAAGTCCCCTATTTCCACAGAACTGAGATGATGGCGATCCATTAACAAGTACAACATAACTAACAAAAGAAACACAAGACATAATCCATCCAACAACCTCCGCAGAGAACCCCATTTGCAGAAGGATAAACCGAAGGTAAGTCCAGTCTAACATGTCATATGCCTTAACGAGATCCCATCTTCAGAATGAATGCATCGACCTTTTTTTGCTTAATGGAATGTAAACCCTCTTGGGCAATGCTCACCGTGTCCAGGATTTGTCGGTTATGAAGAAACCCGAATTGTTCAGCAGAGATAGAACACTCCAGATAAGGCTTTATCCGATCTGAAATGATCTTAGGTATGACTTTATACAGCAAGTTGCACAATGAAATAGGTCGGTATTCCCCGAAACCAGTCGGTTTATCATTCTTAGGAATAAGGGTAATATAGGCAGTGTTCAAAATACCTGGTATTTGAGCCTTCTGTCTAGAGTCGTCAATAGCCAAAGTAAGATCTTTCCCAAGCAGTGAAAAGAAGTGTAGAAAAAATTCTACCGTCCACCCATCCGGCCCCAGACTTTTGTCCTTAGAAAAAAGTTGAAGAGTCTTCAAAACCTCGTCTTCAGTGACTGCCCGTCCAATAATTTGACAAACAACATCGTCAAAAATTCGAGAGAAGAGCTTTATAATTTGTAACCGACTTTCCAAATTATTGATATCGTTTTTCTTGTAAATCTCCTTGAAATACTTCACTGCTATATCTTTCAAGTGTGAGTTATCACTAATCACATGACCCTGCTCTTCTTCAATCTCCTAGATGGAGTTAGTCAGTCTTCTTTGATTTTCATAACTTTGGAAAAACTTAGTGTTATTATCTCCGGCCTTGATCTAGATCGCCCGACTTTTTTGTCTCCAGGTTTCCTCTAACTGCCCCAATAACTTCTGCTTTTCTCCCTCCAAAGATGTTAGTTTATCCAACCTAACAAGATCAAACAACTGGTCATCCACAAACTGTGCAAGCAATTGAATTTCATAATCTAAGTCCGACAGTCGTTTGTTATTCTCCTTTTTCTTATTATTTTCCCATAGAATGACTTCCTTTCTGAGCCGCGAAAGTCTCTTAGTCAAACAAAGAAGTGGTGGGCCATGAAATGTTGAAGTACTAGACACCCAACTGTCCCTAATAAGAGCACAAAATGAGGAGTCTTCGAGCCAAATCGGATTGAATTTAAAAGGATACATATGATACCTGTTATCGAAATCCAACTGCAGGGATACGACTTATGATTAGAGAATCCCACCGCATAAGCCCAAGAACAATATCTTCCCACTAGTCCACATAGATTATCCGCCATGAAAAAATGGTCAATCCTTTTGGCTATGCCGACCTTCCCACACTCGCCGTTAGAATATGTAGGGACGAGGACATTAGGCACTATGTCCAGTAAATTGGCTTCATCGAACAAATTCAAGAAATACTCAGCAAGAGTATCCAAGCATCTTCCAGCCCCTCGAGTTTCTTTAGCCGAGAGGGTAAAATTGAAGTCTCCAACCATAATTAGGTCAGGATCCTGAAGAAAACCACTGGATTTAACACAATTCCAAAAAACCTTTTTGTTCTGGTAGGGAGCATATGTATTTAGGATGCAGATACATATGGAGAAACCATTCAATTTCCCCTCCATCAAAATTCCTTCAAAAGTTTGAAAGGCCTTTAAATCATCTACGTCAGGGTTCCAAGCAGTCAGCGTACCCCCTGAAAGCTCCGAGGCATCCAGGGCACAAACCCTCCAGCCAGGTTTGATACGAAGGAAAATTTTTATAGCGTCTTCGACACAAAGCATAGATACATTCAAAATTTAGACTAAAATTAAATAATATATTTTGACTTAATTTGTAATGGTCTTTTAATACATTGATAAATGAATATTCAAATTGGGACATCTTACCAAATGATAAAAATTATAGTAATGTTTATAAATATAGATAATAATACTATAATGTATATTAGTAAGCATAAATAAAAAAAAATAATTAAGTAGTTTTCTATTTACATTTATGATATTATGACAGAGGCTACTTTATTTTAAAGTTAAGAAAAGTCTGACAAAAAAGGATTTGGATTTATCTTTAAATTGTCGAGAGAGTTAAGATGGATGTTTAATAAATCTCGATGTGTAATAGATCTTTGATTTATATATTGATTCATGGGATTCATCTAGGTCAAAATTCATCTGATCAAACATAAATCAAGCTTTATTTTCAAACAAAGAAAAATATTTATGATATGGGAGGGAACATGAATTACGCATTATAATCACTACTTAGGGGGTCTTATAGCATTGTAGTTTTAATGATAATGGATTAGGTTATTTTGGATCTTTAATGCTCAATACAATTGTGGTATTTTCACATTTTGTGTTGCAACAATTCTCTTTATGCATTTGATTTTATGTCATACTAGTTTTTTAAATATTGTATATTTTTTTCCCATGCTCATGGATTCAACAGCAGATGTAAGACATTCTCAACCATTAAAAATTTCCAGATTATTAAAAAAAAAGTTTAGAATAGAAAAAATGACCAACTTATATTAATGCGTGGAGATCAATGTCTAATGCCTCTCTAATAAAATCAATAACCATTAATCATAAATCATGCTAAGGAGTGTTATTTCAAAACTTATTATATGAGATGAGACAACAAGAATTATGCCAATACTTGACATATTACTACCTCCCTAATAAAATAAAATGAAAAAATAAAACCATTCACATACAACCTAAAGCATCAAATTATCCAAAGGGATCGAAGAGAAACACGATAAAAAAAAATAGTGTTTAAAAATCCAGTATTAAAAATTATAGATGAAAAAAATTTAAAATAATTGGATTTCCCAAAACATACAAAGCCATTTATGTAATGTACCAAAATCAGAAATTTGGCACACTAACTCCAAGGACTCAAAACTAGTCCAAAGGGGGCTAGGTTCAAGGGGGAATGAGGCTTGGGGCACACTTAGGATAGGCTATTTACCTCTTTTATGCAGGTTTGCAGGTTTATGGAGGCATCAACAACTTGTTTGTAGAGTGGGAGTGGTTCGGGAAGGATTTGGAGTGAGTATGGCAATGCAGGATGACATAGTGTAACGATTTCCAAATGGCCCAAAAAGGTACCTAGGAGACTTAATTTTCTATTAAAACACTTGGGATGGATTCTACAGAGTCTCGGGTTTCTACAACATCTTTCAGAATGTCGTTTGGATCTCCATAGAAGAAGATATGGCTGAAACAATGGGAGCTAGTCAAAATTGACTAGTGAAAGAGCAAGGGTAGGAAATATGGCAATGAAGGGTAGGGTTTTATGAATCTAGGACATAAGTTATGTAATATATGGCTATAGGTGGTCTGCAAAAATATACAGACATGCAAGGTACAATAATTTTTCATGTGTGGCATTGGTGAGCGATAGATTGCCTATCACATTGACCATTGGCATATTCGAGAGTGCATCACGCCTAGGAAGCCTCCATTGGTTAGACCAATGGATGCCAGGTGTCGACCCCAGGATTTATATGGAACCTCCTTTGTTCCTGGTGTTCAATGGGGTGCCACTAACAATCATAGGAATGAATGGAGGCAAGTTTGGGAAGCACGATTGAAGAATTGGCAATTTTGGCTTAATGGGGAAGCTAGTTTCCAAGGGCTTCCAAATGGAGTACGAACTTTACTAAATTCTCCAAGGAGGGTATGGGTAGGACCAAAAATGTGTTGGATAACCATATATAACTGTATATTAACAAATATATGTGAATTGGCTAGTCAATTGGGTTAATTCCATAGATATGTCAAAATATATGCACATTGGAGACAATAGGAAAAAGAGAGACATAATGTAGGAACAACTGGAGCTTTTAATTGATAGTATCAACAGTATGGATCATGTACATCAGAATGGCTGCTAAGAGAATCATAGAGAATATAGAGAGGAGAGAGAAGATAATCTATGGGCACCAAATCCTCTGCATAACATATGATCCATTATACAAGCCCCAAATACATCTGCATGAAATAAAAAAAAGAAAATGCATGATACTAGCCTAGGAATGCAAGCATATGGAGGTAGCTTGAGTATGGAAGCTCAATATCACAAGAAGCAACTGATATGGCCACAAAACAGATGTAGAAGATCTGCAAAAACTATGATCATGTAGCATAATCAAATCCAATATCAATATTGGATCAATACAACACCATGAGAAGAGCATGATGCTCAACTCCACTTCACTAATGCCTTAGTTACTTAGTTGCATAAGGGGGTCATCACCCAACTATAGGAAGCACTAGGCTCTCCTATTGCACAAAGGCAATCAAAATCAATATAAAGTCAAGCATGTCCTTGCCAGTGCACCTTGTTGCTCCTTTTAAGCTTGAGAGATCTCCAATACCATGGAACAATACTATGGATGAGTGAAAACCATGTTCCATAACCACCTTTAGCAAATACCATGGAACACCCAAAACCATGCACTGTGTAGTTTATGCCTTAATGTGCATTTAATAGGTGGAATCTTCCTGGTTTGTCCACATTTCTAACTAACCTTGTCCTCTTGGGCGCCTTTTGACCCAGTTTAGTTATTAATTCCCCAATCAACTTCATAATGATCATTTTGACTTATTAAGTGGAAAAATATCTCCTCATTAATCCCCATAATATTAATTTTCCTCCATAATTCGAATTTAGGGGTCCTTGTGGCCAATTTAGTTATTTTATCCACCATGTTAAATTTTATGATTTTTTCCTAGGTGACCTTAGCCAATTTTCCACAGGCCAAAATTGGGGATATGATAGTACTCTCCTCCTAAGATTGCTTGTCCTCAAGCAAGTTGGAGTGAAGTAAATCACCCCAACCAATCTCATGAATACGTGCATCAATAATGTAGCCACACTGAATCTCATCATGGTTCTCTGGAAAACAACTACATGGAAGTGAACATGTACATGCAACCAATGCATGCTCCTTCAAACCAACTGATATGAAGACGTCATCATCAATCTTCCACGGAAACAACCATTCACAATATTTCACGTGAAAGACTATGAACACAACTAGAATGTGCACCAACAATTCCTGGAAATCCCCAACTACACCTGGAGAGAAATAATGGATTCTCCCAAAGAATAGCTCCATTTGCTACCACCATCCAACCTTGTACTTAGTGTGAAAACTAAGCACAAATGATACCAGTATCGCAAACGATCCTTATAAATGCAAGGTGTAAGATACACCCTCCAATGCACCATCCATGCAAACCATAAGCACATCCAAATAAATGTTTCCCATGTAGGAAACTAGAACATGATACAACGTAGATGAACTCATGTGAAGAAAGGTTGACTTGATCCATCAAGCCAACATGCCAAAAACTGCTCCAAAGACAAGCAAGGCCAGGATCTAATTGCTTGTATTTCACTCCCATCAATGAGAATGCCATCCAACAATATCCATCAAGAAAAGGAATGCCTGGATCACACTACCTCAACTACAAATCTCCATGTGGCAGTGTCATGTGTGGAAACTTGGCATCCCAAGGAATGCCAGGGTCCCATTGTCTAGTGTGCATCTTCCCAAACATCATCAACACCATGTAGAAGCTGACACCAATAAGGGTATTGGGAAGGATGATAGAACCATCATGAAGAGTGACAAGATGACACAACCATACTAAAAGTCTGTCATCCTCAATGCTAGGCTAAATCATAGAGAGACCATCCATCATGAAATATGCATCCTTAGGGTAGGGTCGAACCCAAACAGGTTTCTCCAAGTCAACAAGAAGGTTCTTATGTGTCCAATGCACATAAGAATCAAACATGACATCAATGAAGCTTAGGTGACAAGGGTGAAAGTCCCATGTCCAATCACAAAAAGTGTAGGCATTCTCAAAGAAAAAATAACGACCATGTTGCTCACAAGAAGTGTAATATGTATCATAGAAATATCCATAAATGCAAGCAGTGATGTCAACCACGTGCCTCCTCATCCAACAAGGGAATGGAAGGATAATCCAATCAACTGATCCAAGTAGAAAGCAAAGTGCTTCCCCATGTGAACTCATCCAGTGGCTCAACTCTCTGCCATTGATCCAAGGGTGCAAACCTCCATCATATGATCCACTCAATGAATATGGGTGGAAATCCAATGCACCTCTATACATGGAGGCATCAAAGATAATCATAGGATGCCACAACTACTATTGGGAAGGGGATGGTGCAATCAAATCAACTGGAGCGAATGTAGGATCCTCTTGCTCGTCCTCTGGCGCCAACAAGAAGAAACCTTTCACCCAATGCTCACCCTCAAATGTGTAGCATGAGGAAGGATGAACCAACTCTCTGCAACAAGTATCCACCAAAGATGTGGATGCATCAACTCCATCAAGGGTTGGTCCAACACTAAGGATCTCTTCTGACTCTTCAATGGAGAGAGTACTCACTCCATGAGAGAGTTCAATTTCGCTCTGGCAAGTGACATGTGCTTGGAAATCATCATCTGCATCCCAAAACTCCTCAAGCACATGCATATCATCATGCACCTCATGAACCATCATCTCATGAGGTTCCTCCATAGAACTCTAAATGTCATCAACCAAAAGAGAATGGCTAACTGGAATGTAGTAGGGAATATGTGATCTCTGCAACTCTTAGTGAAGTTGCTCTATCTACTTTTGAAACTCTAAGAGGTCACTTTGAGTGCATCTCAAAGAATCTTGGGCGGCCATCAACTCATCCTTGAGCTTGTATATCTCATCTTCCTCCTTCAAGGAGGATCCATACAACACCTATACAAACCCCAAAAAATCATCTTTGTTAGAAAGCATTTGAAGAAAGTTGCCTTTAATGATGGACAATGCTTTATGATCCTTCTCCATGGATTCAACAGAAGTTTGATCTTCCAATGAAGCAACTCTCCAACAGTGACGTGACATAGAAGCATGTGTGTCACGGAGAAGATGTAAGGCCTCTTTGATATTCCTTTTGCTCATCTTGAACGGCCTTACAAGACAAGAAGGTTCGGAGCAAACCTCCTCATCATCAAACAATGGGTCAACCTCATGAATCTCATGTGGTGATGGTGAGATTGATCCTGGGACCTCTTCTTCTATTGCAAGATCTTCATCTTCTTCAAGCATAGGGGAGCTTGCACTTGCAATAGTCTCCTCAATAGAAATCTCTATGCCACCAATATAGAGGGATGGACGTCCATTAGTATATGTCTACATGCAATATTGGTACCCATTAGTAAGCGACCACATAAACCCTTAGGCAACCATTAGTAGGCACCTCACCATGATACCCATTAGTAGGTATCTCATCACAACATCCATCAGTAGATGCTCCTCCAAAGCTTGGGCACTCATAAGTAAGTACATCATCATGACTTGGACACCCATCAATAGGTATCCCATCATAACATCCATCAGTAGATACCCCATGATCCAGATTCACAATAGGAATTGCCTCTGGATGATTATCAACAATAACAAAAGTGGTGGATTCTTCTTCTTCATTTCTACAATCTTCATTAGTAAGGATTGGATCTCCAACTTGTTCGAAGTCACCGTGGAGTGACTTCCGCTCCTCCTTATGGAACTCTTCTTTTGATTGACCACTTGAAGAACTAAGTGTCTCATGGTTCTCCTCAATGACTGTGGATGGATGTGGGTGCCCATCCTTGTCCTCCTTGTGCTTGCAACTTTATGCTTTTTCTCTTGATGATTTATTGTTCTTCAACGAATCCACATCTACACACTTGGGCCAAAATCAATACTCATAATTGATATATTCCTTGAAGGTCATAGTTGCACAAATATCTTTACCCAATGCTAGATACTCCTGGTAGTAGCAGGACATGATTTCACATGCTTCTATTTCCCTTTCCAGATTCTTCTTATCCATTTGTTGCTCTTCTTCTTTTGTTGGAGAGGGAGGAAGGAAAGTGGGTAACATTCTTCCACCAACGAACCTAGCCATTGGTGGCTTGGTCCTTTTGAATTTTGACAATTGAAACTTTATTTTTTCAGCTCACAGGTGCAAAGGCCCATGCTCTGATACCACTGTAATGTACCAAAATAAAAAAAAGATGGCACACTAACTCCAAGGACTCAAAACTAGGCCAAAGAGGGCTAGGTTTAAGGGTGAAGGAGGCTTTAGGAACACTTAGGATAGGTTACTGACCTCTTTTATGCAGGTTTTCAGGTTTATACAAACATCAAAAACTTATTTGTGGAGTGGGAGTGTTTCGAAAATGATTTGGAGTGATTTGGAGTATGGCAATGCAGAACAACACAGGGTAACGATTTACAAACAGCCCAAAAAGGTACATAGGAGACTCAATTTTATGTAAAACCACTTGAGATGAATTCTACAGAGTCTTAGGTTTCTGCAACATCTTTCGGATTTTCATTTGGATCTCCGTATAAGAAGACATGGCTGAAACAGTGGGAGCTAGTCAAAATTGACTAGTGAAAGAGCAAGGGTAGGAAATATGGCAATGAAGGGTAGGGTTTTAAGAAGGTATGATAGAAGTTATGTAGTAAATGGTTGTAGGTGGTCTGCAAAAATATGCAGATATGCAAGGTACAATAATTTTTCATGTGTGGCATTGGGGAGCGGTAGATTGCCTAGCACATTGACCATTGACACATTGAGGAGTGCATCACGCCTAGGAATCCTCCATTCATTAGACCAATGGATGCAAGGTGTCAACCCAAAGACTTATGTGTAAACTCCTTTGCTCCTAGTGTTCAATGGGGTTACACTAACAATCATAGGAATGAATGGAAGCAAGTTTGGGAAGCAAGATTGAAGAATTGGCAATTTTGGCTTAATGAGGAAGCTAATTTCCAAGGGCTTCCAAATGGAGTATGACCTTTAATGGATTCTTCAAGGAGGGTATGGGAAGGACCAAAAATGTGTTGGCTAACCATATCTAACTTTATATTGACAAATAGATGCGAACTGGTTAGTCAATTGTGTTAATTCCATAGATATGTCAAAATATATACACATTGGAGACAATAGGCAAAAGAGAGACACAATGTAGGAAAACTGGAGCTTTTTATTGATAGTATCAGTAGTATGGATCATGTACATCAGAATGGATGCTAAGAGCAACAATGATAGCAACATCGAGAATATAGAGAGGAGAGAGAAGATAACCTATGGGCACCAAATCCTCTGCAGAACATATGATCCACCGTAAAAGCTCCAAATACACCTGCATGAAATTAAAAAAGAGAAAATGCGTGATACTGGCCCAAGAGAACAAGAATATGGAGGTAGCTTGAGTAGGGAAGCTCAATATCACAAGAATCAATCAATATGACCACTGGAGAGATGTAGAAGACCTACATAAATTGTGATCATGTAGCACAATCAAACCCAACATCAGTACTGGATCAATACAACACCATGAGAAGAGCAGGATGCTCAACTCCACTTCACCAATGTCTTGGTTACTTAGTTGCATAAGGGGGGCATCACCCAACTGTAGGAAGCACTAGACTCTTCTATTGCACAAAGGCAACCAAAATCAATATCAAATCAAGCATGTCCTTGCTAGTGCGCCTTGTTGCTCCTTTTAAGCTTGAGAGATCTCCAATACCATGGAACAATACTATGGATGAGTGAAAACCATGTTCCATAACCACGTTTAGCCAATACCATGGAACACTCAAAACCATGCACTGGGTAGTTTATGTCGTAATGTGCATTTAATAGGTGGAATCTTCCTGGTTTGTCCACATTTATAACTAACCTTATCCTCTTGGGCGCCTTTTGACCCAATTTAGTTATTAATTGCCCAATCAACTTCATAATGACAATTTTGACTTATTAAGTGGACAAATACCTCCTCATTAATCCTTGTAATATTAATTTTCCTCCATAATTTGAATTTAGGGATCCTTGTGGCCAATTTATCCATTAATAATTATTCTTGAGCCTTAGGATAATTTTTTCTTAGGCAAATTTAATTATTTTAGCCACCATTTTAATTTTTGTAAATTTTGCCTAGGTGACCTTGGCCAATTTTCCATAGGCCAAAATTGGGGACATGACAATTTATGAGAAAATAAAATCATAGAAAATTCAAGAGATCTAGATGGTGCAAGATGGATTGTAGCATGACAGATGGTCTGTGATGGATATGCACACTTGTGATAGCTTGCTCTGTGGATGCTTGACCTCAGTTGATCACCATGTCAATGTTCTTCTACAGGGCATTGGAGATCTCTTTCTTAGATGGTGGACGCCGTGCACAATGGCCACATGGAGGATTCACCCTGTGGGAGAATGCACTACAAGATTTGAGAAGTGTTGTGCATTATGGAGGAGGAATACTGTAACAAATAAACTAATATATAAACATATCAATAAACAAATAATTAAATAAAAGTAATTAAACAAATATTAAATAAATTTGATATGTAATTAATCAAATAGATAGAGACGTACCTTTCCATTCAAAAGGCACATAAGACCATATTTAAATGGTCCATCAAATTGTAATGTAATCATCTCTCGTCAATATGTATTCAATATTGTTTATTCTTTCCAAATGGAGTTATTTTCTCTTGGTTGACTGTTTAGTTCAATAGTCTTATTGCGATTCAGACACGATCACAACATGAGAATATCTGGATACTGATATTACATTGGTATCAGAGCCCCTTCTTGGGCTTGATTCCGACCTTTGGCCATAAACCATTCTCAGAGTTTCTTTGATTAAGGATCTTTGATCCATATTGGCTTTTGGCCATCATTTGTTTTGGTTTCCTAAAAATATAGGACCTTGTCCGCAACTTTGAAGCAAATCAAGTTAATAAAAAATATATATTATTCCGTTGCAAAATTCAAATACAGCCGTAAATCAAGAATACAAGAAGGGAAATAAAAAAGAGAGAAAATAAGTAATTATTTCCGTTGCAAATAGGAAGAAGAGAATAAGAAGTAAGAAAAAAAATATTACAAAGAAGAAGTGGAAAAAAGAATTATCCACAAGAGAAAAAAGAAAAAGAAAAAAAGAAAGAGTAAAAAAAAAGGTTAAAGAATAGCATTCATGAAACCGCACATGGTTTTATGAAACCACACATGATTTTATGAAACTGCACATGGTTTTACTTAGTATATTAAAATTATAAACGGATTTTATAAGGTATATACAAAGAAAGATGCAACTTTCATCACTAATGCTTTGAGGGCAAAGCATTTGAAGAGGAAGGCCCTATAACGAAAAAAACTAGATAAACATATCAATAAACAAATAATTAAATAAAAGTAATTAAACAAATATTAAATAAAATTGATATATAATTAATCGAATAGATAGAGACGTACCTTTCCATTGAAAATGCACATAAGACCATATTTAAATGGTCCATCAAATTGTAATGTAATCATCTCTCATCAATATATATTCAATATTATTTATTCTTTCCAAATGGAGTTATTTTCTATTGGTTGACTATTCACTTGAATAGTCTAATTGTGATTCAGACACGATCGCAACATGAGAATATCTGGATACAAATATTACAATTACAAGCCTTGGATGGCATGTGGTAGCTTGGTTTTCTATTTAGAGGATTGGAGATGGCTCTGGGATGCCTGAGGCTTTGATAGTGTTCTTGCAAGGGGTATTTGCCCCAATGGAGTACTTGGATTTAGAGGATGGATGGAGTCAGTGGAGGCTTAGGATGGAGTGGTGTGGACGTACCTCGCATAGTTACATCACCTTGGGTCATTGTTGTACACAACATCATAATTAGAGCTTGGCATTTGTACTCTAAGAGTGGAGTGCTTCACTTGTGTTTGGATTATTTATGTTTAGTAGGCTTGCTTGTAAATCTTAGGTTGACCTGTCTTATATCTTTTGGCTCCCTTACCTCTCATGTAAATAGAGGACGGAGAGAGTCCTTCCAAAAACACACCACATCACACAATCATGTGCATCTCTACTTTGGAGTGCTCTCCTAGTGATGCACTAAGATTCACGAGGAAACCCCAGTGGAGCATATGAGGAGGAGGTGGTTGGTTTCTCTCTCTTGAGATTGTTCTTTGTACATTTGATCTCTCTCTCTCTTGGGAGCTAGGGATTCTTTGTCTCTTGGATCATATTGGATTCTAGCATTAGGGTTTCGTCCATTGGAGGCTAGAGATTAAGATTTGGAAACCTTTGGATGTATTTTGGGAAGAAGAGGATGAGGATATATTTCCTTGGAGACAATGTTAGAGGGATTCTTGCACTTGGAGGAGATAGGGTTTGTTGACTAACCCCAACTAGGGCATATTGGGTGGTTGGATTTTGTTCTAGCCTTGAGAGGAGGTTATGGTATGTGTGTACTTAATTAATTAAGCATATGTATATGGCATTTCCAACTGTCCACATATTGTGGATATTGTTGATTTGATTTCAACATTTTATCTTCTTGAGATGGTTATTTCCAGCTCCTAATTGTCTTCATGATTTGACACACTTACGAGAAAATCGTTAAGGGACTTGCCACTAAGATTGCAGATAATAGTACAACCATCTATTGTTGTTGTGTTGTTGCTATATATGTTGTATAATAAGAGTTTTCATAATTGGTTTATGCATGTACAATATCCATTGGAAACCCATTGGAATGATCGATATCTTTTCTCCTTGGATAGCCTTGAATTTCGCGGATACTATAAGTGAATTATCGTGATTGTTTTGTTGTTGTTTTATACATTAATTTATAGCAGTCCTAAAGGCTGGAAAATCTAGCGAAAATATATGAGGAACCTTCCGAGATAGTGAATTTTTAGATTTGCATTAATTACTCAATGCAAATCAAATTTTAGCATGGAGTCATAATGGTTGTAATTGAGAACATCTTGAGTAAGAGGGATTTGTACTTCAACTAGTAATTATAGCAGCATTTGTACTTGAGTAAGAGGGAGTTGTTGGGTCTAAATACCAATTATAACATGTTTGCAAATTTGATTCATATAGTTAAAGACTTTAAACATAAACAATGGCACACATCACATTTAACACATTACATATATATTAGCCTAGAAACCTCTTTCCAAAGGAAAACCAACAAATCAATGAGCTCTCGGCTCATTTATTAATCAAACACTCAAAATAAGTGTTTACAACCATGAATTGCTAGACCACAAATCACACTCTATTACATGATCACGCTACACACTATACCCCTTGTAGTATATGCTTACATTGTACATCATGCATAGCCATTACGTGTTATTTATAGATGTAATACAACCAACTGCCCATTAATGACAATCCATAACTTCCTAACCACTTTCAGCTATTTTGTTACAATCAACTTGATTGGGTCAACTTTGGTAGATTGCCCATTGAGCCTTTTGGTTGTTTCATTGACTTCTTGTCAGCCAAGTCCTTCGCCTTTCAACCAAACAACTATTTTAGTCAGTCGATCAACCAGACTTCTGCCATCCATCACCTCTGACTATTCCGGTCGACTTGTACCAGTTGACTATCGACTTTGCCATTCAATCCACATGCAAAGAATATAACATTTCCAACATTCTCCCACTTGTTGTCTTCTTTGCATAACCAGGTGATACAAAACTTCAATTCAGTTAAGATCAAATCAATCATGCATAAGATCCAAGCGTTTGGCATGAAACTGAACCTTCCACTTGCAACATTTCTCATATCTCTCTATCCTACACACTCAAACAATCTTGAATCACTTCAAGCCAGTGACAAGTTCAAGTACCTCACATTTGAAATCTTGGTGGAGAAGATTGCAAACATAGGTAAATCCTTTGGAAAGAAGACCAGTGAGCCTATTGGAGAGACTCTTTGCCTTACTCAGAAAGAAAGGAACCAAACCAAAGACCCTTCCAAGGGATAAAGTAGTAAAAGAGGACGAGGAAGAAGAAACTTCAGAGGAAGGGGGGGGAGAAACAACTCAAGCAAAAGATCAGATATGAAGTGTATGCACTGTGGGAAGAATTTTCATGAAGTAGAGCAATGTTGGGCCTCTTGGAATTCCATCAAAGGAAGACATAACTAGAACAAAGAAGACAAAAAAAAGAAGCCAAGAGGCTAGTAAAGCCCCTAATTCTACTCATTGTATTGTTGCACATTGTAATCTTAGAATACATAAAATAACATCTTTTGCATCATACAGATATTGTTGGTTGCTTGATAATGGTTCAACATCCCACATGACCTTTAGGAAATACTGCATTGAAGAACTTAATGAAATTGTAGATGTCATAGTGTATTTTGCACACAAATTTAGCCTAAAACCAAAATGAATTGGCTCCATCATGCTCAAGTTTCCTGAATTCCCTAACTTTGTGTTGAAGAATGTTCTCTATCTTCGAGAGTTGCAAAGAAGCTTGTTGTCCTTAGTACATATTCGATAGCAATACCATTCCATCCACATGTTCGATGGAATCGTAGAGATAAGGAAGTCCTCTAACAATAAGGTCATCATGAGTGGATATGAATATGGGAAGGTGTTTTTGGTTTGCCCACCATTCCTAGGAAGATGAACAAATGTGATGCATGCATACTAGACAAACATAGTAAGCAACCTTTCCTAGAGTCAAAATTCAGAGCATGTAGAAAGTTAGAGCTGGTTCACTCTAACTTATGTGGCCCTATGCCTATTACTTATGCCAATGGTAATAGATACCTCATGACCTTTGTTGACGACTACACCAGAATGTGTTGGGTATACTTGTTAAAGACAAAATCTGAACCATTTCAAACATTCAAGGATTTTCATGCATGGATAGAAAATCAAGCATAATCTCATATTGGCACACTTCATATTGATAACGAAAAATAATACACTTCTAATGATTTTGAAGACTATCTTCATCAACATGGGATTGCACATCAAACTTAAATTCCTTACAATCCTCAACAAAATGGTGTGGCATAAAGGATGAATAGAACCATCATGAATATGGTTCGCTCATTGATGTTTTTCAAGAATGCAAAGCTGATGTTTTGGGGTGATGTAGTATTGTGGGCAACCTATTTGATAAATAGAAGTCCATATCATGCTCTTGAAGACAAGACTCAGCATAAAATGTGGTATGGCCACCTTCCTTCGGTGAGGCATCTCAGGGTTTTTGGTTCCACCTTCTATGCCTTGATACCTAAGGATCAAAGGGACAAACTTGGTGATAGAAGTCGAAAGTGCATTTTCTTGAGGTATTCAAACACCTCCAAGGCATACTATCTTTATGATGAGGTAAACAAGAAGTTTGTTATTTCCAACAATGTCCTTTTTCGTGAAAATAATAAAAATGACGAGTCTATTAATAGACAACTTGATCATTTGGAGAAATTTGCCCATCTAGAGACATATTATGAAGTTGATAATGAAATTCCAAATCTTGAATGGGGGATCCCTATCTTGGATCAATCTTTAGAATTTCCTTTTGAAGCACCGATACCCCCTAATGAACAATCTCATGAAGAAGAAGTTTCAAACACTTTACCTGTATAGGATATTCAACTGTATGATGTGATTGAGAGGATTGGATGATTAAACCTTGAAGAAAATGAAGCACCATCAGCTGATCAACCCGGGCCATCAAGGAAAATTATGAAATGGAACACACAGACACTTGAAAGTGTCGATCCAGATGAAGTTGGAAAGATAGGAACAAGAATCTCTACCAGACAAGAATATGGAGGAGAAGTAGATAACTCAGGTGATGACATGGATGTCTCATTTGATTGTGAATTGAATTTATCTATTGAATTTGAACCAACTTCATTTGAAGAGGCTGCTATTCATGATGAGTGAAAAGAGGCCATGTAGAATGAGTATGATGCACTCATGAAGAATGGAACCTAGAAACTGGTTGACCCTCTAGTTGGAACCAAACCAATTGGTTGCAAGTGGGTATACAAGAACAAATTTGGATTAGATGGATCACTTTACAAGCACAAAGCAAGGCTCGTCGTGAAAGGCTATGCACAGAAAGAAGGAATTGACTATGAAGAGATGTTCTCCCCCACAACAAAATGGGCTACCATCCGTAGCTTAATCTCTTTGGATGCACAAAATGGGTGGAAAGTCCACCAAATGGATGTAAAAACAACCTTCTTGAATGGAGACTTGAAAGAGAATGTCTTAATGTCTCAACCAAAAGGATTTTTTGTGAAGGGACAAGAATAAAAGTTATGTAAGCTCGCTAAGTCCTTGCATGGCCTGGAACATGCACCTTGAGCATGGTATGAAAGCTAACCGAGCATCTTCTAAAGTTGAATTTCAAACACTATAATATTTATGACGCAACATCGTTTGTAAAGAAAGTCGGAAGATCTGATGTGTTTCTTATGGTGTATGTAGATGGCCTTTTAATGACAAGGAACAATGAATGTTATATTGCATCCATAAAACAAGATTTGATGAAGGGATTTGAAATGATAGATCCAGGACATCTTCATTACTACATAGGAATTGAAGTCACTCAACATATTAAATACATATTCATATCCCATAAGATATTGGAGAACTGTTGAACAGATTTTGCATGACAGAATGCAACCCTCTCTTAACTCTAATGGAACAAAAGTTAAATTTCACATCAATTGAAGGAAAATAATTTAAGCATGCGAGCAAGTATCGATAGCTTGTCGGAAGCCTTCTATACCTTATCACCACCACTAGACCATATATCTCATATGTTGTTGGCATCCTTTCAAGTTTCATGCACAAACCTTGTGAAGGACATTGGTCTGCTGCTAAAAGAGTTTTAAGGTATTTAAAAGGGACTCAAGTACTCTAACGTGGATGAATTCAAACTCATTGGGTACTCTGATTTAGACTTCAATGGTGACAAAGAAACATGAGTATCTACTTTTGGATACACAATGAGTCTTAGATCAACAATTGTCTCTTGGATATCATACAAACAGCCAGTTCCAGTAGATTCAACAATAGAGACAAAATATGTGGCTGTTGTTGAAGCAACGAAAGAAATAGTGTGGATTAGGAATATACTTGAAGATTTGCGGGAGAAACAAGAGAAATCCACTCCATTATTGAAAAACAACACTTTTTCAATCAAGTTGGCCAAGAATCCCAGATTCCATGATCGAACCAAGCACATCAACACGAAGTACCATTTGATTCGACATCATGTAGAGGCCAAGACAATTCATTTATGACAGTATCAAATTGCAAGTATATTAGCCAAAGCGCTTGGAAGACAGAAGTTTCAAAGGTTTGGAAACATGCTGATACTTACAAACACCCCTTCGGATTAAGGGGGGGAATGTTGAGACCTAATCCTCAGGATTATGGTCCAAATTGTATATAATGTAAATATTAGTCAGTTGAATAAGGAGAAGTTGAGGAGTCATTTGGACTCCAACTAACTTCTTGGAATCCGAAGTCTAAGAGACGTTCTCCCAATGTATAAATAGACATCTTAATTCATGAATATAAGCAATTTAGGAGTTAATTACTTTGACACAGAGTCTATTGTTCCACGTCTTTGTTTGATTCAATCAACTCTCCTAAATCCAGATTCTCTTCATTCATTTCAAACTCTTATTTTTCTCTTTTAACCTCTTCGTTCCTGGAAGCAACTTCGACTTCTCTGAAGATCACATCTTGACTATAGACTTCCTTCCTCGTCATTAGGCTCCATAGCTTATACCCTTTCATTCCATCCTTGTACCCAATGAAGATACATTTCTCCGACTTGTTGTTGATCTTTGTTCTTTTCTCCTTTGGGACATGCACAAAGGCATCACACCCAAATACTTTGATCTGTGTAAGAGAGGGATTTTACTATCCCATGCCTCATATAGAGTCTAATCGACCAAAGCCATCGACAATGATCTATTCAACAGATAACATTCTGTATCAATTGCTTTTGCTCAGAATTATTGTGTGACTCTAGCACCACTGGGCATGTTCCTCAATTTCTCCATCAATGTCTTGTTCATTCTTTCAACAACTTCATTTTGTTCAGGCGTGTATGGAGTTGTGTTTTGTTGAGCTACATCGTGTTGTCTGTGAAACTGGTCAAACACTTTTCCACAAAAATCTCCTTTGTCATCAATTCTCAACACCTTGATCTTTTTACCAATCTGATTCTCCACAAGAGCTTTGAACTCTTGAAACTTCTCAAAAACCTAAGATTTCTTTCTTAGAAAATATAACCATGTTATTCTAGAGAAATCGTCTATGAAAGAAACATAATACTGAGATCCTCCTAGTGAGGAGACCGACACTGGCCCAAACACATCACTATGTATTAACTACAATATTCCCTTAGTCCTAGTAACACCATATGAGAACCTTACTCGACTCTATTGACCATAAATGCAATGTTCACAGAAGTCGACTTCTTCATAAAAATCAAGGAGACCTTTGACCATACCTTTTCTATGCATAACACGAAGACCTTTCTCACCTATATGTCCCATCCGTTGATGCCACAACATGGTCGAGTTGATTAGACAAGCATATTTTATGTTGGACTCAAGATAAACCACATTAACACTTTCGTCGGTTTATGTTCTTCCCAATAGTTTGTACAAGGTTCCCGTATGAATTCCTCTTATCATAATCATTGCACCTCACACCATTTTACACATATCTTTCTCAAATAAAAGTTGTGCTCTTGCATTCCCCATCTTACTTACTAACATTAGGTTTTGATCCAAACCTGGGATATGCAACACTCCTGGAAGTGTTCATGTTCTTTTGTCTTTCAGTTTCAGTTGAAATTTGCCTCATTCGACTATCCTGGTTGGTGAGTCATCACCTAGTAGGACATCACCACCATCGATCTTCTCATACTCATAGAACCACTCTTTGTGAGCTGTTATATGATATGATGCACCAAAGTCGATCATCCAAGGGTTGCGATCCGACTATGTACTCGACTTTTGTCAACTTAGACTAACCTTCCTCAGACCCATTTTCTTTCTCGACTTTTGTCAACTTATAGTTTTTCTATAGTGCCCAACTTTACCGCAATGCTAGTGTGTTTTCATCATTGGACCAAGCGATCTAGTCTTAGATCTACCCCTCGACTTCGATCTTCTACCATAGGATTTTTCTTTTGCTCTGTCTACCAGTGGACCTCGTACCGTCAAGGAATCATTGTCAATCCTTCCATGTTCTTTCATCTCATATATTCGGACAATAGAGATGTGACCACATCATCGATCTTCAATGTGGTATTATTGCTTCCAATAGCCATGACCAGGCTATCCCATAGAGAACACAATAGACTGATGCACTTTTCCTCCTCGGTGATTTTAATATCCATGGACAACAACTGACTGATAACAATGTTGAACGCATTTAGGTGCTCTATAACTGAGTCACCTACACCCATCACCAGAAGATATAACTTCGTATGAATAAACAACTTGTTAACCAAATATTTCGAATGGTACAAGTTCCCCAACTTTTCTCACAGCTTCTTTGCTGTGTCTTCTTCTGAGACATTCAACAATATAGAATATGCTAGACAAAATCGTATTCTACTCCTTGCCTTTTTGTCAATATTTTTCCAATCTTCCTTTGACACACCCGCCATATTCCTTCTTGGGTTGACTGCAATCCATTGTTCTAGATCTACAAAGAGATCCTTCATCCTAAGCTTCCAAAGTTCATAATTTTGTCCATTAAACTTTTCAATTTCTATCCTTGCACGTGTTATCCATTCTAACAATGAATCAATGTTTCTAGAAGACTCCCATTGTAACAAGTATTCCCCCGAATCCAGGACCAAGCCAAAACCCTCAGCAACAAAGGCATCCCCCTACAGCCAAATATAGCTATAATACAAATTGTTGGGTCTAAATGTTGATTATAGCAACTTTGTGAATTTGATTCATGGTGCTATTGAGGTCATCAAGAAAGTATCATATCTTGAAATTGTTCGCTTGGTGGAGATGTGCCTCAGGTCAACCTATTTTTGTTTTCAAGGAGATATATATGAGCAAACAAAGGGGGTTGCAATGGGATCACCACTATCACCAATTGTGGCAAATCTTTTCATGGAATATTTTGAGGATAAAGCAATCAATTCTTTTCCATACAAACCAAAATGGTGGCTCAGATTTGTGGATGATGTATTTATCAATTGGCCACACGGTGAAGATAAGTTGGATGAGTTCCTAAACCACATAAACAATCAATGTGATAGTATACAATTCACCTTGGAGAAAGAGGATGAAAAATCTCTTCCATTCTTGGACGTGCGTATCATAAAGAATCCTGATGGATCTCTCGCTCACCAGGTATACATAAATGATTCGGATCTTGGGAGCTGAGAATCAGAAGGCTTGAACGTTGAGATAGGAGGAGATTAAGCATGCAAATATGTCATAAAATTCACATGAAAAACACTAATCTTGTATGAGAATAAGCATGAACAAAAACATATGAAGTGAAGGGGAGGTGAGGCTCAAAGAGGATCCCCACCTCTGAAACTAATTACCAATAAGTCACTCAGATCTAATTAATCTCACAATGAACAATATAAAATATGAGAGAAACCAAATGAGTGACTTGTTATTATGAGAAGGTTTGTTAGGCCTTTATATAGCATTATTACAATGTGTCTTGAGGCCATACCATGGGCCAAAACTATGTGCTACCAAATACCATGGATGGGAGAGGGTGGCCTCTCCATTTAATGCTTTTATGGCTTATACATATGAATTTAGATCATATGCCCCCTAAAATTCGGATCATTCCTCCCTCCTTAGAAAATGATGGTCCCCATCATTTCATGCTAAAAAGAGACCCATGATTACAATGTGCTAATTGCCAATGAAGAGAAGGGTTTTGTGTGGTTGGCCCATAACCATGGGTTTGTGGTTGACCCATAACCGTTTACATTAATTTTTTTTTTTATTTAAGAAAAGCCAAACAAAAATTAAAAAAATGGAATAATCATGACTTTGGTGGTTTTGAACATCCTTCTGCAAATTTATTCATAACTTCTGCTGTAGGTGATGAAATCCAATTCCGTTGAAGACCCATTTGAGCTTCTGAATATATCTTTCCGTCAGTATATGTTACCTGTTCTGAGGTGGTTCATGAAGTGAGAAAAAGTAGGCCGAATTTGAAGGACGTGCAACCACGTTGGTTATAGACATGTGCTGCTTCATGCAACGATATCTCATAAACCAGACAACAAAATGAGATTCCGCGAAATACCCATTTTAGCTGACGGAAAGAGATTTCTAATGAACTATGGTAGACCTTCTGAAACATCATGTAGAGTCTGTGGAACTTGTTCAAAGTTGACTGTACGTGCGGTCGCAATGTGTAAAAACATGTGCTACTTTAAGCAAGCATATCTCACAAACCGAGAAACGAAATGAAAATCCGTAAAATATCCATTTGAGATGACGAAAAATTCTTAGAAATGAGCTATGATAGACCCTATGAAACATCCCATAGAGTCCAGAAAGTCTCTTTAAGGTTTGTTGAAAATGTTGCAAACCAATAGATGTAGTGGATCCATGTATGGATGTAGCAGATCCAGATCCATGTATGGATGTAGTGAATCCATGTATGGATGTAGCATATCTAGATCCATGTATGGATGTAGTGAATACATATCCATGTATGGATGTAGTAGATCCAAATCCATGTATGGATATAGTGAATCCATGTATGGCCCAACAAATGGATTATGATCGTACCAAAAAGAAGTTGGTGATTGCTACAAATATTTGAAACTTGTAGAATGTTTGAAACCCTTGATCCAATGGAGAGCGTACTTGCTTTGATACCACTGATTTGGATCTTGGGAGCTGAGAACCGGAAGGCTTGAATGCCGATAGAGGAGGAGATTAAGCATGCAAATCTGTCATAAAATTCACATGAAAAACAATAATCTTGCATGAGAATAAGCATGAACAAAAACATATGAAGTGAATGGGAGGTGAGGCTCAAAGAGGAGCCCCACCTCTGAAACTAATTACCAATAAGTCACTCAGATCTAATTAATCTCACCATGAACAATATAAAATAGGAGAGAAACCAAATGAGTAACTTGTTATTATGAGAAGGCTTGCTAGGCCTTTATATAGCATTATTACAATGTGTCTTGAGGCCATACCATGGGCCAAAACTATGTGCTACCAAATACCATGGATGGGAGAGGGTGGCCTCTCTATTTAATGCTTTTATGATTAAATGGGAGAGGGTGGCCTCTCCATTTAATGCTTTTATGGCTTATACATCCGAATTTAGACCATATGCCCCTTAAATTCCGGATCAAGAAAGAAAACACATACGGATAGATACCTTCACGTTGACTCACATCATCATCCAGCCCAAAAAATTGGAATAATAAACACCTTAGCCACACGTGCTTGGAGAGTCTTGGATATTGATCACATAGAGGAAGAATTGAAGCACCTTAAGATGTCCCTCTTGAACAATGGATATAATGGAAGGGAAATTGATAAGGTTTTCCGAAGCGTTAAAATAAACAAAAACATAACAAAGGAAAAAGATACAACTCGTCCTAAAATTACCCTTCAGTATATCCATGGTACTACAAACAAAATCGTTAACATCCTAAGGAAGAAAAACACAAGGGTGGCGTTTGCTCCGCCAAACTCTTTAAGAAACATGCTTGACAAAGCCAAAGACCAAATTGATCCTAAGCTCCAAAAAGGTGTCTACAAAACACGATGTTCATGTGGTGATGCCTACATAGGTGAGACTGGAAGATCAATCGCAACTAGGTTAAAAGAGCATAGTGCAGATCTACGACATGATAGGATTAAAAACTCAGCCATAGCATAACACTCTCACAATACCAAACATCACATTTTCCTAGAGGATTCAAAAGTTTTAGCAATTGTCCCTAACTACTCCAAAAGAAAAATTCGTGAAGACATAGAAATTGAAAAATACGTGAGAAATTTCAATCGTGATAATGGCTTAAGATTAAAAAAAGCTTGGAAACCCATCATTAAAAAACTTATAAGATAAATAACACTTAAACCTATAACACTTAACCTAATCACTAAGAAATTACACTATCAATTAGATATCAAAAGTTAATAAAATTTGCTAAATATAAGACATAATATCACTATTAGGTGGGTATAATATCTAGATTATTAAACTTATTCCTATTAAAAAGAAGAATAATATTTTAACCATATGGATTACACTACTAATTTAATAGTAGTGTAATCTTATGCTTAAAAGAAATAATATGTTATAAAAATATTATTCTTCTAGTTCAATAAACTTATACCTAATTTTAAAAGAAGTATAATATTTAACCATAAAGATTATACTTTATAATAAAGGATAAACACTACATCTAATATCATTATTAAAATAAAGTAGATATAATCTTAAAACCTAATTAAAAAATAAAGAAAATAAATAATAGTAATAATTTATTACCATTATCATAAAATAATAAGAGAAGAATATTTATATATAAAACTTTTAACCTAAATTACACATTTAAATCATTATTTAAAGATACATAGTAATAATTTAAAATAAATTAAAATATTAAATTAAACACTATTAATTAAATTACATTAGTAAAAACCAAAAACTATACTATATAAAAATAAAAATAAACCCCGAATGCGGGTGCTCCAATATCCTCCGTCGTGCCTAATGCTAATTGGGAGCAGCTGCCACCTCGTGCTGTTGCACGTGGTGACGATGAGACGATCCTTCGCATGCATGAGCTAGATGATGAGATGATCGCCGCGGCACATCTGTCCACCAGGAACGATGATCATCACACCACCCTGAGCGTTGACGCCTATTTAAGGCTGCAGGATGAGAGTAATGGTGACGATCCCCTCCCGCGCATTTAGAATGGTGTTCTCCTTTGGTGGTTGTGTCCCGCATTCAATTCTGCCACCTTCCACGAGGATGATAGACTATATCATTAATGGTCTCAGCTCTTTAAAACATTATGCCGACATGTATTCTGCTTCTACCGTCGAGTTTTGGATTTTCTCTGAGGATTATTTCGCAGAGCTTAGGATCTTAGGTGTGGCTTACTCTGCGATTCTCAAAGCCATGACAATTTGCAACAGGGGGGTTTCTCATCGGGGCAGTGGCTGAAAGAGCTCCAGCCACAGGCCCAATGTTGCCATGGATTGGACGGTCATGGATGGTTAGGTTGAACGAATCTCTGCAAGGACTCGAAGCCTTATCGACGGGTGGGAGGCTCGTACGGTGGCGGCTCTCCTTGCCTTCGGTAGCAATGGTGGAGCTATAAATCATTACTGGTTGCTCAAGAAAATGATGAGCACCCTCATTGAGGAAATGGAGGCTAGTTGGCAAGCTAGCTCCAGTATTGTAAGGAATATCAATGCCAGTCTGAAAGAAGCTGTGGACCACTCTAACACGTTGGATGCCAATATGACCTGGGACATTTTCTCCCTGGGAAACAACTCTAAACTAGCCAAGTAGGAAAATAATGAGGTTGATGCTCTTGAAGCCCCAGCCACCGAGTCTGCAAAGAAACATTCCAAGTTCAAGAAGAACACGGGCTCGACCTCTGCAACCCCTGCTCGTGACGCTATTCGTGATGTTGCTCGTGACGATGTTCCATGGCTTCTTATTTATATACTAACATTGTGTCTAGTGTTGGTTGATATGTGGACCGTGGAGCTTCGATATATATGACATTTGACATGTCGTTATTCAACAATATTCTAGAGCAAGAGGGAGATATGACCACGAAGCTTGGTGATGATTCCATGTACCCTATTAGAGGAGTTGGATCCTTTTCATTCCAAATGCCTTTAGGTGATGTCATGAGTTGAGTGATATTTTATTTGTTCTAGGTTTGAAAAAAAACCTCCTTTCAATTTCCTGTATGATAGATGTACATTGTAGAGTTTCTTTTTTGTGGAAAAATAATGCACCATTAGTGACTATAGTCTAGCAAATATGAGGACTTTGGTTAGATGCATGAGAGAGTGTGGCCTTTACAGGTTACTTATTGATCTTGTAGTGCTCACACATTCCAATGAAAAGTTGGTAGGGCCTTCTATTTCTAAAAAGGCAAATGCAGAGCCAATTTTTTATCCTTGCACTTTGATTGTGAGATCTTTCAATGCAAGACATTCTCAACCATTAAAAATTTGTGATCCGGATCTTGGGAGCTAAGAACCGGAAGGCTTGAATGCCGAGAGAGGAGGAGATTAAGCATGCAAATCTGTCATAAAATTCACATGAAAAACACTAATCTCACATGAGAATAAGCATGAACAAAAACATATGAAGTGAATGGGAGGTGAGGCTCAAAGAGGAGCCCCACCTTTGAAACTAATTATCAATAAGTCATTTAGATCTAATTAATCTCACAATGAACAATAGAAAATAGGAGAGAAACCAAATGAGTAACTTGTTATTATGAGAAGGCTTGCTAGGCCTTTATATAGCATTATTACAATGTGTGTTGAGGCCATACCATGGACCAAAACTATGTGTTGCCAAATACCATGGATGGGAGAGGGTGGCCTCTCCATTTAATGCTTTTATGGCTTATACATCCGAATTTAGACCATATGCCCTCTAAAATTCGGATCAATTTCCAGATTGTTAAAAACAAAGTTTAGAATAGAAAAAATGACCAACTTATATTAATGTGGAGATCAATGCCTAGCGCCTCTCTAATAAAATCAATAACCATTACTCATAAAGCATGCTAAGGAGTGTCATTTCAAAACTTATTATATGAGATGAGATGCAAAGAATTATGCCAATACTTGACATATTACTACCTCCTAATAAAACAAAAAACAAAACAAAAAACCATTCACATACAAAATAAAGTAACAAATGTCAATTGGGTTTAGCCCAAGTGGTTGAGTCATCATATTCAGGGGAGGCAGGAGCGGGGGGGATTATCTACGATCCCGGAGGAAGAAAGGTAGTCGAGTTTGCTTGGGGACTTGGCACAAGAACAAACAATGAAGCAGAATGGATGGCGATGTACCACTCATTAGAGATAGTCTCCTCTTTAAATGTGAGTAAGTTACAGGTATTCGGCGACTCCAGGCATGTTATTCAGAATATGAACAACACAACTCCAAGAGAAGCCAAAAACAAAAACCTCCGAAAAAGAATCAAAACCCTCTCTCTTCCTACTGACACAAATTATCTACACATCCTTAGAAGCCTCAACTCGGTAGCTGATGAACTCGCGAATGAAGGAGCCTCATTGGGGCAAGGTCAAATAGTGCAAAACAAGAAACTAGAATATGTTTTCATACCCTAGCACTACAAATTATGGTCATAATATAATTTTGGGACATATCACACTCCCAAAGTTAACCAAGGTATATACAATGGCGGTGAACGAGATAGGGCGGACTCCCCGATGCAGCAAACTGGCACGTCAAGGCCATGTGCCTCTCCACCTGCCCTCTATGCTCTCACGCTCCAGCATTAATAGCTGTGAGGCGGTTTACAATATCAATATCGATTCTATGGCGCACCATAACAGCTCCCCGTTTGGTTTTGAGTTTCAGCGTCTCTCTGTTGCAGAACCGGAGATACAGCTGCACGGTGAAATTCACGAGCCCAGAACAATGGAAGGCGTTCGTCAGGCCATCGCAACCCTCAGCCAGATAACATCGGAGGTCAAGGTTTATCTGTCAAGGACGTATTCGGCGGTATGCTCAATCTCTGACCAGAACAAGGAGCAAATTCTGGAATTTAAATATGTACACTCCCGGCTCTCCTGCGTGGAATCTCGGCTAGATGATATTGAAAGGAATACAACAGAAATTCTGGGGAAAATGGACAGTATCAGAGAGGAATTTTCAATCTTCATAAACAAAACTCATTGCAGTCAGGTTCAGGAATCTCCATCCGTCAATCAAGGAATGAAGGAAGCTGAGTTCCTTCAGCAGCAGTCTAAAGGATAATGTCTCTTCTGTCTTCAGGAAGTCGACCCACAGGTTTCACTAAATCTTTTTTGAATGTACTTCTGTATTTTGCTCTGTAATCAGTATGTTAAGGTCTATACCAGCAGAATGACTGGAAACTTCAGGAAAATTAGGGAGAAAAACTTTGAAAGTCAAACTCATTGTCAATTCTGCAGCTTCCCCATTTTTGAAGCAGAACCATGGCAAATTTTGTACTGTATGGCTGTGCACAGCCTTTTTAATATTTCTATATAATACTCTGTTTCTGTTAAAAAAAAAAGTGGTTGAGTCATCATATTGTTATCTGCTCCACCTAGGTTCAAGTCCCGCCAGCGACACTTGATCTTAAGTGAGCCGTTGAGCTCTTCAGGAGCTCTAGTAGCCAATTAACCGCCCTTCCTATGTCTCCGGACGCTGGGGAGGTTACAGTGGACGTAGCGGGGTACCGAAAAAAAGAGGGTGTTCCGTGAACCACATGAAAAAAAAATCCCCAACAAATTCTCCAAAGGGATCGAAAAAAAACACTATAAAAATTTATTAGTGTTTAAAAATCCAGTATTAAAATTTGTAAATGAAAAAGAATTTAAAATAATTGGATTTCCCAAAACATACAAAGCCATTTATGAGAAAATAAATTCACAAATTCTCCAAAGGGATCGAAAAGAAACACTATAAAAATTTATCAGTGTTTAAAAATCCAGTATTAAAATTTGTAGATGAAAAAAAATTTAAAATAATTGGATTTCCCAAAACATACAAAGCCATTTATGAGAAAATAAATTCATAGAAAATTCAAGAGATATGGATAGTACGAGATGTATTGTAGCATGAGAGATGGTATGTGATGGATATGCACACTTGTGATAACTTGCTCGATGGATGCTTGACCTCAGTTTATCATTGGCTCAATGTTCTTCCTCATCCTTGCTTTGAACGATAAAGAGTATCAGTATACAGAGTATAAATTTCAGTAATGTATTTCGGCTCTTAGCTCTGCTTCGGACCTCACACATTAGGGGGCATCTGTTAACAATCAAATTAACATCCCTAGTCATGTGACAGAAGAAGCACATTTTTACTATGCGCCCGCAACATGAAGACAGAACACAAGTACATTCAAGGACAAATCCTCTCCGATCTAATCACTTCTCCCATAAATGGAAGGATTAGGTGAAGAAAGTAAGAACCTAAAGAGATCAAGTTCAGTGATTGAACTGCTCACAAAGGTCCAAAACTAAGCTACACCAATCAAAAAGTGAAGAGAAATGCATTAATTGTGCAAAAAAGCCTAAAAACTATGGAGAAGTGGGTTTTGAGTGAAAATATCTAAAATAATGAAAAGGAGCAATCCCATATTGAGAAGAAAAGCTTGAAGGCCCATTTACCAATGCTATATAAGGAAGGCATTTGGGGCATTGTAAGGTACACAAAGGAAGAGCAAAGGCATGCTGAAAAGATTCTGAAGGAGGAGGAAAAACTCAATTTCTTCAAAAGCAAGGGTGGAGAAAGGAAAGCTCATGGCAATGGAGGAGGGATTCACACCAAGATCCATGGTAAGGATGTACTTTTTCATTGTTTTAATATGAAATTATTCAAGTTTGTTCCATTTAAATGTTTGAATGTTGCTTATCTTGCATGATTTAGATTATTAAATGGCAGTAGATCTTAGTTGTGATTATCTTAATTGATGAATGAATGTAGATCTGATCAATGACTTGTGATAATCATTTTCATTTGCTGACATAGAGGCTCACCAGTTCTTAGTAAAATAGCTAAAATAGAGTAGACAAGTCTCTGTTCTATTTGTTGTTATCAGAATGGCGACCATACAGCTTGTTGAAATTTCTTGATTTTTCTTCAATTTTTGTGGTGTTCTTTATTCAAATCTACTCCTTTGTGGCTTAAAGATCCCTTAAAGAACCTTAGATCTAGCTTGAGAAGCTAAAAACCGGCCTAGCTACACCTTTAATCCATCAGACTACCTTAAATTCTATTCAGATTAAAGTTTCTTGGTTTTTGAAATCTAGTAGCTCTGTCCCTCATAGAACTCCGCGTATTCACTAAACTCTGCCTTGATGTTTTTGAACTTTTAAAACTCTGTTACGATTTGCAGTTATAAAGCCTTGAAGATTTCTTTAAACTCTGCGGTTAAGATTTCTTTAAACTCTACGTTGAAGGTTTCGTTGAGTCATGTTGTATTAAAGCTCTTAAAGATCATTGATTCATGTTGTTTTAAGGCTCTGCGTGAAGCATTGTAGATTCATAGCACTCTGCGTAGACTCTGCCATTAAACCTACGTGTGGCTATTAAAAATCTGCCAAGATTTGCAATTCTGAAGCGTTGAAGGTTTATGGAACCCTGCGTGAAAGATCTTCAATACTCTGCATATTAATTCAAACTCTGCGTGAATCGTTGAATGATCCTAGCTATTAAAGCTCTGCGTTAATCTCAGCATATGTGTTTTATTAAATTTTACCACAATCTGAGATCCCTGAGACCTCTGTGTGCTTTTCTGCCAAGATCTTTAAAACTCTGTCCAGATCTTTAAAACTCTGCAGGTTAGCATGTCTTCTGAAACCTCTACATGTTCTTTAAAATGGGAAGGGTTGTAGCTCTTTGCCACGATATCAAAGGGAGAAGCGTTGAACGTTTATAGAACCCTGCGTGAAAGATCTTCAAACTCTACGTGCTGGTTCTTGTTCTGTCCACCATCGATTTAGTTTTATGGAGCTTGAGTATATAGATTCCCAACACTATTAACTGTAACCTGTTGATGAAGAGTGAAGATATGGTAATCTTCTAATTTCTGTCAGCACATGTTGCTTAGCATGATTCTAGGTTTTTTCTGTCCACCATCGATTTAGTTTTATGGAGCTTGCGGCTTGTAGATGCCCTATGTGAAGCATTGAAGCGTTAATTTCTGCATAGCAACCTTAATATCCGCGAAAATCTCAGATCCGTGAACATCCATTTGGCTGAGCTGCGTATTTCCATTGGTTGGTCTACGTATTTCAATGGCTTGATTCTGCATAAAACGCCAATAGCGTTGAATGCTAGAGTGTGCAGTGTTGAATGCTGGAGTATGAAGCGTTGAATGTTGATGCTGGAATGTGTAACTTCTTAATGCTGCATAAAATGCCAATAGCATTGAATGCTAGAGTGTGCAGCATTGAAAGTTGGAGTATGAAGTGTTGAATGCTGGAGTATGAAGCGTTGAATGTTGATGCTGGAATGTGTAACTTCTTAATGCTGCATAAAATGCCAATAGCATTGAATGTTGGAGTGTGCAGCGTTGAAAGTTGGAGTATGAAGTGTTGAATGCTGACGCTGGAATGTGTAACGTCTTAATCCTGCATAAAATGCCAAAACATGTTAAAGCAGAATTTAACACCGTGTTGAGTAGGCAGATTAATAGAAGTTTAGGGCAAATGTGATGAACTAACGTGTTAATGTGGAAGATAATGTCGACATGCACCAGAATTTATGATAATCTTTCTTCAATTTGAAAACATCTGTGATTAATTTCATTTTATGATTAGTTTCTTCAATTGGATAACGTTTGTTCATTGGATACTACGTGAAATCTTTGAAGACTATATCGTATTTGAAAGGTTTTATTTTTAAAAGTTGTATTGTGGAACCGATTGCAAAATTACAGAATTGATTTTATCTTGAACTAGAATTGATTTCTGTAATTGAAACTTGCTTTAGGCTCAGCTTGTTTTTCCTTTTGAAAAGTTTGAAAAGTTTTTCTTAAGCTGGGATTAAACATTTATTTTTTATTTTTCAAAGGAATACAAACACCATATTACTCCTTTTGAAAAGTTGTGAAAAAGTTTTGCTTAAAGTTGGGATTAACATCTTTTTCATTAGAATAATCTTCCAAGCACATTAAAGAATTGTTTTAAAAACACCTTAAACACATTCAAATTTTAAGATATCCTACACATGCTGATTGGAAACTTTAAACCAAACACATTTGGAAGAACCATAAACATTTAAAGGAACCATTCAAACATTTGCATTGACAAACAAACTTGGAACATCACATTTTGAGATAAGTTGACGATAATTTCTTTCAAAAAAAAAAACAAAAAAAAACTTTAAATTAGTTACATTTTGTTTTGGAGTTGGAATTTTTCATAACTTTCATGCACAATTAGAGAAAGTTGCACCTTTAGAGTTCAGTTTTCTTGAGATATATTGTGTATGAGGCACCGTATCCTCTTCACTTGCACCTTATGGTGATATTGTGAATGAGAAAGTGTATCTCACTTGTAATAGTTTAGGAGTTGATTTTTTCAAAGCATCTTATATCGAGCCACTGTATCCTCTTCACTCACACCTTATGGCGACCTTGTGAATGAGAAAGTGGATCTCACTTGTAACAGAGTAGATTTAATTTTGGCGTACAGTTTTTCGAGCCATTGTATCCTCTTCACTTGGGCCTTATGGCGATCTTGTGAATGAGAAAGTGGATCTCACTTGTAATAGTTTAGAATTTAATTCATAAGCATTCCAGAGGGCTCTGCGTATGCTCTTCACTTGGGCCCTCGGGCGATCTTGTGAATGAGAAACAAGGATCCCCCGTGTAATAGAATTAGATTCATGTTCACTTGAGATATCTGTTTGAGTTACATTGGTCATTTACATCAATTATTATCCATATTTCAGAAAAACTGTGCATGAACATACGAAATCTACCAGAAACTTTGCATGTCTGAAAGAAACTCATGAACCTCTAACTCTTCCTTAATTTAGCATATTCATCGAATTGAAAGCTAAAGTAGTGAGCTTATTGCATTGTGTGATTCATATTTTTCAAGTCAAAACACCACCAGTTTCACATTCACTCCTGAAACTAAACAAACTACCCTTAAAATTGGCGCTTAATCTAAAATTGACCAACTTTTGATTTTCATATCACTAACAAGAATAGGTTAGTGCCCTGGATTAGGTTTGGAGAGTTAACACTCCTGGACTACAAAATTTTTTAAACTAGCATTGATTACTGAGAGTAAATCCATTAGTAGCAAAAAACGCTTATCGGGAAAGCGTTTCTAAAACATGCATTAAGCACGAGGTCAATCTGGATAAATAAGGGTGGTTCCCCCCTTGTGCTTATTTATTGGGACATGAGCTTATCGAGGGGATTCTATGTTCAGTGACAAGTCCTCGGGGTGACATCACTGTTTCTAGCGTTCCTGGTTATGAGAGTTGTCCTCGACTTACAACTGTTCTGCCCGACCGTCGATTGTGAAGTGGTAACTTTAGTGGCTATTCCTAGGATATCACATAGGCTATTATGAGTGTGAAACACTTGCAATACCTGAGACAGACTTTGTAACTTTTACTTCTGGGAGGGTGATTGGTCTGGAACCAACGCTTGCACCCCTGGCGATTAAAGTTTATTGTAACTGTTTATCATACCTTCGCTGCTAGAAATTGTTTGAGTCTTGAGATCCCTCAGCAGGTACTAGTTTCGGAAGGCCCTCCAATCCAACTTTTCACCGAGCTTTGTCTCTTTGGAAAAGTAGTTTGCTTGCTTGGATCTATAGGAATTTTTACTATGTGGACACTTTTTATTTTTGTCGAGTCTAGACTGCCTTAAGATCGTTTGATTCTATTTTTTCAAAAATCTTTTTAAACACATCCTTTTATCAAGTTCTTAGAAGTGGCTACTCTCCCGATCCGCCAATCATAGTGGCCACGAGGTGAGTCACCAGAAATTGAAGGCCTTGCTACATTGCAGAGACAGATACAAAAACCACATCCTAGTGACTTGGAAACAAAACTGATTTTAAACTCAATTAATATTACTCAAGAAGAACAACATCAAACAAACCCCAAACATTCATTATCACATCACGAACTAAATACATACATAGTTGATGATATTACTCTAGTTGAAATTGAAACATTGAAAAATCATACAAATGCTCATGTAATTCCACCTTTGACGAGTCTTTCAGAACCAGTTGTACTTACTATCCGTGAGTCACTAGGTGATATCAAACCTCTTTTTGAAAGTTTGAATGACATGCAAAATCCAACAAGTGACCCTATGGCTTCATCAGGAGCAAAAGGGACAACATCGTTGCAACATCAAATAGTTGCTGGAGGTAGCAATACTTCCAATTTGGCCTCTACATGAATTCCAACAGTTAGTATACCTGTTTGTAGCACAAGTCCAACCAGCACTTTAGTACATCCACTTCGTCTGCAGAAATCCCTACTGAAGGGTGTGCCTTACCAAACATTGGTTTTCCATAAGGTTCGGCCAATCAAGGTCAACACACACAAGGAGTAAACCAGAATCCTCTTGGTATACCTAACACTTGTCCAGATTCTACTTCTGGGGGCAACCCTTCACCATGGAATGGTAATATTCCTGGCGGAAGCAATGAACCATGGAACATTTATGCCAATTGGGGTTATGCTCCTCAGATTAGTGGAAGTACCTCGGGGGGTTATCCTCTGACTTATCCTAGCACAATGCCTAGGGGCAATCCACCTATCAACCCCATCCCACAATGGAGTGGGCAGGTTCCAGGAAGTAACCAATATTTTTGGGCACCACCTTTGCAAGGAGGAAATGAACCTTGGAACACTTATCTAAGCCAAGGAAACAATCAATGGTTTGGTCAGATTCCGGAAAGTAACCAATCTTTTTGGGGCCTACCTCTGCAAGGGGGCAATCCATCCATCCATCCTGTTCCACCATGGAATGGACAACATTCAGGAAGTAACCAATCTTTTTGGATGCCATCTCCGCAAGGAGGCAATCAACCTTGGAACGCTTATCCAAACCAAGGAAACAATCAATGGAGTGGTCCAATTCCAACTAATAACCAATCTAATTGGGGCCCACCCCCGCAAGGGGGAAATCCACCCATGAATCCCAACCAGCCAGGGAGTGGTAATATTCCAACTAATAACCAACCTTATTGGAACATACCTCCGCAAGGGGGAAATCCATACATACAACCTAATTCACAATGGACTGGGCAACATCTAGGCAATAACCAATCCTTTTGGATGCAACCTCTGTAAGGAGGTAACCCCTCTTAGAATGCTTTTCAAGCCCAAGGACCACATCAATGGAGTGGCCAGGTTCTAGAAAGTAACCAATCTTTTTTGGGCCTAACCCCGCAAGGGGGAAATCCAACCATTAACCCCATTCCACAATGGAGTGGTTAGGTTCTAGGAAGTAACCAATTTTTTTGGAACCAACCCGCGAGACCTACGTTTGATCCAACTAGGCTGCCACATGGACCTCATGTCAATGGTATGATGGATTCCGTCAACCATCTTGAGCAGAGTAACCCACATTTGGGACAAGTTTCTATTCATAATTTGCAACCCACAATTGGCCAGGAAATGCAGGAACCTGCTAATCCTTCCAACAATTCTAACATCCTCACAGTCTCATCCATAGACCTGAGAGGAAAGAAGAAGAAGTACAAGGGTAAGAAAAGTGATAATCCTCCCCATAATTTTGAATTCCTTATAGTCGAGTCCAAGGACCTTAGGGAAAAGAAGAAGAAATACAAGAGTAAGCAAAATGCTAACTCCGGGAAAAGAGATGCACCAACTATGCTTCAATGTGGTGGGAAACAACAACCCACTATTTTGACACCGGTACCCCCACTAGGGGGCAACCAACCAACCCCCCCACAAGGGGTCAATGATCCCAATGGCAATGTCTTCATGTGTGATCATGAGATGGACATTCAAACAAGACTTGATTCTTATGATGTCTCTCCTAGTACATCGGATCAATCAGAATCACAACCAAGTGGTTATCTCTACATTGAGAAACCAGCCATAGAATTAGTACCATACCCCCCCAAAGGTGTTCTACGTAGAATAATGCATAATCCTAACACGCGAGCTGCTCAGAACTGTAATGTTCTTGAGGACCTAGCTCAAGTACCACGTGCCATGTCGGCCTTGGAGGTATTGCAATGTCGTTTTGCGCAAAGAAATGAACTATTGTCTACAATTGGCGTTGTTGATCCATCCGATGAGACTTTGATCACATCAGACATAGACCATTCAATATGTAGGATCCTTTCCAAAGTTGTTTTTCATATTAAAGTAATGACTCATGGTAAGAACATTTGTCTAACCATAGTGGATGAAGGGACCTCAGCTTCTGTAATGTCATTTAAATGTTGGCAAGCATTTGGATCACCCCTATCTGTCGTAGAATTTTCATACCAAGCTACCCAAATAACTTCGGTAGATTCAGATCAAAATCTTCCCTTGATGGAGGAATATGATCTGGTTACTTGGCCCATTTGGGCTGTGAGATCTCTCAGCTCACATGACTTCTTGGATTACATTTTATCATCAAATGAAGATATCCCTGAAGTTGTAGACATTTGGTTGCACCCACCTAAGGACATCTTTTGTGGAGCCACTGGGAGCATAATTGGATTAAATCTACCCAAGTATAGGAGCGTGATCTGCATGTTCCTTGATCTGATATGGTATATTTGGAAACTAGCATATAGGTTTAGGCCATCCCTTTGTGAAGATGCATTTGAACCTTTTGCAACCCAAACTTGCCATAGGGTCGAACCTGTTGGAAATTGGTGGGTCAACCCTTCATATATGTATTTTCCACCATTCCAGCAGAAGAGCCTACCGAACATGGGACACCCTAGTCAGCACCCCATTTCCATTTTGGTGCCCATGCTGAGTTATTCTCATAGGCTCGAGAGCCCTATTAGTCCCATCATGACTTGGAGTTTGAGACCACATATTTCTCATTCATTCATTTCTGGCCATATCCTGATGGGCTCCCAATTTTTTGTCATTTTACATAAGCTTGTGTTAAAATATCCACTTGAACATCTGTGCAAACTGCTTCGTTGCTTATTACTTATGTTGCTTATTTGCCTTTGCAGCCACTTTTTGTTACAAGATGCCTATAAACCATTGCTTCTGTATATTTGACCAATACCCATGGAGGAAACATCTGTAAGAGTGTACATAACTAGCTCAACCCTTGTTTGCAATATGGATCTTTGCCTTGGCCTGACCCATGCCCTTGACATTTAGGTGCATGCCCTTGAGACACTCGTTTCCTCTAATGTATCATAGCATGCTTTATTCTTTTTTCAAGCTAATAAATGAAAAAGGTTAAAAAAATTGGAAAACACAAAAATCTAAAAACAAAAGAGGTAGAATTGAATCATTTCATATTATATCATTAAAGAAAATGGCAATAGTCATTCCTTGTTGCCCTTGAACACGGCACATAATTTGGTATCCGTCGTCAATACACCATCTACATTTGCCTTAAGAAACTGTACCGGTATTTTGAACAGATCTCCACCGATGGGTTATCCTTCCCGTCACCAATGGAGCTTTCGTTAATGCATCTGGCATTAGCGGATTTCATCAAGGTCGGTTACTCAAAGTCCTATGTTGCCAAGTGTCCATTCTGCGTCGTGTTATGTGTTCAAGGGAAGTTCAAACCTAGTCGACCATTCCTCAAATATTCCTGACCAATCATGTCAGCCTTCCTTGTGTCAGTATACAGTGTTGGATCTTGCAGTTCTACCAAATTATATCAGACTATTGATCTTTGTTTCGTATCGGTTGATGTGGGATACATTAATGCCCTCCTTCCGATGGATCTATTCCTATCGACATCAAATCATCATCTAGGACATGGATCTAGAAACCCAAGAGTACCTTGGATCTTGCAGTCATTAGTGGCAGGTTTCCTCGCAAATGACAGTGGGTATACATCAATGAACCTTGATTGTTTGATTCTACAAGTGTTTGACTTCAGACCATCTATTCACACTTGCTAGTTTGTACTCAGTATCTTAGAGTCCATCATCATTATTGGTGGGTCTCTTCGCATCTGTTAACGGTATACATCAATGACCGGTAATCAGATGGTGTTTTATTATGCTCGACATTAGATCATTTATTCGCATGATATAAACTCGTACTATCATCGGTTAGTATTGAAGACCTTGGGAAAAACAGTTGTATCACTCATCGATGCACTGCCCGAGCTGCACAACATTAGACTGCCATGTCAAAAGTTCGATAAAGACCTTGTTCTCACACTCATCAAAGTGCATGTTTACACTTCTGAAAAATTTACTTTTGACATGGATCCACTGTGTATTGTTCGTGGCCATGCTTGTTTACTGCTGAGCATGGGTATGCCCGCCTCAGGAAGATATTATATATTTGAGAAATTGTTATGTTTTGCAGGTGTGATCCTCAATCCTCCACCCGTGAGTTTTCCTTTCCTCATCCTTGCTTTGAACGATAAAGAGTATCAGTATACAGAGTATAAATTTCAGTAATGTATTTCGACCCTTAGCTTTGCTTCGGACCTCACACATTCGGTGGCATCTGTTAATAATCAAATTAACACCCCTATTCATGTGATAGAAGAAGCCCATTTTTACTATGCGCCCACAACATGAAGACAAAACACAAGTACATTCAGTGACAAATCCTCTCTGATCTAATCACTTCTCCCATAAATGGAAGGATTAGGTGAAGAAAGTAAGAACCTAAAGATATCAAGTTCAGTGATTGAACCGCTCACAAAGGTCCAAAACTAAGCTACACCAATGAAAAAGTGAAGAGAAATGCATTAATTGTGCTTAAAGTATGCTAAGTTGTGCAAAAAAGCCTAAAAACTATGGAAAAGTGGGTTTTTGAGTGAAAATGATCTAAAATAATGAAAAGGAGCAATCCCATATTAAGAAGAAAAGCTTGAAGGCCCATTTCCCAATGCTATATAAAAAAGGCATTTGGGGCATTGTAAGGTACACAAAGGAAGAGCAAAGGCATGCTGAAAAGATTCTGAAAGAGGAGCAAAAGCTCAATTTCTTCAAAAGCAAGGGTGGAGAAAGGAAAGCTCATGGCAATGGATGAGGGATTCACACCAAGATCCATGGTAAGAATGTATTTCTTCATTGTTTTAATATGAAATTATTCAAGTTTGTTCCATTTGAATGTTTGAATGTTGTTTATCTTGCATGATTTAGATTTTTCAATGGAATTAGATCTTAGCTTTACTTGTCTTAATTTATGAATGAATGTAGATCTGATTAATGACTTGTGATAATCATTTTCATTTGCTGACATAGAGGCTCACCACTTCTTAGTAAAATAACTAAAATAGAGTAGACAAGTCCCTGCTCTATTTGCTGTTATCATTGGCTCCCTTACCTCTCATGTAAATAGAGAAAGGAGAGAGTCTTTCCAAAAACACACCGCATCACACAGTCATGTGTATCTCTTATTTGGAGGGCTTTCTAAGTGATGTATTAGGATTCACGAGGAAACCCTAGTGGAGCATATGAGGAGGAGGTGGATGGTTTTGAGGTTCTTCTTTGTACATTTGATCTATCTCTCTTGGGAGCTAGGGATTCTTGGTCTCTATATTGGATTCTAGCATTAGGGTTTTATCCCTTGGAGGTTATAGATTAAGATTTGGAAACCCTTGGATGTATTTGGGGAAGAAGGGATGAGGACATATTGCATTGGAGACAGTGTTAAAGGGATTCTTGCACTTGGAGGAGCTAGGGTTTGTTGACTAACACCAATTAGGGCATTTTGAATGGTTGGATTTTGTTATAGCCTAGAGAGGAGGCTATGGTATGTGTGTACTTACTTCATTAAGCACATATATATATGACCCTTCCAATTGTCCACATATTGCAGATTTGATTTCAACATTTTATCTTCTTGAGATGGTTATTTCTAGCTTTTAATTGTCTTGCTGATTTGACACACTCAAGAGGAAATTCTTAAGGGACTTGCCACTAAGATTGAAGATAATTTTACAACCATATATTGTTGTTATATATGTTGTATATGAGTTTTCATATCTGGTTTATGCAAGTACAATTTCCCTAGAGGTTTGGAAACCCATTGGAATGATTGGTATATTTTCTCCTTGAATAGCCTTGAATTTTGGGGCTACTATAAATGAATTATTGTGATCATTTCATTGTTATTTTATACAGTAATTTATAATTGTCCTAAAGGATGAAAAATCTAGGGTTAATATACGAGGAACCTTCTCAGATGGTGAATTTTTAGATTTGCATTAATTACCCATGCAAATGAAATTTTAACATATTGGCATTGGAGCGGTTGTAATTGAGAACACTCTTGAGTGAGAGGGAGTTGTACTTCAGCTAGTGATTACCTTGGACATGCACTTGACCTAGTTATGGTCATTGGGCGTGGAACCCTAGGTTGCTTGATATAAGCACCTTCACCCTTGCAAGGTTTATTTTTTCTGCTTCATATATTGTTGATTTTATGCACTTGGTATTTGTATATGATGTGTGTGATGACTCTCGACCTCAGAGAGTGTGATAGGTTGGAAGGGGGTTACAATATTGTTCTATGGAAGATTAGGCTTCAGATACTTATGGAGGAAGTTAATATTTAGGGACGTGTATTAAAAGAGATTCAAGAACCTATTGATCTAGTGTAGTAGGTTTCCCATCGAAAGAAGGAAGCCAAAGTGAAGAGAACCATTGTTGATTCTATAAAGGATGAGTTCATATAAGACATTTCAAACAAGGAGAGAGGTAGGAAGATGTTTGAAGCTTTTGTTGAGTTAATTTAGAAGTCTTGTGCTTCTTGATGAATGCTCTTGTGAAACCAGTGTTCTACCCTTTACAAGCAGGACAAATACTACAATGAACTACTTGACCAGGATTAATGAATTGAAGGATTAGTTGGCCACCATTGGAACTAACGTAGAGGACCAAGATATAGTATCTATCACCCTTAAAGGGATTGCTCTTCCGTAGACACCTTTTGTTCTAGGTATTTGTGTGTTGTAGGTACAACAGATCCCATGTTCCATTAGAACACGGGAGCCCCAAGATTCTTAGATGCAAAGGTAATGAGTTAAAAATTCCTTTATCATCATGGGGTTGTCCATCATGTTTATTATGATTTCATGCCTTACATTTAGATTAATGTAATTAGGATTTTTCCGTTTTGAAAATTTCCGGTTTTTGACTGTTTTTTCTGAACTTGCAGAAAGCCTTGATTTTTCTTTGAAAGTCATTTTCATCCCGCAATTCCGCAATCTTGCAATTGCGGATTGCGGGACCTTGTTTTTTCCTTTTTGGATGTTGTGATCCCGCAACCTGCAAGATTGTGGATTGCGGAGGCCTTGTAAATAGTTTTTGAACTTTTCGTTCCGTAGCCCGCAACTCGCAATTGCGGATTGCGGAAAAGTAGATTGAATAATAAAATTGTGTTGTGTGTTTCCGCAACCCGCAACCCGCAATTGCGGATTGCAAAAAGATTATTTTTATTTTTAATAAAGAAATGTTTGCGTTCCCACAACCCGTAACCCACAATTGCGGATTGCGGAAACTCTTTTGTTTGTTGCTTTTCTAAGTTGCGATCTTGCAACCCGCAACTTGCAATTGCGGATTGCGGGAAGAATGTACATAGTTGTAAAATAAACCCTGGCAACTTGACCCCGCATCCCGCAAGACTTGATCTTAGCCGTTGATTCGTTTTAATCCTACGGCCTAGGTTTTATTCATCGAAAATTGATAAATATAGGGTTTTTTCTATTTTTCCTTATCATTTTCATTTTTGAAAAATTACCTTGTTGAGTGGATTTTCGCTGCAAGTTCTACCAAGGGTCATTTTTCACAGTTTTCGGTTAATTCAGGTTGGTGGTTTTGTCTTTTCCGCATTTCACTACTTACGGTTTTTACTGTTTGTGAATTATTTTTTATTTTGGTCTTTTCTATTTATCAGAGTCATCCAGTCTTTCAAAATGTCACAGAATACTCGGTCTAAGACTGCTCACAAAGACCTACTGAACAAGGACCCAAAATTTAGTATCTTCTCAGATACCAGTGGCAAGATTACTAAAACCTATCAAATTGACTAGTCCAAAATCTACTCATTTTTTGATAACGATGACCTATTGGACATCTAGAATGACCGACTTGCATATGAGAGAATTAGGGATTCCCAGCTTCATGCCATTGTTGCCAGACCCCCTATCCTTCCTTATACTGATGTAATTAAATGGATTGTGGACCACGATGAACCTAAAGACCGGTCATTCAATGACAACGCGGGGTCACAATTAACTACTTTCCGCACTGAGGTTGTAACGTCCCCTCCCGCGGACCCAATTCGAGTAAGGGAACATGATACCAATCTGTGGGGATTTTATGTAGCTCAACCCATATCATTAGATTCATAAAAACAAATGTGTGTAGATGTGACTCAAAGCAAACATGCACAGAGGAATAAAACTATCCACACACATTTCACATGCATTCAGCATATCAATAACAGTCATTAATTAATTAAAACAATGCAGAAGTAAAACACATAGAGAGAATATATTAATCTCACTGTAATGTTGTCCCAAGCAACTAGCTATGTCGCTGAAATGTTCCACCCAACCTTAAGTCTCTGCCCAACCTATATTATTTCAGCACTCAGAGACCACCCCCGAGCTGGACATGATATTTACAAGGAAAAGGGGACTTTCAAGCTCAGCACAGCCAAAGCAATGAATATCCATCTCAGCCCCAACATTCTCTTACACACAACAAACTCAAAAAATGGGCATGGATACACATTTTCAACAATGGATTACAAATTAGGGTCTATGGGTTTTCCCAAATCGTTGCACACCCAAAACAGATTGTGGGAAGAGGGAATCAACCCCAGGGAAGAAAATCGATTTCTCCCACAGATGTATGAGCATTCAGTGGGCCCAAACGACCTCTATAAAACCCCAAATCGATTCCCTTCTTCCCCATTGTTATACAACACAAAAATGCCCTTCCCAGCTAGGAAAATGAAGGAAAACACAGCAAAACCATGGAGGAAAATGCTCAGGTAGCTCCAAACTCGTGAGAGAGAAAAACTAATGGATGAAGAATGGCCGGGGGAGAAATTTCGTGGCTCTTTTCTTGCTAAGGAAGCCAAACACGATTTTCCATGCAGGTTGGTTTGCCCATACCCGAATTTGGACAACCATACCTCCCATTCCGTAAGGCATTAACTATTTCACCAAACTCTTGGGAGAAATGAATGATTGGGTACAAAAGTCAACATGGGTAGTTGAGGGTTTTATGGGTTCTCTCATTGACACATGGCTTGACTTGATTGGCTAAAGGGTTTGAATATTTTCCTCCCAATTCCTTGTAACATCATGCCCCCATCTCTTGTTGCATTACATAGCTAGTTGTGGGTGTTTATATTAAAATGCATATTTACAATTCCCATGGTTCACTAGCACATGGGTGGCATAATATCCAATACTTGCCTCTTCAAGGTCGAGCGTTCACTAGCGGGGCCTTGGCGTTGAGCTCCACACTAGGAATCATACATAATGAGTATACAATATTTACATTATAGCCCAAAATATTATAAGGGTCAAAATGGTGACATTACATAGGTTTTCATTAGAGCCTATGCTCTTAAACCGGATATCCAACCCCTTAGCGCTGAGCTCGTAGAGTCTTCTAAGACCAGGTTTAATTTTAATGAAATGCTAAAGTCATGGATGAATAAACCTAATAGTTTCATGCATAGGGCTGATAACTTGTACCCGATATCCTGGTTTAGAGAACCTTATTCCCTATTTGCAGCCATGCTATGCAGACTATATGGTCTCCCAAATTGTTCGATATTTAAAGCGGAATGGGCTCCTATAGCCCATCATGTCCTAATGAATGGTGAGTCTTTCCCTTGGGCGTTTATTCTGTCATTTGAACTCAAGACAACCATTCAAGTATACTAGAAAGCACCGGCTCTAAGGAAGCCACATTTCTTCTTTTCATCATTTGTCATTGATGTATTTTGCGCAGAATTTCATTATCCCAACATGGGATGGATTTGGACTCCATCGGACCCTCTTGTCCATATTTATCATTCTGCATTGTGGGAGAACAATTACATCCCTTTGTTATATGACATTTGTGACCACTTCCTTGGAAGTATTTATCTTAAAATATTCAAAGAACAGGCTCTTGCTTTCTCAGTGGATGCCAGAACCTTCATTACCACAATTGGTGATTGGTATGTGGGTGAATCCTTCTCATATATCAGAGTTTGGGGAAGCGGTTCTGCCCACTTGCTACCCAGGATAGTTCCCGACAGGTTGGTCATTGAAGAAGTCTCCTATCAAACTTGTACAGATGGTGTATACTTAAAACTCACTAGTCCCAAGAGGAAGGGTTGGCCTAAGTTCCCCTTGAACCCTATAACATTCGCCATCCCAAATTCAACTTGGGAAATAGTGTTAGGTGACAAAATGGCCTCTTTGAAATTAGGCTATGCTGCCAAAAGAAGACATGATCTTAAGGGATTTCTTGATGACCATTTCAAACAAAATCATGTGAAGGGTGGTTATGATCATGAGGATCTTCCTGATGACTCCATATATCAGGGAGTAAATACCTTTTCTGAAGTCTTGGCTAGAGATAAGAGCAGAGATGAACAGAAACATATCATGCAATATCAGCAGGATCTTAAAACTAAGGTGTTAAGCTATAGGGCAATGGAAATGAAGCTTATTGAGCAGGTAAGAAAAGAAAGAGAAGAGAAGGAAGCTCAGAAAATAGCTGGTCCATTAATGTTGACCTACGGTGATGGTGACAAAGGAAAAGGCCTCATGGAAGATGCTTCAGAGGTAAAGACTATTGAGCAATTGAAAGTTTTGATGCAAGCATCTCAACAATCAAAACAGGAACTTACAAAGATCACTTCGGTGTTGGACACCCAAGCAATTGCAGTTGCTAAGCTTGCTGCTGATATTCAAGTAACTTTTGCAGTTACTCAGACTAGTGATGATCAAGTGGTGGCTGTGACTAAACCAACTAAAAGGCAGAAACTCAGATTTCTGCATCTCAAATCTCTGCTATAAACATTATTGACTGTGATGTTGAAGATGAGGTACATCCTTTTGTGCTTGTGGTTGAAGAAGTGACTGAAACTTCACAGACAAATACAGATTTATTGAATGCTATTGAAATGGATGACTCTGTCACAGACCAACAGATCCTTGGAATCACTTCCGATGCTGTTACCACAACCTCAACACTTCTACTGTCATTTATTCAAGTTCTTTCAACTTTATCATCAGGGTCAACAGTACCACCTTCCATATCCCAATTATTTCATACAGTAACTTCCATCACTGACCCATTTCCACCCAGCTCAGTTCCACTTCCCAATTTTCCATCTTCTTTAGTAGAGGTCCATTCTTCGACTGTCCCTCTGCAATCATTTCCATCCATTTTATCACCACCAGCTACCGATGAGCATACTCCAGTTCCTCCTCTAGTATCACTAGTTGGTGACATTCATATTCCACTTTCTGAAGTTTTCGCTTCAATTCCCTCTCCAATCTCTTTACCACCAACCATTCAAAATGTACCTTCCTCCCCAGCTACTTCTCAGGTCATTGTGTTGTTACCCAATTATACTGTTACTCAAACATCCCCATTGGTTTCAAAAGTAAATGTGACTACATCATTCACTGAATTGGTAACCGAGTTTGAAGAAGATATTGTAGTCCCTCTCAGGAATTATTTCTACAATAAAGCAACTAAAGCAGTGGTAAGAAGAGGCAAGAAAAGGAGCAGGGATCAAGGTGGATTGGAGGCACCCATTCCCGATCAAATAATTTGGGCGAAGCAATCTGATGATATCCAGGCAGAAGCAGTGGATACAACTGTAGCTTTGGGTGCATTTGCTGGTCCAAATTTTGATTCAGTGAAGACACTGAACATGGAGAATGATTTGAAAAAGGAAGAATTGAAGAAGCTTGAAGAACAATTGTCCAAAACCAATCAGGAGCATGAAGCTTATGTTAGTGATCTCAGAAAGGTGTTTGAATATAGATTTGAAGATTTGCAGCTAAGGAATACCTCCCTCCAAGCTCAATTACATGATGCACAAGTTGTGAATGCTACCAATACACAAAGGATAGCCGTGCTTGAGAAACAATGTGAGGATGCAACTGTAAGTGCAACCTCCTCTTCCTTCTCTAGGATTTCCTAGCAGGAGTTTAAGGACTTGGCCGTCCAGGTCAATGAAGAACACTACAAATTGTTGACTGAACTGTTTGGCACTTTGGATGAAATTCGAGAGACTCACATTGCTTTTGGCAAGATGTCTGTTATTCTTGATGGGAAGATAGCAAAGAGAGAGCAAGCCTCTAAATCCAATGATGATATTGTGGGATGGAAGAGGTATATTAAGGACAGACCAGCTGATATTCCTATCTTTAATAGTTTCCAACTTAAGAAATTCAGGACTGCGTTGCGTGCTTGTCATGATCTCAACGATATGGTTGAAGATACTATCCAGAAAGCACAACTATTTGCGGAAGGAGGTGGTATGTTGTTGCAACATCATGGAAACATTGCAATTCCCTACCATGGATCTTATTGAAAACGCTTGTCCACCTAAATTGCTCATTGAACAGGTTGAATGCCGATGCGAGGAGGGCAAAGAGAAGATTCAGCACCTCAAGCATATCAAAATTGAAGACGCGGATCAGTTAATCAGGAAACCTGTTGCCATGGAGGGCAAGATCCACATTTTCATCTGTATTTGGCATAAGTTGGCTAAAAACGAGATTGAAAGTTTCACATGTGAAGCCTAGTTGGGGCTTGAATCAGCTAATTATCCAAATATAGACGAGTTGTTATAAATTTGGGCCAAGTGGAAATATTTTCTTGGCCATTAGTCTAATTCGAATTCTGTAATCCCTGTTTTGTGGGAATTTACTCCTTGTATCATTTTGTAATTATTATTTAAAGGGTAAATCTCTCGTAGGCAAAGGGGGAGGAGGAAGAAACATAATTGCCATAAGAGACTGGAGATGCTCTGTTATTACAGAATATGTAATGTTTTGCAGGCCTTAATACATAGTCAGTTTTCTTCAGCTATCTCTTCTGTTATAATTTGTCAAATGTCTTTGATAGATTGTGATTTTGCTTCAACACATTCACTAATACTGTTTATGATTTGCGATCAGTAACTTACATTGGTTTATAGTTTAGATTTTTCTCAACTTATGATAACTGTAATTGATGTTTTAAATGAATGTCTTTATCTAAAACATTTTATCTATTTCTACAAATGATTCATAGAAAACATTGAGTTAATGTTAATTTGTCAATTAACATTCTAGATACAGGGTAAGCTTGTATGCACTTAATTCTTAAGCTGTTGTTGTTTGAATGTCTTTAATTGATTACATCTTAAGCTACTGAGTCCAGATCGAGTTCTGCATGTTTGTTGAATTGGTGAAAAGATTTAGTAATTTTCAGATCAAGTTATCTTGTTCAAAAAACATATCATTCCTTTTATAATAGGCCTGACTTAGATTAGATTTCTTTTCAAAGTTGGACTAACTCTTAATATTAGGAAAACTCTTGTCTTTCCTCACCGGAAGACAAATCCTTTCTAGGATCAAACACACACAAGTGACAACGGAGGCCTTTGTATCTGTGGGTGTTAACCACACCAAACAACTCGAGGATAGGGTAAAACTTGTGTACGATTATCTGAAGCCTTTGGCTGGGTTTTCATCCCCTGTTGATTTCCTTGAACACCATTCCAGCACATACACAACCGAGGCATCAACAAATGGCGCTAGAAGGAGGGCTTGATCCGACACATTGCCCTTAATTACAGCTACTTCTTATTCTATTATGTTTTCATGGCTCTTTCCCAAATCCCTGCATGGGAGTCCGATACTGCGTTAAGCCTACAAGGGCCTTTACATGAGCTCCCTAAAAAGCCAGTTAAGATCTTGCCGAGGTTCGATGGCGAAGGTAATGTTTCTGTCACTAAGCATATTAGAAGGTATGAATCTATTTTATGTTTATTTAACGTCATACATGAAGATGTTGCTTGCAGATTATTCCTCTTTACCTTCGAAGGTAAGGTTTCTCTCTGGTTTCATTTTTTACCTTTGAATTCAATTTCCAGTTGGTCAGAATTTAAGAATTTTTTTAGAGATTCTTTTGAAGATTATGATGCAATTGAAATTCATCAGAATCTAAGTCAAATGCAAGTACATGATTGGGAGTCAATCGGAGATTTTAATACACGTTTTTGACAACTCTATTATAGCTTACATGAAGAACATAGGCCTCCAACACAACTCACCTTTTGCTAGTATATTAGGTCTCTCCCCAAGACTATGGCTTTGTTCCTATTATGTGAAGGAATAACAAATTTCAATAAAGCATGTAAAGAGTCTCAAAACCTTAAGAAAGACTTGAGGAGATATCCTCTAGATCTTTTCCACCCTTCCATGCCCTATGAGGTCGAATCTGTTGAAGCAGAATCAAAGGTTTCACAAATGGTTCAATCAAATGAACAAATTAATGATTCTTTTAATAGAGATTTCAGCACTAATGAAGAAACAAATATTCTAAATGCTTTACATGATTTGGAACAAATACCTTTTGCATCCAAAATTTCATCTTCCTTTAATTCAAGAATAAGATCTATTGAAGATCCCGACCTTGATGTTTCTTTCTTAAATGAATGCAAGTATGATGAATGTTTCACATCCTCCCTTCATTGTCTGGAAACTCAGCCTGAAGCTCTTAAAGAGAACCTTAATTCTTTCACTCCCAATCTATGCACTGAGCAATTGGTTCAGTTAAATTTTGAACACCTGCCTTTCTCTCAATTCGATTATAATGATTCAATTATCAATGAAAATGAAGATATTGAGTTTTTTGAAGAAGGTTCTTTGTCTATCTTTCATGATTTTAAAAGCTCATCCTTTCCAAGTGAGACTCATTCTTAATCTCTCAACCTAGTAATGGACCTTAGAATCGAAAGTTTTAAGGATGCTAATTACACTGCAAGTTTTGAAGAACATGTTCTTATTGCTTGTTTAGTGAAATCAGAAAATTTTCTTCCTACATCCTTTAGGTCTGATTGTTATGAGCAAGATAAGATTGACAAGTCTTTAGAAGACAAGTTAGCTAAAATTGAGAGTGAATTTCAAAATATTTGTTCCAAATATACCTTTTCCATGAAGCAAATTCTAAATGAAAGGTCATTTCGATCAAATAATTTGGAGTTAAACAAATCCAGTACCCTTGAGAGGAATGTACAACTGAGCAAAAGTCAACCATTCACATAATTCAAATTATGATCTTTCCCTTCAAAGCAATAACCATGATATTTTGAAAGATGAAATATTCTCCACTCTTGAGTCTGATGAAATTGTTTTGAATCATGATCTTAATAACTTCCATCCTATTTTGTATGATCCAATTTATTTATGGCTGGAGCAATCTTTTTTAAACTATTCTTCATGTTGTTCTATTTTGTTAGTAAATAAGGGAATTGGTTTAGTATTTCGGAAATTTGGATCTTCACTTCTAAATTTTTTCATAATGATACATCATTGTTTTTTTCTTGCAAGTTTGAAATTGTTAGATTGGCTTCATTGGAATTTTGACTATACTTAGTTCTATTACCTTTGGAACAGCATAGGACTAGGTGTAGAATGAATTTGTTTTTAATAAAGTATGGTTTATTTGCCTTTTGAACTTTATTCTTATTTTTCTTTTTTCTTTTATATTAGTTTGTGTTGGAATATTTCCTACACATTTGGCAATGGTTGTTGATCAGTCTATTTCAAAGATTAATACAGTCTAGAGTTAGTGGAATGCATTGTCAGTCTTAGCTTTTCTCGGCCTATGACAGAATCTGTTTTGTATAAAATTCACAATCAATGATTGCAGGGCTTTGGTTGATACCATCCCATATTCATCATTATCCTTATATATGTCTTATTTTGCTAATTGAGGTTATGGGAATGATTGGTTTTTCTTACCTTATGTTTCATTAGTGCAATACAACATATCTTAATAACTTGGTCCATCTTTATCTGCTCTGGATCTTATCATAATCACTTTGAAAATAATTTTCCTTAAATTGTAGATTACAAGATGGGGGGTCTTATTACAAGCCATCCCATTAGGTTCATAGGTGTTTAGTGGAATGACATCTTCATATCAAGCCACCAAACTTGGGAGATGACTTTCAGTTTCTACTGAAAGGTGGAAGATCCTATCACAGGTCGGTCCACTCATGATCTGCAAGCATTAGTGAGTAACACTACTATTATGTGGTTACCAAGCCATGGTAGTGTCTTGTAATTTGCACCCTAATAAATCTTTGTTTTATTTTATAAGACAATGGTTGTATATAAGAATAGGGGGGTCTTATCACAAGCCATCCCTACCATGATCATGGATTTTATTTTGGACTGAAATTATCATTATGTGGTCACCAAGCCATGATAATTGCTTTCAGTGTCAAAAACTAGAAGACACGGAGTCTCCTTACCGAGCTAGCTTGTTCAGTTTCCAGATCAGGTTTGTGAATGGCATTGCCAACATCTGATCACCAAGTCAGGGCAGTGGTCTTATGTGCAAGTTTTCATTTAGTTTTCTTAAAAAAAAAGGTGTATATATCGTCAATAATGCATCTGTATGTAACATAAGTAATTAGTAAATCAAAGTGATTTATAATTTGGATATCCAAAGCGGTTTTAGGCCTGTTCTCAGGTTCAACTCAAGTTGTCTTCCTATGATTGCATAATGGTAATGAGTTATTGTACTTTCCTACATATCCTTATCGGATTTGCATCACCTCTAAAATGATTATGGGTGGGAGTATATCAATCATGTGTCAACTCTGCTTTTTGTTTGTGCCTTTGTATGAACTTTTTCCAAATTTCAGGTTAAGATATTAGTTTACTGACATGTTTTCTTTTAACCGAGGTTATTATTTACAAAGATAACTGGTTCTTCCCAACCAATCGCCATTTGTTGTAGGTACAACAGATCCCATGTTCCATTAGAACATGGGAGCCCCAAGATTCTTAAATGCAAAGGTAATGAGTTAAAAATTCCTTTATCATTCCATCATGTTTATTATGATTTCATGCCTTTACATTTAGATTAATGTAATTAGGATTTTTCCCTTTGAAAATTTTCAGTTTTTTTACTCTTCTTCTGAACTTGCGGAAAGCCTTGATTTTTCTCTGAAAGTCATTTTCAGATTGCGGGAGCTTGTTTTTTCCTTTTTGGATGTTGTGATCCCGCAACCCGCAAGATTGTGGATTGCGAGAAGGTCTTGTAAATAGTTTTTGAACTTTCCGTTCCGCAACCTGCAAACCGCAATTACGGATTACGGATTGCAGAAAAGTAGATTGAATAATAAAATTGTGTTGTGTGTTTCCGCAACCCGCAACCCGCAAATGCAGAAAGACTATTTTTATTTTTAATAAAGAATTGTTTGCGTCCCACAACCAGCAACCCACAATTGTGGATTGTGGATTGCAGAAACTCTTTTGTCCATTGGTTTTCTAAGTTGCGATCCCGCAACCTGCAATTGCAGATTGTGGATTGCGGGAAGAATGTACACAGTTGTAAAATAAACCAAGATTTGATCTCAGTCGTTGATTCGTTTTAATCCTACGACCTAGGTTTTATTCGTCGAAAATTGATAAATATAGGGTTTTTTCTATTTTTCCTTATCATTTTCATTTTCGAAAAATTACCTTGTTGAGTGGATTTTCGCTGCGAGTTTTACTAGGGGTCATTTTTCACAGTTTTCAGTTAATTCAGGTTGGTGGTTCTGTCTTTTCCGCATTTCACTACTTACGGTTTTTACTGTTTGTGAATTGTTTTTGATTTTGGGGTTTTCTATTTATCAGAGTCATCCAGTCTTTCAAAATGTCACGGAATACTCAGTCTAAGACTGCTCATAAAGACCTACTGACCAAGGACCCAAACTTTGGTATCTTCTCAGACACCAGTGACAAGATTACTTAAACGTATCAAATTGACTGGTCCAAAATCTACTCATTTTTTGATAACGATGACCTATCGGACATCCATAATGACCGACTTGCATATGAGAGAATTAGGGATTCTCAGCTTCATGCCATTGCTGCCAGATCCCCTATCCTTCCTTATACTGATGCAATTAAATGGATTGTGGACCACGCTGACCCTAAAGATCGATCATTCAATGATAGTGCGGGGTCACAATTAACTACTTTCCGCCTTGAGGTTTTCATCAGAGTCTATGCTCTTAAACCGACTATCCAACCCCTTAGCGTTGAGTTCATAGAGTCTTCTAAGTCCAAGTTTAATTTTAGCGAAATGCTAAAGTCATGGATGAATAAACCTAACATTTTCATGCCTAGGGCTGATAACTTGTACCCGGTCTCCTGGTTTAGAGAACCTTATTCCCTATTTGCAGCCATGTTATGCAAACTATATGGTCTCCCAAATTGTTCGGTATTTAAAGTGGAATGGGCTCCTATAGCTCATCATGTCCTAACGACTGGTGAGTCTTTCCCTTGGGCATCTATCCTATCATTTGAACTCAAGACAACCATTCAAGTATACCAGAAAGCACCGGCTCCGAGGAAGCCACATTTCTTCTTTTCAGCAATTGCCATTGATGAATTTTGCGCAGAATTTCATTATCCCAACATGGGATGGCTGTGGACTCCATCAGAGCCTCCTGTCCATATTTATCATTCTGCATTGTGGGAGAACAATTACATACCTTTGTTATATGACATTTGTGACCACTTCCTTGGAAGTATTTATCTTAAAATATTCAAAGAACAGGCTCCTACTTTCTTAGTGGATGCTAGAACCTTCATTACCACAATTGGTGACTGGTATGTGGGTGAATTCTTCTCATATATCAGAGTTTGGGGAAGCGGTTCTGCCCACCTGCTACCCAGGATAGTTCCTGATAGGTTGGTCATTGAAGAAGTCTCCTATCAGACTTGTATAGATGGTGTATACTTAAAAACTCACTAGTCCCAATAGGAAGGGTTGGCCTAAGTTCCCCTTGAACCTTGTACCATTCGCCATCCTAACTTCAACTTGGGCAATAGTGTTAGGTGACATAATGGCCTCTTTGAAATTAGGCTATGCTGCCAAAAGAAGACATGATCCTAAAGGATTTCTTGATGCCCATTTCAAGCAAAATCATGTGAAGGGTGGTTATGATCATGAGGATCTTCTTGACGACTCCATATATCAGGGAGCAAATACCTTTTCTGAAGTCCTGGATAGAGCTAAGAGAAGAGATGAAAAAAACCATATCATGCAATATCAACAAGATCTTAAAACTAAGGTGTTAAGCTATAGGGAAATGGAAATGAAGCTTATTGAGCAGGTAAGAAAAGAAAGAGAAGAGAAGGAAGCTCAGGAAACAGCTGGTCCATTAATGCTGACCTACAGTGATGGTGACAAAGGCAAAGGCCTCATGGAAGGTGCTTCAGAGGTAAAGACTGCCGAGCAATTGAAAGTTTTGATGCAAGCATCTCAACAATCAAAACAGGAACTGGAAAAGATCACTTCGGTGTTGGACACCCAAGCATCTGTAGTTGCTAAGCCTACTGCTGATATTCAAGTAACTTCTGCAGTTACTCAGACTCATGATGATCAAGTGGTGGCTATGACTAAACAACCTAAAAGGCAGAAAACTCAGATTTCTGCATCTCAAATCTCTGCTATAAACATTATTGACTGTGATGTTGAAGATGAGGTACATCCTTCTGTTCCTGTGGTTGAAGAAGTGACTGAAACTTCACAGACAATTATAGATTTATTGAATGCTATTGAAATGGATGACTCTTTCACAGACCATAGATCCTTGGAACCACTTCCGATGCTGTTACCACAACCTCAACACTTCTACTGTCATCTATTCAAGTTCTTTCAACTTTATCATTTGGGTCAACCATACCAACTTCCATATCCCAATTATTTCATACAGTAACTTCCACCATTGACCCATTTCCACCCAGCTAAGTTCCACTTCCCATTTTTCCATCTGCTTTAGCAGAGGTCCAGTCTTCGACTGTCCCTCTGCAATAATTTCCATCCATTTTATCACCACCAGCTACTGATGAGCATACTCTAGTTCCTCCTCAATTATCACGAGTTGGTGACATTCATATTCCACTTTCTGAAGTTTTCGATTCAATTCCCTCTCCAATCTCTTTACCACCAGCCATTCAAAATGTCCTTTCCTCCCTAGCTACTTCTCAGGTCACTGTGTCTTTACCCAGTTCTACTGTTACTCAGACATCCCCATTGGTTTCAACAGCAAATGTGACTACATCATTCACTGAATTGGTAACCGAGTTTGAAGAAGATATTGTATTCCCTCTCGGGAATTATTTCTACAATAAAGTAGCTAAAGTAGTGGTAAGAAGAGGCAAGAAAAGGAACAGGGATCAAGGTGGATTGGAGGCATTGGAGGCACCCATTCCTGATCAAATAATTTGGGCGAAGCAATCTGATGATGTCCAGGCAGAAGCAGTGGATACAGCTGTAGCTTTGGGTGCATTTGCTGGTGCAAATTTTGATTCAGTGAAGACATTGAACATGGATATTGATTTGAAAAGGGAAGAATTGAAGAAGCTTGAAGAACAATTGGCCAAAACCAATCAGGAGCTTGAAGCTAATGTTAGTGATCTCAGAAAGATGTTTGAAGATAGATTTGAAGATTTGCAGCTAAGGAATACCTCTCTCCAAGCTCAATTACATGATGCACAAGTTGTGAATGCTACCAATACACAAAGGATAGCTGTGCTTGAGAAACAATGTGGATGCAACTGCAAGTGCAACCTCCTCTTCGTTCTCTAGGTTTTCCTAGCAGGAGTTTAAGGACTTGGCCATCCAGGTCAATGAAGAACACTACAAACTATTGACTGAACTGTTTGGCACTTTGGATGAAATTCGAGAGACTCACATTGCTTTTGGCAAGATGTCTGTTATTCTTGATGGGCAGATAACCAAGAGAGAGCAAGCCTCTAAAGCCAATGATGATATTGTGGGATGGCAGAGGTATATTAAGGACATACCAAATGATATTCCCGTCTTTAATAGTTTCCAACGTAAGAAAGTCAGGACTACGTTTCGTGCTTGGCATGATCTCAACGATATGGTTGAATATATATGGTATGATGTTGACAACATCATGGAAACATTGCAGTTCCCTACCATCGATCTTACTGAAAACGCTTGTCCACCTAAATTGCTCATTGAGCAGGTAGAACACCAACGCGAGGAGGCCAAAGAGAAGATTCAGAACCTTGAGCATATCAAAATTGAAGACGTGGATCAGTTAATCAAGAAACCTGTTGCCATGGAGGGAAAGATCCACATTTTCATTCATATTTGGCATAAGTTGGCTAAAAACGAGATTGAAAGTTTCACATGTGATGCCCAGCTGGGACTTGAATCAACTAATTATCCAAATATAGATGAGTTGTTAGAAATTTGGGCCAAGTGGCAAGATTTTCTTGGCCATTAGTCTAATTCAAATTCTGTAATCCCTGTTTTGTGAGAATTTACTCTTGGTATCATTTTGTAATTATTATTTAAAGGGTAGATCTCTCGTAGGAAAAGGGGGGGGAGGAAGAAACATAATTGCCATAAGAGACTGGAGATGCTCTATTATTACAGACTATGTAATGTTTTGCAGGCCTTAATACATAGTCAGTTTTCTTCAGCTATCTCTTCTGTTATAATTTGTCAAATGTCTTTGATAGATTGTGATTTTGCTTCAACACATTCACTAATACTGTTTATTATTTGCGACAAGTAACTTACATTGGTTTATAGTTTAGATTTTTCTCAACTTATGATAACTGTAATTGATGTTTTAAATGAATGTCTTTATCTAAAACATTTGATCTATTTCTGCAAATGATTCACAGAAAACATTGAGTTAATGTTAATTTGTCAATTAACATTCTAGATATAGGGTAAGCTTGTATGCACTTAATTCTTAAGCTGTTGTTGGTTGAATGTCTTTAACTAATTACATCTTAAGCTACTGAGTCCAGATCCAGTTCTGCATGTCTATTGAATTGGTGAAAAGATTTAGTAATTTTCAAATCAAGTTATCAGATCATTCCTTTTAGAATAGGCCTGACTTAGATTAGATTTATTTTCAAAGTTGGACTAAATCTTAAGATTAGGAAAACTCTTGTCTTTCCTCACCGGAAGACAGATCCTTTCTAGGATCAAACACACACAAGTGCTAGCGGAGGCGTTTGTATCCGTGGGTGTTAACCACACCAAACAACTTGAGGATAGGGTAAAACTTGCGTAGGATTATCTGAAGCCTTTGGCTGGATTTTCATCCCCTGTTGATTGCCTTGAACACCATTCCAACACATACACAACCGAGGCATCAACATTGTGCTTGAGAGAAAATATGGGATTTCTCAAATATTTGGGTTGCTCTTGTGGAGGAAGAAATCATATTGTAGTCATGTTCAAATATGTTAAAGTTATATCATCATGAGCCATTCTCCAAGTCAATCGTGTGTGTCAAGATTGAGCCTTGTGTGTTGGAATTAATAAACTTGGAGAAGAATCTTGAGTTGGAATCAAGAATGAATAAACCTCATGTGTTGAGGTAAGTGATTTGTATGTCAAAGTAGTGTTGTTGTACAATCTTGATGGTCAAGGCTAAGGTCTTGTGTGTCAAGACATATCCTCGTGTGTTGAGGTGGTGCCTCATGTGTTGAGGTAATGCTTTGCATGTCAAAGCATGAATGGTGTGTGATGTACTACTAACCATGGTTGAGCTATTAAGTCTCTTCTAGATACTGGCCACCTCTAGAGTGGATTACTTTAGCGTATGACCACTTGGAATGATAGTAGAACAAGATGATCACATCATTGGGAAAATATCCTTAGTATATTTGATATGATAATTAATTAAGATGACACATGTGGATCATGCTCATAAGCAAGAGATAAAGATAAGATACAATAAGATAAGAGAGAATTTGATTTGCTCACTTCAGTGATGATAAAGACTTCAGTTAAATAAAGAGAACTCAAATCGTTAAACTTTAGTGATGTTTTTTTTTTGTAACTAGGGGAATCAACAATTGGGAAGGGGCTGGTACTCGCGTGACATGGGGTCCAGGGAGCCAATCCCGTCCGCTACCACTATACCCCTAGGTGCACCCACACAACCCGTAAGCATGGGGCACGGGTAAGCCGGGGTGATTTGAACTTGTGACCTCCATTTACAACATTTCTTTCATATCAAGCAAATTGCCGGTTGAGCTACACCCCTGCGGGCTAAAATTTAGTGATGTTAACAAAGAAGACTTCAGTAAATTAAAGGAGAAATTGAATTGATCACTTCAGTGATATTAACAAGAAAGTCTTCAATTAAAAGAGTTAACCAAGTGATATCAAAGAATATCTAGTTAACTAAGTGTTTGCAGACGACACTTGAGTTGCAACACTTGCATGACAACACTTTAGTTAAACTAAAAGACGTCACTTGACTTACAACACTTGCATTACAACACTTAATTTAGCCACCTACTAAGTGGACTAACATCTAGATAGAGGGTGAGTTCATCCTGAAGTCAGGAGATAAAAATAGATGTCGAAGCATGTGAAGAATATATATTTGTGTGTGTGTGTGTTATACATGATTGATGAAATTCAATGTGAAGCGAATTCTCTTCTCTCTTGAAGGCAATGCACTTTTCTTTGTGCAAGATATTATTTTGAGTTCTATTCTTCCATCTTTTCTCTTGCTTTGATATATGCACCAGGGGTGCTTGATGTAATCTGCTTATTGTGAAGCAATTCATTCTTTGTCATCAATCAATATACTAAGGAATATTTTGATGGGGTTTTCTACCCCAACTTTTAGAGGGTTTCCCCAAGGTAAATTTGTGTTTCGTATGTGAATGCTTATGTTTATGATTGTTCATTGATTTCACGTACTACTGCAATTTCAAATTAAAGATAAAAAATTAACATGGTATCAGAGCTCAGGGTGTGAAAGAACTAAGTTCAGTATTCAAGCTTGAGCCTACATAGATCCTGAGTAAGCACAGTGCTTGAATAATAATGACTTCATTCTCAGTAAGGCCAGGAGACCAAATTGAAGGAACTTCGAACTTCAATACTTGGAAGGCCAGGATTTTGAATATCCTGGAAGAGCATGATATGGATGGCTACGTATCCAATGTTGTTGAAGAGACTACTACTAATGCAGGGCGCACTAACTTCAAGAAGAATCAAGCCAAATCAAAGAGGATAATTAATGATTCAGTGAAAGACAATTTGATGCTCGTGATTACTCCATTGAAGACCAGTAAGGAATGCTTCGACACTTTGACCAATATTTATGAGAAGAAGGCGCCTCGTCACAAGAAAGCAATAAAGAATAATCTTCAGAATTTGAAGATGGAGAAGGATGAAGTTGTTGCTTCTTCTTCACAAAGATCTCTCAAGTAAGAGATCAACTCATGAGCATTGGTGTAACGGTTGATGATGATGATCTCATACAATCTATTTTCGATGGCCTTCCATCTTCATGGGAGACATTCTTGGCTGCAGTAAATGGTCAAGAAGTGCAACCAAACTTTGAAATATTGTGGCATGATTGCCTACGAGAAGAAGGGCGAATCCAGAGCAAATATGTTTCCTCCAAAGAAGAGAACCTTGGTCTTGCGGCACATATGAAGAGAGGTAAGAAATACTTTTCTCACAAGAAGTTTTTTCATCAAAAGGAAAATGATTACAACAAGAAATTTGATAAGTCTAAAGTCCAATGCTTGAATTGCAATAAGAAGGGTCACTTTTCAAGAGAACGTTTTGCAAAGAAAAGATGAAAGTTCAAGGGTAGGTTTCATGCTTCTACTACTACAGAATATGAACCTACAAGAAAGGATTCTTTTGATGATCAGGAGACAAGGAAGAAGTATTATCTTGTCTCAACCCTACTTGGATCCATTACCACTAGTGCTGAGACATGGTTGGTGGATAGTGTCATATCTAAACACATGATTGGATATAGGAGTGCTATCAAATATTTTAAGGAAAAGAAGTTCTCCTATTAGGTAGAGCTTGGAGATAATACCACCTATTTTATCCAAGGAGTTGGATCCAATTCTTTTAAGTTGGATTTAGGACATGTACTACATATTGATGAAATCCTACTTGTTCCCGGATTGAAGAAGAACCTCCTGTCTATTTCAGTTCTAGAAGATAAAGGATTTAGAGTAATATTTATGGACAATAAAGTGATCCCGTGGCGTAAGCATGCGGATTTGAACTCCAAATCTGTAATTGGAGTTAGAGAGGGAGGTATCTACAAAGTTCCTGGAAAGCTTATTCAACCCATAATCCATGACACCGTCAGTCCTTGTGAATTATGGCATAGGAGGCTTGGTCATCTTCATTTCAAAGTGCTACTTGTATTGCAAAAGAGGGTAAAAAGTATGCTTGTGTTTAAATCTGAATATGATAGTGTTTGTAGAGGTTGCACTCTTGGAAAGAACATCGAGATGGGTTTTCCAAGCAGTACCAAAAGATCCAAAGGGATCCTTGACTTGATTCATTCTGATCTATGTGGTCCTATGTCAACACCATCCTCGAGTGGTTATTTGTACTATGTGCTTTTCATATATTACTTCTCCGACAAGTCTTAGATCTATTTTCTAAAAGAAAAAGTGAAACTTTCAACAAGTTTCAAGAGTTTAAAGCACTGGTTGAGAATCTGTCTGGAAAGCAAATTTGTGCTTTGAGATCTGATAATAGAGGAGAGTTCAAGTCTCATGACTTTAATGAATTTTGTTGAGATACATGGATAAGAATACAACTGAATGTACCTTACAACCCCCAGTAGAATGGGGTTGCTGAAAGAAATAAAAGAATAATCTATGAGGCTGCAAAAGCTATGATGCGTGATTAGGATATTCCCACCTCCTTATGGGAAGAATCCTCTAGTATTGTTTTTTATATTCATAACAAAAGCCTGCATGCTATCTTGGGAGAAAAGACTCCTGAAGGGATTTTCACTAGTGAAAAACTAGATGTTGGACACTTGAATATTTTCGGTTATCATATCTAAATTCATGTACCAAAAGAGAATAGGACAAAGATGGAGCCATCCAGAAAGAAAGGAACATTTGTTGGATATAGTGAATCCTCCAAAGCTTATAGAATCTATATTCTGGGACAAAGAAACAGTGAAGTCAGCAGAGATATAACATTTCATGAAGAGGATGCTTTCAAGCGCTCCAAATAACTTCAATCTGATTCAAATATATTGGAGCATGATATTCCCATGATGGAGGATCCATTTTTTGATTCTCCCCTTTCATTTGTTGAGAGGTAGAAGTCAGAAGAGCCTACAGATCTGCTTGATCCTAAAGAGCCAGTAGAACTGATAGAAAGATATCTTGATGAACCTCTTGCTAAGAGGATATCTGCATGGTGTTGAGATATTTTGCAAGAGGTAGAAAAGCATGGAGCACCAACTAGCACATATAGAGAGTGAAAGAGACCTGACATATATGCAGGATATGTAAGTCAGATGAGTCACATTAGTGATTCAAAACCCACCTCATAGGAAGAAGCTGCTAATCCAACAAGTATGGAAATATGCCATGGTGGAAGAATACAAATCCATCATGAAGAATGATGTGTGGGAAGTGGTTCCTAAACTTGAAGGGAAGTCAATAGTAACTTCCAAGTGGATTTATAAAATCAAACATGTAGTTGATGGTAGTATTGAGAAGTATAAAGCAAGATTTGTGGCTCATGGATTCTCACAGAAAGAAGGAATGGACTATGATGAGACATTCCCTCCTGTGGCCAGGTACACTAATATTCGAGCCATAATTTCCTTTGCTTGAGTTCGGGGGTGGAAACGCCACCAGATGGATGTGAAGACTACCTTTCTCAATGGTGAAGTTGAGGAAGAAGTATACATACAACCTGAGGGGTTTTTAGTTCATGGGAAGGAGTCTTGTGTATGTAAACTTAAAAAATCCTTGTATGGGATTAAGCAGGCCCCGAGGGATTAGTATTCAAGGATTGACATCTATCTTCAGAGCTTAGGCTTCTACAAAAGCGAAGCTGACCCCAACCTGTACTTCAAGGTTGTGAAGAATCGACCACTGATCTTGGTTCTCTATGTTGATGACTTGTTTCTTACTGGAGAGGAACAACAGATAACTCGGTGCAAGAGAGATCTTACTTTTGAGTTCAAAATGAAAGACTTAGGTCTTATGCACTACTTTCTTGGTCTCGAAGTTTGGAAAAGGAAAGATGAGATCTTTCCTTCTCGAGGAAAGTACATAGTTGATATGTTTCGCAAGTTTAGTATGATGGATTGTAAATCCATGTCTACACCAATGATTTCTAATCTGAAGAAATTACATGAGTCAAATTCTAGATCGGATCTAATGGATCCTACCATGTATAGACACATTATTGGTTTGTTGATGTATTTGATACATAGTAGACCACACATATGTTATGCAGTGAGTATCTTGAGTCAGTTCATGTCTGAGCCAAGACATAGACATTGGATTGCTTCTAAGCATGCGCTTAGATACGTTCGAGGTACTATTGCTTATGGAATCAGATATGATTCTAGTGGAGGAGTGATGCTACTTGGTTATGCTGACTTTGACTGGAGTGGTAGTATTGTGGACTGAAAGAGTACATACAAATTTTGTTTTAGCTTAGGATCAACTATGGTCTCTTGGTCCAGCAGGAAGCAGGGATCCATAGCCCAGAGTACTATAGAAGCAAAGTATATTCCAGCTAATACCGCTTGCCGAGAAGCTATGTGTATTAGGAAGCTACTTGCTGGGATGTTTGATGAGAAGTTGTGATGCAAGGGCGGGTCGGTCGGACCCTCTTGCTTAACTATAACACACAACAAACACACAAATGCATTCACAAAGACTAGATGTGAACTGAGAAATGCCAAGAAGTTGGCTTCTATTACTTGAATCGGTTACAATGTTAAATACAAAGCAAATAAACAAGTCGGCCTTAGCCTGTTACAATATACAAAAGTAAATCTCTTTTCTCTCAGTGTGTGATCCTCTCCTTCTTCCTATCCTCTGAATAATGAAAGAATGATTGATGAAGAACCTTTCCTTTGTGCCTCTGCACCAGTCTTCTACTTTGCTCTGTTGCTGCTCCTGAGGTTCACTCCGTTCCCCGAGACGTCCTTCTCTCTCTGCCGCTCGACCTCTGACCCGACAGATCCTACAGTTGTCAGCGCCCCCTAACTATCCTTCACAGCCTCATCCTGTGGCAACACCTGGCTTGGTCTTAACCACCTTATGAACTGCCATTAACTTCCTCAACAACCCTCAATGATTGTTGCCTTTAATCTTGCACCTATTTGAATTTTCTACAGTTGTCGGTCTATGTTCGACCTCTTGTCGGTGTCTATGTTCGACCTCTTGTCGACTTCTCGACTCCTTCAAATTCCGTTCCTGTCGATGTCGACCTTTACTCTTGCCGACCATACTTCGACAACTTCCTGATCGACTACTTGGCGTCGAATGCCAATCTCCTTTGCACCAGTGGTCGTCGGCAATCCCCCTGGTTGAATTTCTCCTGTCAATCAACTTCGACTATTTCTCCTAGGCCCTGATCCTCCTGCATCATGTTGAGTCTACTGTCATTCACTCTGACAATCAGAGCTGCATCAAGCTCTCATAAAACCCTGTGTTTCATGATAGATGGAAACACATTGAGATGAAGTACCACTACATCAGAGACATGGTCTAGAGAGGTTCCATAAGACTTCAGTACATTGCTAGTCATGAGAAGATAGCAGATATGTTGAATAAGCCTATGTCCGTGATGAAGTATAGGTACTTCCAAGACGATCTTGGCATGGGAGAGAATGCCTCCCTCGTTGAGAGGGAGTGTTAAAGTTACAACATCATAGGTACTTCCAAGTCAATATTGTGTGCAATATTTAGCGTCGTGTGTCAAGGTAGTTCCTTATAGGAGCCTGTTTTGGCCTCAGGAAACTTGGAGAAGAATATTGAGTTGGAATCAAGAATGAATAAACCTCATGTTTTGAGGTAAGTACTTTGTATGTCAAGTAATGATGTTGTACAGTCTTGATGGTCAAGGCTAAGGTCTTGTGTGTCAAGACAGATCCTCATGTGTTGAGATGGTGCCTCATGTGTTGAGGTAATGATTTGCATGTTGAAAGATGAATGGTGTGTGATGTACTACTAACCATGGTTGAGCTATTAAGTCTCCTCTAGAGACTGGCCACCTCTAGAGTGAATTACTTTAGCATATGAACACTTGGAACGATAGTATAACAAGGTGATCACATCATTGGGAAAGTCTCCTTAGTATATTTGATATGATAATTAATTAAGCTAACACATATGGACCATGCATATAAGACAAGAGATAAAGACAAGAGATAAAGATAAGATATGATAAGATAAGAGAGAATTCAATTTTCTCACTTCAGTGATGATAAAGACTTCAGTTAAATAAAGAGAACTTGAATTGTTAAACTTTAGTGATGTTAACAAAGAAGACTTCAGTCAATTAAAGGAGAAATCGAATTGATCACTTCAGTGATGTTAATAAGAAATAATTCTAGTTAAAAGAGTTAACTAAGTGATAACAAAGAAGATATAGTTAACTAAGAGTTTGCATGATGACACTTGAGTTGCAACACTTGCATGATGACACTTGAGTCAAACTAAAAGACGACACTTGCACGACAACACTTAAGTTAACCACCTAACTAAGTGGACTAGCATCCAGATAGAGGGCGAGTTTATCCTGAAGTCAAAAGATAAAAATAGATGCTGAAGCATGAGAAGAATATATATATATGTTATACATGATTGATGAAATTCAATGTGAAGCAAATTCTCTTCTCTCTTGAAGGCAGTGTGCTTTTCTTTGTGTAGGATATTATCTGAGTTCTATTCTTCCATCTTCTCTCTTGCTCTGATATATGCACTAGGGGTGCTTTATGTAAACTACTTATTGTGAAGCAAGTCATTCTTTGTTATCAATCTATATACTAAGGAATATTTTGTTGGGGTTTTCTCCCTCAAGTTATAGAGGGTTTCCCCAGGGTAAATTTATGTGTTGTATGTGAATGCTTATGTTTGTGATTGTTCATTGATTTCAAGTACTACTGTAATTTCGAATTAAAAATAAAAAATTAACAAAATCAACATGGGGAAGTAGATTCCATCGATCTCATTTGAAAGATGAAGAAGGGTGGCAAGAAAGGATTCAAGAAGAAGGATGGGATAGATATGTAGAAGAAGGATCTCAATAAGGTCATGTGTTTTTTATGTCACGATATGGGACATTATGCATTACAATGTCCATTGAAGAAGTGAGAGGGCATGAATTAAGTTGTAGTTGGGATTGTAGTAGGAGTAGAGGAGATGACCTCTCAATTTGAGACTACCTTTTCCATTGCTTCTTGTTTATCTACCAACATTGTGTCTAGTGTTGGTTGATACGTGGATCATGGAGCTTCGAGACATATGACATTTGACATGTCATTATTGAACAAGATTCGAGAGAAAGAGGGAGATATGACCATGAAGCTTGGTGATAATGCCATGTACCCTATCAGAGGAGTTGGCTCCATTTCATTCCAAAATCCTTTAGGTAATGTTCCAAGCTAATTTATATTTTATTTATTCTAGGTTTGAGAAAAAACCTCCTTCTGGCTTCTTGTATGATAGATGTACATTGGAGAGTTTCTTTTTTGTGGAACAATAATGCACCATTAGTGACTATAGTCCAGAAAACCTGAGAACTTTGGATAGAGGTGCGAGACAGGGTGGTATTTATAGGTTACTTGTTGATCTTGTAGTGTTCACACATTCTAGTGAGAAGTTGGTAGGGCTTTCTATTTCTCAAAAGGCATGTGAAGAGCCAATTTTTTATCCTTGCACTTTGATTGTGAGATCTTTAAATGCACAAGGTTCTCCTCCCATGGTGAGGGAGAATGTGGAGATTCATGATTTAGTGGTTCACAAGCATGCAATGGTGAGTGTACCACCTAGAATATATATAGCAATGGTTTCTTCCATCCATGAGACTTCCAATCATATAGACGAGGAGAGGTGTGATGATGAAATTGAATTCATCTATGAGCCTTCTAGTTATTCAGTGGAGGGTGTGATGCCTTGATGGAGGATGTTACCAAGATTGATTCCAGATTTGACGCTAATCAAAGTATTATAATGTAAGGATCCAAGGATTCTAAATTCTCTCAAATAGAAATATTTTCCTTGATGATACTCTTACTCTAGGATTCTCTCAAGATGAGGGAGTTGGCCTTGGTCTATATAGTTCAATTGCCAAAGGATTTGAGTTAAATGAGAGGGATTTTCATGAAGAAAGGTTGATGATGACCTTGGATAGTTCAATGACTATACAATGAGCTTTGCATCATATGATCGGTTTGATATGAAGTGCGCAACCATCTATTTAGACCCAGCTAGTCTGCATTCTGTCTAAACTGCAGCCATCGACCAAAGTTTCAAATTTTGCTCATTGAAGTTCATGGAAGGTTCACCAAATCATTGCCCAACTTGTTTCAAATTTTGGAATAAAGTTATGAAATATTATGTTTAAGATAAATGACACGCGTTCAAATTGGAGGTGGTTACTTTAAATGCAGTTGATCAGAATTAAATCCAACCTTTCCAAGTGTGATCATGGCTGGGCATTCCATATTTGTATTGATGCGACAGACACCATTTAGACAATTCAATGTTGATTTCTAGAAGATGCATCATGACCATAGAATTGTTGATTAATCCCTCGACTAGAAAATACTTACAAGTGGTGGATATTAAGATGTTGGCAGTTAGACGACTATTATGTTTGGAAAAAAATAGATGGTCGACAATCTTGAAACTTGTGCGACTAGCTATTGGCGTTGACTAGTTACAACCGTCAACGAAAAATGCTTATGATTATCCGACCAATTTTTCAATTAATTTGTCGTCTATGATAAGCATACTTTCTTGTTTAGATATTCCTCAAAGTAACTTCACAAATTTTGTAGTATGATGTTTAACAAATAGTGTTAAACTGATTACAATATTAAGTTAGAAGCTGGTTGATCAGATATGAGTTTTGGTTGCTTTCTAAATATTAGTCGGTTTATGAGTTTGGTCGACTCTTGATATGTTTGGTGTCGAATGATATTACGCTGGCGGAGCTAGGGTTTCATGGAGGAGCTAGGGTTTGAAGCTGGCTTCACATGGCGTCGCCTGAGTATGGAAAAGTTGGCGGTCGGCGCTATGGGATGCTCTTGATGCATGTGGGGGGTGTTAGTGGGGTGCAAACTGTCGGGTCCAGGTGGTGTTAACTTTGTATTGTTGCTATTGCCGATTTGAGGGCTCCCGGAACAGGCATGTGGTCGCAACGGTTTCATCTGGTTGGTCCAAAATTTCTTCTTCTTTTTCACAGGATACCCACCTTTCTAGGGCTTTGTGTGCTCCACCTTTTGGTGCCGGTCATTTTCGTTTTTCTGGGTTTTTTCTGCTTGTGGGAAGGCTACCTGTTACTGTTCTTGAGAACATCTTGCAGGGTTCACACTATTTTTTCTTGTTTGGGCCGGTCGGATCCGCTATTATTTGTTTGGTTTTCAACCGGTAGACGAGTTATCTGTCAGTTTTTCTGCCCTTACCCTGTTTTTGTGGGGGTTTTACCTCCCGGTCTCATTATTGGTCGGAACCCTATCTAGTTTTTCCATGTGAGTTCCATCGACGGCTTGAGATGGGTGAGAAGGCGCCGACTACATACTCTCCGGCTACCTTATCCTTGACTTCTACTGATTTATGGTTTGAGGAGGCCGGTATCATGAAACCAGATTCCTTCTACAACGACTAGCTTAAGGGGAAAAAAGCCATTGGGGTGGGGGAGCGGCATGTGTCTCCTCGTGTCAAGCCGACTGTGAAGAAGGGACATCTGTCCCTGTCCGAGAACAATGCTGCTCCTGCTGGTTCACATCCTTCGGTGGATAGTGTCCAATTTATGCAACATCCGGGTGTCGGAGGTTTCAGATAGGAATCATCGCGTTGCTCTAAACGTATTCTGGAGAAGTGGCGTCAGAGGCCGAGGGAGGTGTGGCTATCCTTAGGTCGTGACATTGGCCTGGAGGAGCTGGTAAATTTCAACATGACCGTCTTGGTTGGTAAGTTTTCATATTTTGCTATGAACCGAAAAGACATCATGGGTTGGGTTACCCAATATTGGATCCCTATTGTGGGTTATACCTCGCAAGTGTTCGTCATGGCTCGCGGGTGGTTCGGCTTTAAATTTGAATCAGAGGCTCATTCCACCCTTATTTTGAACAAACTCTAGCTTCATGGTTCGGGTAGTTTGATGCTGCAGCGATGGCAGACCGACTTTGACCCTGAGAAGGCCTCGGTACGGTTTCGTCACCTTTGGGTCCTCCTTCCTGGCCTTCCACTAGATTTATGGAACCGTGGTGCCTTTGAAGCTATCGGAAATAGCCTCAGCCAGTTTCTACATGTCGAAGTTGACCATCTGTTTGGTTTTGACCGGCGTATGGGTCATCTGTTAGTGGAGGTGGATGTTACTTTAGGGCTCATTGATGTCCTGCACATTGACTGGAGGGGTTGTAAACTCGCTCAAGTGGTGGACTGTTGGGGTATCCCGTTTCGCTTCTCAAATCGAAAAGAAGTTGGTCACCTTTGGCGGCATTGTAAATGGGGTTCTTCATTGGTACGTCCTGACTGGGGTGGATACTTTTTGGTCTTCGGACAATGGCAGCGACCGGGAATTGGATGCTACTGGTGGGCTTGATGGATACTCCAGTCATATTCCTCTCCTTGGTGGTTCGACCGTGGGATTGATGCGTAAGTTAGAATCTAACGATCCTGCTTTTTATCATTCCTTAAATGAATTAGAAATCTCATTTATTAATAATTTGGAGCTGAATAATGGAAACAATGGGAATTATGCTGGTCGCCGTCAAATCTCCCTGGTGGATTCTAATAAATCTGAAAATGATTGTGTCAATCCTGGCCACTATGATGGTGCATCCCCAGTTGAGTCTGTCCCTCCCTTTTCTTCCCATTCTCCTGCGTCTACCATACTTGTGTCATCGAATTCTGACATTCAGGTGGGAATTCCTGACTTCCCTGGGGGTGGGGGGATGATACTATTGGACCGGTTGGTCTGTCGGGTTCTGTACACCCTATCCATGAGTCTTCAACTAGCTCAGTGGCAATGGAAAAGGTCCTCCTCATTCCCTCGTACTGTGAAATGGTGAAAAAGACCCTTATTTCGATCTATTACAAGAACCGAATCCTGGGCAAACCTGACCAACCTGTTGTATGTGGTGATGTGGCTTTGGGATCCTCGACTCTGGTGCCATTGGGTGATAGTGGGGCTGCTATGCCCATCTCCATCCCTGCTCCAATGATGGGAGCTCAATTGGCTGCGAAGGGTGCCTGGTTGGGGGGTTTGGCTCCAGATTTCTCCCCATTAAAAACCCGCAGTGCTCAAAAGAAAAAGACTGTCATTCCCACGGGGGTGGATGATATGGTTCCTAACAATACCCCCATTTCTCCTGATACCCGGGCTCTTAGAGGAATGAAATCCCTTGCCAGGGGTCGTTAATGATTTTTTTTTCTTTGAATATTCAGGGTGTGGGGGGCTTACCTAAACAACTGGCCCTTAAGCTTGTTCTACATATTATCAATCCTGATTTGGTCTTCCTTAAGGAAACTATGGTTTCTGGAGAGAAGGCTTGTGCTTTCTTCAACAAAGTAAAACCGGGTTGGTTGCTGTGCACTGTGGATGCGACTGGTCTTTCTGGTGGTTTATTGGTGGCATGGAACCCAAGGGTTCTTGCATTGAACCCATTTATTACCTCTTTGGGGATTCTTTTGACTGGTTGTTTCATGGGTTCTGACAAATCCATTAACATTGTGAATTTTTATGGCCCCTACTGTGACAAAGAGGCTTTCTGGGATCTGGATTTTACTGGACATTTACTGGATTTGGAAAACTTGATCCTTGCAGGTGACTTGAATTTTTCTTGGGGTGTCGAAGAAATCTGGGGTCAATCGGCTTGAGTGGACCCCTTGGGGGATTTTTTCAGGAATCTAGTCTCCACTTATTCACTGATTGACGTGGAGCCTCGACCTCTGGCTCCTACCTGGTCATATGGTAGGAAGGATGAGGATTTAGTTTCCAAGCGTATCAACCGGTTCCTCATCTCGGAGTCCCTCCTGGACTTTTTTCAGAAGTATCTATCTTGGATTCACCAGATACACATTAGTGATCACCTTCCTATTATTTTTCAATTTGAGATGGAGGCCTCCTCTCAATCTTACCCATTCAAATTCAACTCGATCTGGCTTTCTAATCAGTCATATATTGAGGAAGTTAGAACACGATGGATTCAGGTGAATGTTTCTGGTGAACGTTTTGCGATGGACAAACTGGCTGAGAAGCTCAAATCGTTAAGAGGCTTCACTATCAATTGGGAAAAGAAGAAGAAAGTAGAGTTGGCTATGAAGCTGAATGTTTTGGAGAGGGAGATTGGTCACTTGGTGGAACAATCTCTGCTGAATAATATATCCACTACAAGTCATGCTCAACTTTCCATTTTGGAGGAAAGGAAAATAAAAATCCTATACATTCACAAGGAGACTTGGCGATTAAAGAGTCGTGCAACTTGGCTTAAAGCAAGGGACTTGAACACTAAATTTTTCCACCGGTTTGTGGATTCCCGTCGTATCCAGAACACTATATGGGACCTGAATGATCACTCTGGTCACCGGATTATGGGGGAGACCGAGCTTCAGGTGGAGGCTATCAGACACTTTCAGGATATTTATCAGGATCCCAAAAACACCTCATTGATTGAACAATTTACGATCATCAAAGAATACCTGCGGATGTTTGATGAGGCGGAGGGGGACAAGATTTTTGAGCCCATTTCTTTGCAGGATGTGGAGAAGACTTTGCGGGGGTTCACTAAGGATAAGTGCCCGGGTCCTGATGGGTGGACGGTGGAATTGTTTATCACCTTTTTTGATATTATGGGGGAGGATATTCGGGCGGTTGTTAATGAGTCTCGGTACATGGGGCACGTATCTGGTTCTTTAAATTATACCTATCTGGCACTCATCCTAAAGTCATCTCATCTGGAGGATTTCAATGAGTTCAGGCCAATTGCTCTATGTAATCTGGTATATAAGATTATATCCAAGATCATTGCTCGGCGGATAAAACCAGTGCTTTCGAAGTATATCTCTCCTGAACAGTTTGGGTTCCTAGAGGGTCGGCAAATCCTAGATGCGGTGGGGGTGGCCCAGGAGGTTTTTCACTCTATCAAGCAGAAGAGGTTTGATGCTCTCATCCTTAAACTGGACCTGGTTAAGGCATATGATCGTGTGGACTGGACCTTCCTCCGGCTTATACTTATCCAAATTGGCCTTCATTGGAAGGTTATGAAATGGATCATGGCTTGTGTCTCCTCGGTGAATTTTGCAGTGATCATCAATGGTAAACTGACGGATTTTTTCAAAGCTTCTCGTGGCATTCGTCAAGGTTGGCCGCTCTCACCTCTGCTGTTCTTGCTGGTTATTGAGGGTTTGAGTTTATCCATTCACAAAGCAAAATGTGAGGGCTCTATTGTTGGTATCAGGGTGGCTGTGGATATTTATGTTACTCATACTCTCTTTGTGGACAATGTTATGCTCTTTGGTTTGGGCACTTTATCCGAGTGGTTTCAATATAATTTTTTTTGGATGTGTTATGTAATGTTTTTGGAATGCTGATCAATCTTTTAAAATCCTGTTTTTTAAAACATTCACTGGACGTTGTGATGGAGGGTGCGATTTCTTCGTTGCTTCCCTTTGGTTTCAATGAATTGACCGGTGGCACCAAATATTTGTTTTTTTTATCAAGCCATCTAACTATCTGATTAAGGACTGGTCCTGGCTCTTAAGGAGGTTTGATATGCGGATTGGACACTGGAGTCTGAGGTTTTTATCTCTGGGCGAAAGACTTACATTGGCTAAGTCGGTGCTACAGAATTTGGGGGTGTACTGGTTCTCCTTATACAAAATTCCCAAGTCCATTCTCTGACAACTGCGCAGGAAATTTTTCAACTTTCTATTGTCCGAGAGCAAGGAACATGGAAAATTCCACTTGATAAAATGGTGCTCATTGGCACGGACCTGGGAATTGGGGGGCTAGGATGCTAAAAACTTGGAACTTTTTGTATCTGCTTTACATGCTAAGAGTTTGTGGAGAGCTATATTTGTTGACTCAACATGGGGATTGATCATCCGGGCAAAATACTTGAAATCTGTATCAGTGGCGGATTGGTTTTGTAAGGGTCTACCAAGTGTCATTGGAGTTTCAAACATGTGGAATGGTCTCCTTGGCTATTTTTCGATCATTGTTGAATGGATCTCATGGATTCCTGGTACTGGACGGGGGATACGTTTAGGGGTCGATCCCATCATTAGGGGAACCTCCTCTCTTCCTTTATCGTCGTTACTGATAATATTTTTGCGGGAAAATGGATTATATACATTTGCTCATGCTTGTGTCCCCTCGCGGGGGGATGGTCATTTTTCGTCATGGATTTCTGCTCAACAAATGGGGCTTTATGGAAGTCTGGGAGATGAATGGACCGAATATACAATAGGTTTCTGTCAAGCTCATATAAAACTTTCTGAGGCCCCTGAACGACTGGTTTGGTCGTGGGATGTGGCCCATGGATCGATTTTTGCCAAACTTGCCTATGACTCTTTATTTGCAAATCACCACCCACAGATTTAGTGGTGGCATCACGCCATTTGGAAACTTGCTCTTCCACTCAAGATCCAATGCTTCCTTTGGCTTGCACTGACTAAAAGAATCCTTACTTGGGATAACCTTTGTCACCGCGGCTATAAGGGACCTAGTTGGTGCTCCTTATGCTGTTCACAGGAGGAGTCGGTTGACCACCTTTTTTCGAGATCCTGTTTTATACAAGATGTCTGTAACAAAATTGGGGTTTCCTTGGGTTTAAGAGCTGAGTGGCAGCCATCCACTCTGGCGGATTGTCTGTGCACTTGGATGCAAGGTTATAAGAACTGGGCCGAGCTTCCTTGTTTTATGTTATGGGAGATTTGGAAGGCTCGTAATCGTTGGGCCTTTGAGGATATGAGGCCACATATGGATCTGATCTGTGGCAGAACTATTGCGGCTTTCAAAGAATTTAATTCACGCTTTGGCAAGGCTGGTCATAATCTAAAGATTCCCCGTCTTAATCTGAATCCTCCGATCTTGGTATATCCCTGTGGTTTTTTTGATGGGACTGCGGGCATGGGACCTGGTGTGTGAGGGGCTGGAGTGGTTCTGTACCTTTCCATCACTCGACACTTCCGTATCTGGTTAAATTTGGGCCTCGGTTCCAATACGAGGGGGGAACTCTGTGCTCTTTGGCTGTTGCTATTCTTTTCTCGCCACATACAAGTTTCATCTCTTTTGGTTTTGGGTGACTCTTTAGCCATCATCTCTTGGGGCATTGACAACGCTGCTCTCAATGTCCTGATTCTCTCTTTTTGGAAGGATTTGGTTCGTTCATCTATCAATGAGTTTGAACACATCCACTTCAAGCACATTTTCAGGGAGTGCAATCAGGAGGCCGATGTGCTCTCAAAAGTGGCTTTGACTTCTCTAGAGTGGATTATCTGTTGGGAGGAGTGGCGGATTGATCGGCTTATTACTCATGGATCTATCGACTTGCATTGGGTTTGATTTTTTCTGACGACATACTATTTTGTGGCCTATATATCTTCTTGCAGGTTTTCAGTGAATTTCTACCCAACAACTTGTTGGTCTTTGTTGGTCCGGATGGTATTTTTCTTCATCCTTTTGTCTCGGTTACTTCTGTGGCCGGTCCACTTTTTGTCCAACTTGTTTCGCTGGCGGGCTTGCTCTATTGGTTCTAGATCTTTCATGTTTTTGTAATGGCATTTCTTATTGGATTCTGGCTCGGTTTTGGTTGATACTTTTTCGGGTTGTTTGGGGGCTTACTTATTTGGCCTGTTATGGACATTCTGGTCTTTTTTGATATTGCCCGATGTTTTCCGGTGCTATGGTTTGATTCTTGTGTTTTCAGGTTTGGATGGAGGCTTACTTTTTTGGCCAGTTTTCTTCTTTCAGATTTCTCCAGTTTTAGATGCATTTGTAATGGACCTGTTTACTATTTCTCATTATTAATAGTAAGTTATATTTTCATTGGAAAAAAAATGTTCGGTGTCGAATAATTGATTTTTTAAACTTTCGGTGAACCATGCAGTCGATATGACTTTTTGTCACCTTTCAAAACATTGAATCTTATTATGGTCAATGTTTATTTACAAATATGGCCAGTCACTTTTTCTTTGGTCGATGGTGAAATATAGTTGACATTTTAATTGCAAAAATCGGTCGACTATCTATTTTGGTTGGTATGTGAAATGGGTTAGTGGTCATTATAAAAGTACGGTCGAAGCAAAAAGTGGTCGATATATAGCCTTTGGTTGATGAGTCATTTTATATGGTCAATATGGTTGGAGTTGTCGAGTTTATAATTGAGTTTATTCAGTCATGTATATCTATAAATTACTATACTTTAAAGTTTTGAAGTCAAGAGGGGGTTAAACGTGAGTCTCTCTTGAGGTAAGCGATCCCCTCTAATATTGTAAATCAAGTCGGTCTCTACCCGATTCATGTGAGTATATTTAATTTGATTCAATTCAAGTGTAAAGCAGTCAATCTCGACCATGATTTCTTCCATGAGCATGCAACATAATGAAATTTGCAGGCATTTTTAAATCCTCATGATAAACAAAGACAATGAAGATGACATTCAAGCATAAGAAACTTTACACCATACATAAAACAAAAGCTTAATGATAAAGATGATGACATAAAGAACACTTGAACCGATCGAGCCCCCTGGTGTTGAATTGCATAACAGTTCTTGGGTTGTGACCTCAGAAGCTAAAAGGTAGAGAGATGGTATAGAAAGTTGAAGAGCCAAAAGGCCCAAGCCTGAGTCAAGAAATGGTTGGCCAAATGAAGAATAGGTGAGGCTTTAAAACAAAAGAACTCCTTGCAATGAAGATAGTCGACCGCCTTAGTGAGAGGGTGAGACTTCAACAGATTGTTCCTAGATTGAAGAACAGAGGCTGAAGAGTAACGAGTCACGGTAGAGATTTTTATACGTGCATCTTTCTATCAAGCTGGTAGTTGTTGCGGCTGAGTTATCTATGCAGTACGGTATGCATGGTTGATGCACAGTGAGGACCACTTCGGCATGAGCAGAGGCCTAGGATGTTGTTGCACAATCTTGTTCTCTTCAGGATGAAGAAATGTTTTGTTGGTTGGGGAGATGTTGAGGGGGACGATAGGCTTTCCCTTATGTCATCATTATCATATTATAATAAATATATTCAGTTAATCCGTAACACATGAGAAGTTGGAGCGGGTATAACTACTCCAACCATCCACCAGATGTATACATACACCAACTGATAATGAATAAAGTGGTTGAACGTTCGACCCATCTTTCTTGTTGTTACTGTGCATTTGTTTCCAATGTAGTTCTCAATTTGAATGTTGTGTTGGAAGTGATACCTTACAACAAGGTGGTACCCAATGATGTTTGCCTATGATTCCAAGGATTATGGAAGTTGTTAGTTGACTATTTCTCTAGGGGGACATTCCTATATATTCATAGGTGGTAATTATTTGTTAGATGATCTAAATGTTGTGATGGCATGGTCGACAACTTTGTTGTATATGACAATGGTTGATTCTAGAACCTCAAAATTTAGTGATTTGTAAATAGTAGGTTTGGTGGAGTTGCAGAGGGAGTTGACAAGTGTTGGTTTAAACACTTTCTTCATAAAGAGGGAGCGTTAGACTTTCAGGTTACTTTGAAAGTGTTTGCACCATGTTTGGGGTGCTTCATGAGATTTGGGGTACATGGTGAATATTCATCCCATGGATGGTATGAGATGGATTGTAGCATGAGAGCACCATGAGAGATGGTCCATGATGGATATGCACACTTGTTATAGCTTACTCAGTGGATGCTTGACCTTAGTTGATCATTGGATCAATGTTATTTCCTAAGGCATTGGAAATGTCTTTCTTGGATGGTGGATGCCCTAAATGATGTCCACATGGAGGTTTCACCTAATGGGAGAATGCCCTATAGGATATGAGGAGCATTTTCATCATGGATGAGGGATAGAACTCATAGATGGCATGTGGTAGGTTGGTTTCATGTTTGGATGATTAGAGATGGATCGAGGATGCTTGGGGATTCGATTGTGTTCTTGTAGGGGGTATATACCCAACATAGTACTTAGATTTTGAGGATGGATGGAGTCTATGGAGGTTCGAGATGGAGTGGTGTGGACTTTACTTTCATAACTACATCACTTTGGGTCACTTTTGTGCAAGACAACATAATTGGAGCTTGATATTTGTCATCTAGGAGTGGAGCACTTCACTTGTGTGTAGATTACTTATGTTTAGTAGACTTGCTTGTAAGGCTTAGGCTGACACATGTTATATTGTTGCCTTCCCTTACCTCTCATATAAATATAAAAAGAAGAGAGTCTTTCCAAAAATACATCACATCACGCATTCACTTGTATCTCATCTTTGGAGTGCTCTTTAGTGATGTTTTAGGGTTCACGAGGAAACCTTAGTGGAGCATTTGAGGAGGAGGTGGATGATTTCTCTCTTGAGATCTTATTCGTACATTTGATCTCTCTCTCTCTCTCTCTCTTTTGCACTAGGGTTTTTTGGTCTATTTGAGCATCTTGGACTCTAGGGTTGGGGTTTCATCCTTTGGAGGTTAGATAGCAGGATTTGGAAACACTTATATGTATTTGGGGAAGAAGAAGAGGAGGGTGTATTTCCTTGGATATTGTGTTGGAGGGATTATAGGACTTGGAGGAGATAGGGTTTGTTGACTAATCCTTCTTACAACATCTTAGGTGGTTGGATTTTGTCCTAGCATTGAGAGGAGGCTATGGTATGTATGTAATTTATTCATTAATCATATATATAAGAGATTTCTTGTTGTCAACATATTTTGTATATTGCATATTTGATTTCAACATTTTATCTTCCCGAGATGGTTATTTTTAGCTCTTAATTGTCTTGCTATTTTGACACACTTAAGAGAAAATTGTTAAGGGACTGAACACAATATTGAAGATAACAATACAACCATCTATTGCTACTGTGTTTGTTGTTATGCATATTGTATAAGAAGTTTTTTTAGATCTAGTTTATGCATGTGAAATTTTCCTAGAGGGATGGACAATCATTGGAATGATTGGTATCTTTTCTCCTTGAATAAACATGAATTTTGGGGTTGCTATAAGTCAATTGATATGATTGCTTGACTATTGTTTTACACATTAATTTATAGCAGTCGTAAAGTTTGAAAATTATAAGGTTAAGATCCAAGAACCTTCTTGAAAGAAGGTGAATATTCATATTTGCATTAATTGCCCTATGCAAATGAAATTTCAACAATATCGATGAATAGATTCTTATGTTGGTTTCTACAAAGGAAAAAATTATTATAAATATATTCTTCTTGTAGTTTCCAAAAACTACTTCATCTAAAAAACAATTCCACATTACATGATAGGGGGAAATCCTCAAAACATTCACGAGTTGAAAATCATATATGTAACAAAAAACTAACAATAGACTATCCTGGGTTCTTCTTTGTCCCAGATTTCTTTAGCTCAGTTACAATGCATCACCTTGGCTTGAACAGTTTGTGATACCCCATTCATGAGATGGTGTGAAGCTTTGTAATTATAGCTACATAATTCATTCTCCTCAAGATCTGCTAGAGGAGTTTCTGGAGTTTTTTATCCATTAACAATATAGAGCCATGTTGGAATATTCTCACCATCATTTTTGTATTTTGCATGCCTGCATGCATCCAGTCATCTGCATGCATCCGGTCATCAGTATGGTAGTCTCCCAACACCTAGTACTTATTTTTCTTCCCCTAGGAGCCTGATTCTGCTCAGTTCTATCCCTCCTAGCCACATATGCGCCCTTGTTTCCATCACTGGAGTACAACTGTGCCCTCTTCCACCTATTTATGAGCTACTTCAGTTAGTTCCATGATTAGCGGATCTGTTCCTTGTTTTGGGGATTGATTACTAGTTTAACTGACTGAACCACTTAGATAGACCTACAGAGATAATAGATCAGCTATACTGACTAATGACAGCTCCTCATATGCCCACATTGGAGTCTTTTTCCCTAGATTAGTGCCCATGCACTCAGTTAGGCTAAGTTAGACTCATTTGACTATTGTGACCACTGCCACTGGTTTGGATGATGTCTCAAATGCTATCCAAGACACACTTTGAGGATAATTTGAATGACCTTAGTGGCATTCGAATTCATTTGATTGTATTAATTTATTATTCACTATTTAGAGTGCCAGCTTACAGCTGATGTATGATACAACAGTTTTTGTCATTTCTTGTGTATGAGTGATTATTGAATATCCATTTATTCTTCTTCTTTCTACACTTCATGACTGAATTCTAGTGAGGTATGCTATTGCTGAGTGATCCTAATCCTAAAATATCACATGGTATCAGAGCTGACAACAGCTATTCGAATTGCAGCAGTTGCAGCAATTCCTTGAGCAACTATCTTTCATTGAGCACCAGAAGCCTTTAGGTTTCCACAGCAAATCCTGGTGCTATTTTCTTGAATTCACTGGAGAAATCTAGTGAGGTATATCCAGGTGTGAAGGACCCAGTCACATATGCTCAGTGCCCTAAGTCGGCGTTCAATTCGAATTGCAATAGATCTCCATTTCTCAATTCTCATTTGTTTTGTAGGTTATTCCATCTTCAACATATTCGAATTCAGCAGCTACTATGGATCTCCATTGTTTTTGCAGGTTATTCGAAGTTCTCTGCAGTTGTAGCAGTTTCCTGCAGTTGTAGCAGTTTTGAAGTTTTTTGCAGTTGCAACAGTTTTGATGTCTTCTGCAGTTGCAGTAGTAGATTCGATTTCTTCTACAGCTTCCATGGATATGAAAGCAATTCCTTCTCTCTCTTCATACAACTATGAAGAATGGAAACCAAAGATGACATCATACCTGAAGAGATATGGTCTTTTCAATATGTGTATTGGTGTTAAGAGAGATTTTTCTTCCTATGAATGGGAGGAATATTGGCTAGATGATTGTGACAGAGCCTCAGCAGCAATATGTACTGCTATGATTTCCAATATGCAATACCTCATTGATCCTACAGAACATCCAAGTGATAACTGGACAAGATTGGATAGATTATTTCGAAAGAAGGAAGAGGATGAAGTTATCCATTTAGAGAACAAGCCCCATAATACTGCCTTCAATGCTCTCTCTACTCATGATTCGGCCTCAATCATTCCTCGTGATGAAGTTGTTCAAGATGAAGTCGAAATCCAAGACATGATATCAGGATCTACTATTGCAAAATGGTCCATCACCACTGATGAAGTTGATCCATTTTCTGATTCGAATTATGAGCAAAAGATGTTAGCCACTACTCTAGAAGTTGAAGAGAGTTTTGAAATCTCTACTTCCCATGAGCTTTTTGATGTGCAAGATGATGATCTACTGAGTATTTTGGAGGTAAAATCAGATTTGGGAGGCAATGCATTCGCCCTCCTTGATCAAATGCTTCATATTAACTCTTATTTGGTCATTAGCACATGTTTTCAGAGTTTTACCAAAGATGGAAGACACCATCATTCGCTTGGTTTCAAGTCTCATGCATATCCTTGTGATTTTGGTTTTGATCTCACCCCTACTGGTTCAAAGGAGATCACAAGAAACCATTTATCAATTCTTGGAGCTGATTTGAAGTCCAAGCCATTACCATTATTTCATTGTTCATTTGGTTTTGATCTCACCCTTGTTGGTTCAAAGGATATCACAAGAAACCATCAATCAATTCATGGATCTGATCCTACCTCAGTTGGTTCGAATCATAGGTTCCAAGATCATCTTCATATTTTTGGATTTGTTCTCACCATGCTTGGTAGGAAGAGCAAGTTCAGAAATCCTCCAGGTTCGATTGCATCCATTATTGGAGAATTCAAGCACATGTTTTTGGAGCATGGTCCACTTCTTCCCAAGAGGAAGATACCACCATCATTGCTTGATGAGAAAGAGAGCAAAGCTTCATCACATGAGAGTTCAGATTAAGAGTTTGGAAGTGATGATGAAATCCAAGAGAACGAACCTTCATCACATGATAGTTCAAATTTAGAGTATGAGAGTGAAGATGATGAAGAGAGAGTGCTAGATACAGATCCACAAGAACCTGAAGATCTAGCACCTATTAGTGAATATGAGCGAATGGAAGATCCAGATCCATAAGAACCTGATGATATTGCACTTGATGATCCTCCTCTTCCTAGATGGGAAGCCACTACTCTTAGATCCACTGGAGATCTTGTGGGAGATCCACTTTATTCGAGGAGGACCAGATCTGATTTTCATAATGGAAGGTTTCATCCTTCTCACATTACTGATCCATTTCTTGCCGATAGATCTTTCTTCAGTGGAGAAGTCCACTTATCATTTGGGGTGAGTGATGTACATGATTGATCATCCTACCACAGTCTATCTTGAGGGGGGGCTTTCTTTCCAGTGGGTTTTCCCTCTTTCCTCACTTTGTTTATTTAAATTGTTGTACGGGGTGACCTTTGGTCTCAGTTACCAGGGCCCTACCATTTCAGTTGTTCCTCATAGTATATCTTGCGGGGGGTGTTGGAATATTCTCAACATAATTTTTGTATTTTTCATGCCTGCATGCAATTCTGCATGCATCCAGTCATCTACATGCAATTGCATGCATCCAATCATTAGCATGGTAGTCTCCCAACACCTAGTCCTTATTTTGCATCCCCCAGGAGCCTGTTTCTGCTCAGTTCTAGCCATTCCTAGTCACATATGCGCCCTTGTTTCCATCACTAGAGTACAACTGTGCCCTCTTCCACCTATTTAGGAGCTGCTTCAGTTAGTTCCATGATTAGTGGATATGTTCCTTGTTTTGGGGATTGATTACTACTGTAACTGACCGAACCACTTAGATAGACCTCCAGAGAGACTAGATCAGCTATACTGACTATTGACAGCTCCTCATGCGCCCACATTGGAGTCTCCTTCCCTAGATTAGTGCCCATGCACTCAGTTAGACTCAGTTAGACTCATTTGACTGACTATTTCACTGTTGTGACCACTGCCACTGGTTTGGATGATGTCTCCAATGCTATCCAAGCCACACTTTGAGGAGAATTCGAATGACCTTAGTGGCATTTGAATTCATTTGATTGTATTAAGTTATTATTCAGTATTCAGAGTGCCAGATTACAACTGATGTATGATACAATAGTTTTTGTCATTTCTTGTGTATGAGTGATTATTGAATCTCCTTTTTTTCTTCTTCTTTTTGCACTTCAAGAGTGAATTCTAGTGAGGTCTACTACTGCTGAGTGATCCTAATCCTAAAATATCACAAGCCAGACATCCACCCCTAAAGCCAACATGAAGTTTTTTTTTTGCTTGAATCTCCTTGACTTGCGAGAGTGGCATATGGTCCGAGAAACCCCGACCCAGGGGCATCTAAGCTATCAAAGTCACCTAAGGATCACACCCAGCCTGGGCCACACCATCCTCAAATTGACTGGGTTTTTGGGTGTCACCTCCCAATTAAGTCACCCTTAAGGGGAATTGAACTTGGGTCACCTTGCTAACGAGACCCACACCTTAACAGAGTGAGATAGTGGGAATTGACACCAACAATAAGTTTTTCATTCTAGTAATGCATAATTATTTCCATCAAATATCAGAATACCACTTGAAGAGAATCCTTCTTGTTGATCCATATATGTTCGCGATCTTCCTTCCAGTGGTTAAACCGTTCTCAATGTAACCCACTCTGATACCAATTGTTGGAATATTCACCAATACTGAGAGGGGGGTGAATCAATATTGGGAGTTTTTTACCATTTCAAAATTTAATATCAGATGTAAACATTAACCATTAACAATAACATTCATCTTCACATAAACTATACATAGTACATAAGATATTTTACGTGGAAACCCAAATGGGAGAAAACCACATAATGCTTTTCTTATATAATATAAATATTACATTCGATTTATTTACCAGATCCAACTGGAAGGAGGCTACAACCCCCTAGTTTATTAGCTCGAACTGAAAGGAGGCTACAATCCCCTAGTTTTACCACAGGCTCCAACTTGTAGTGAGGACTCCAATCCTTAGTGAGCTCCAACTCACTAGATTTACCAACATCAACTAGAAGGAGGCTACAACCCCCTGTCCTTGCACCATCCTTCCACCCTGATATGAATAAAAGAATCAACTTTCCATTGTCACTATATTTGTCAACCTGTACCCGTATCACTGTCTCTGTCAACCTGTACATGTATTAATGTATTGTCAACTTGTATCATTGTCTCTATTAACCTGTACTTATATCGATGTCCCTGTCCCTGTATCATTATCTCTATGTCAACATATATCATGCCTCAAATCTATCTTTCCAAGAATTGCCAAAAGAAATCATCCATATATTTCATTTGCATCTTCAAATTTTACATCATAGACATTTCCAAACCCTATGATATTCCAAGATCATCACCATAATCACCATAACATATCTATGCAAAATAACCAAATAAAAGGCTCTAACACATACTCAAGATCCATGCCATTTTCAAGACAACAAGATGGACCCTAGTCCATGAGATGCATGACCATCACAAGGGAGACTCATGTCCAAGAACCATAACTTTACCAAGATGAAGAAACAATAAATAAATCCTTTACCAAAATAACTTCTATATCATGCCATCACATAACCCTTACAATAATCTTTCCAATGATCCAAGAATTTTGTGATTCCAATACTGTATTGGAACGTTATGCCAATTAGATTGCATAAGAGAGAGAGAGAGAGAGAGAGAGAGAGAGAGAGAGAGAGAGAGAGAGAGAGAGATGAATTAATGAGAAAATGGGAAGCCTCTCCTCCTATTATACCCTCCAAGATGCCTTTAACCTGCATTAGGGCCTACATTCCACTTATCCCTAAATTTATGATCTCCATATTTTAAGGGGTACTTTAATGGGTTAAGACCCCACTTCAAGGATTCGTCATGGAACGTTAAATTGCCTTCATGATCACTTCATATATTCATCAAAGGGGCTTTTGGGATTCTACTCATCATACTTAGTGGAACCATCCTTACTTTTGGGGTTATGTGGACCCATCATCAATACTTTGGGGGATTCTTCATACTTCACACCAATATTGATTTGGACCAACTTTAAGGGTTTTTTAGGGCCTTCTTCATCATGGGTCATGTGACCCCAAAATCATGGTCATGTGGACCCAACACCATTATTATAGGGGTTCCTTCACCTATCTCACCAACATTGCTTAGGGGAAACCTTAGGGACTTCTTTAGGGGTTTTCCCCATGTGTGCAACCCAAAGTGTCTTCCTATGAGGGCCATGCTTAAAGCTATTCCATAAGGGGACCACTTTGGAGTTATATACACCAGTAGTTTGACATCAATGACAAGCTTATTCAACACTTTATTCATTAATCATATATATAAGAGATTTCTTTTTGTCCACATATTGTGTATATTGCATATTTGATTTCAACATTTTATCTTCCCAGGATGGTTATTTTTAGCTCTAAACTGTCTTGTTATTTTGACACACTTAAGAGAAAATTGTTGAGGGTCTGAACACAATATTGAAGATAACAATACAACCATCTATTTCTATTGTGTTTGTTGTTATGTATATTGCATATGAATATTTTTTAGATCTAGTTTATGCATGTGAAGTTGCCCCAGAGGGATGGAAATCCATTGGAATGATTGGTATCTTTTCTTCTTGAATAAACATGAATTTTGGGGTTACTATAATTCAATTGATATGATTGCTTGACTATTGTTTTACACATTAATTTATAGCAGTTGTAAATGTTGAAAATTATAGGGTTAAGATCCAAGAACCTTCTCGGAAGAAGGTGAATATTCATATTTACATTAATTTCCCTATGCAAATGAAATTTCAACAATATCGATGAAGAGACTCTTATGTTGGTTTCTCCAAAGGAAAAACTTGTTATAATTATAGTCTTCTTGTAGTTTCCAAAAACTACTTTATCCAAACAAAAATTCCAAATTACATGATACAGGGAAACCCTCAAAACATTCATGAGTTGAAAATCATATATGTAGCAAAAAACTAATAATAGACCATCACATGTTCTTCTTAGTATAAGTAGCTAACGATGGTTGGAAGGAGAGTTCCCTCCCTGAATTCTTGTTCAAGTAAAGTACCTTACTACAATAACAAAGCCTCCTTAGTTAAATTACTAGACCAAGAATTAAATTCACAATATGCATGAGTGAAAGTAATGTTTTCAAAGGAAACTTTGACCTTCAATATCCGATTCATAATAGCAAGAAGCCTCAAATTACTAATGACACATTGATGGTTTGCCCAATCTATCAGTAGTTTTGAGTCTCTAAACAGCTGTAGATTTTGTATTCCTCTTTCGATTTCCCCTTTCAATATAGACCAAAGGACATAAAATTATGCTCAAGTATTTGAGCCTTGCCCTCTTACATACTTCAACAAGATGTCGTGGGAAAAAAATAGAAAGAGGACTACCCTACTCCACAAATTCCAAGGCTTCCTTGGATATATCCATTGAATAAACCCCAAGGAATTTCATGATTTATACAAGGCCTAACTAAGACTTTAGAAGGCCTATATTTTGGATAGTTTTTATGATCAACCCATGCCATCCTTACTCTCTGTGCTATTTGTGCTTCTTTGAGTGACTTTACTCGAGACACCATCAGGTTCCTAGCTCACCATTCCTTGGAAAAAAGGCAAGGAAGAGCCTTATATGTTTAGAATGTCTTATATGATAACCAATAAAAGAGATGATCAATAGAGGTCCTCCTATCCCAATGTCACTTACTAGCTATGACGTGAGAAACTTCCCTTAAAACAATTATGGAGTAAGAACAAGCCAAAAAATAGATGATCCTTTGTCTCCTCACTATTTCCGCATAGTATACATCTACTTGGACATATCCAATTTCTTTATTTTACCATTATTCCATGTTAAAATTTCATTTAATAAGGCTAACCATAATATAATTTTTGTTTTTAAGGAGCAAGATAATTTCCAAACTAATCTCCACCATGATACTCTTTCATCACTGCATTCTTCTTCAATCCTTTCAACATGTCCTAGTTTGACAATATAATCCCCCATGCTCACGTTTTTAGAACACTTAAGTTGGCCTTCTTAATATTTTAATTTGATAATATGTTTAAGTAAATTTAGATGTAACCCCCATTCCACATAGAGATACCCTTGTATATTTAAGCTCTCTATTGGGTTCCAACCACTTTCCAACCTTATGCCCATATGTTTATGTTCACAATAGAGGTTTCATATCTTAAATAGTATATCCCCTGATTATGGGGCACATCCAATAAGACATCAAATAACATGCAATTACATGTGACTCTTATCCAAGGATCCTCACCTACTTTTACTTTGCCATGATTTCCAGCTTACGAAGCTACCCATTTACCTATGTAGGGAAAGGATTTTACTAAGGATTTCTATACTTTTTCCTTTCCAATATGAACTAGGCTTCCATCGACATCTCTTTTAAACATTTTGATTTCATTACTTTTCTCTAGAGGTTATCATTGTATACTAGTCTCTGGAGACTTTTGGTTTCTAGTGCCTAATTGAAGAGGTTGATGTTTTTTAACCCCCAACCCCTTACTTCTTTAGGTTTTGCCAATATGTCCCACTTAAGAAATGACATGCCTTTCCTTTCTATTTTCCCAAACCAAATAAGACTAAAACATTTATTTATGATTTTATTTAAAAACCCTTTACGAACCTTAGAAATGGTCATCTCGTAAACATATATACTTTCTAGTATTGCCTTTACTAGGACTAGTCTTCCTCGACATAATAACCATTTGTTGCACCAGACATATATTCTAGCTTCATTTTTTTTTATATAACTAGGTCTAACCTTCAAACTAGTATCTATTTGGTTTCAAGTGAAACCCAAGGTATTTAAACCCTTGATCCAAGTTAGAAAATTGCATTAGGAATAGGGATTCAACTTTCCTTTTAACTGTGTCACCTAATCCATTAATTAGAAGTTTAGACTTGCTCATATTAATCACCATGCTCATTGCTTTGCAATATATATCTAGAAACTACTCAATAGTTTCCAACTCTTTAATTGTACCATGCCCAAAAATCATGATGTCATGTACGAAGAGTATACGTGTGATGTGTACCGAGTTTGAGATTTTAATCCCCTTCAAACCACTTTTGCTTCTAGACACTTTAATGAGCATGCTCCAGCCTTATGCAACCATTATAAAGAGGAAAGGAGATAAGGAGCATCCTTGTCTTAGTCCTCTAGAGGCCGTAAAAAAACTGAAAGAGACTTGTTTATTAACACAACAAAGGAAATTATAAAGAGGAATGGAGATAAGGAGAATCCTTGTCTTAGTCCTCTAGAGGCCGTAAAAAACTGAAAGAGACTTGTTTATTAACACAACAAAGGAAATTATAAAGAGGAAAGGAGATAAGGAGGATCCTTGTCTTAGTCCTCTAGAGGCTGTAAAAAACTGAAAGAGACTTGTTTATTAACAACCCATAATCTAGTTGACGGCCTGTAAGTTTATGCCTATTTGAAGTATGAGTGGTTTGATGAACATCTAGATCACCTTGTCATAGGCCTTAGGAAGGTTGATTTTCAAGAGAGTTTTAGGAAGTTTCCGAGTCTTGACTTTGTGCATTCCTTCTTGAGAAATACCAACTGCATCATGTATTTGGTGATTGAAGAGGAAGCCAAAACGTTCTTTAGAGACAATACATGACAAAAATGTCCTTTAATATGTTAGCAATAATTTTGTATATCAACTTGTAAATTAGATTACATAAAGAGATGGGTTTGTAACCTTCAAAGGTGATTGCATTTTGTTTTTTAGATATGAGGGCAACAATGATAGCACTGTGGGCTACCAACACTTTTCTAGATATCCTAGATTATTCAACAACATGTGACAAGTCTTGCTCCAAAAGACTAAAGAAACCTAAGTATAATTCAATATATAGACTATTAGGGAATGGACTCTTCCCCTTTTTAAAAGAAGTATTGCCTTTAGTTCATCACTAATAATCTCAACCTTCAAATCTCTATGCATGGTTCATTAATTAGAGTGGGAAATAGGCTTATGATTTTTATAACTTCTTTGATATTTGCTTCTTTAGGATCTTGGAAGAGAGTTTTATAATGGATTCTTCCAATCTCTGCTATATCTCTAAAGGTATTTACTTTGGATCCATTTGGGTGAAGGATCTACCAAATCACATTTATATGCTTTATATGTTAGCATAACAATTGAAAAACTTAGTATTATTGTCACTTTCATTTATGCAGATGGTCCTGCTTTTAATTCTCCAGGTAGTCTCCTGCTTATCTAGTAGTTCCTTCTTTTTTCTTTCTAGTTCTTCAAGGGATTAAGATTCATCTTTTGAAAATATCCCCACATCATTGTTTCCAAAAAGGACCTTAATCCCTTCCTCTAACTCCTTTAAATATTTTTAGGAGTTTGTAACATTTGTGGAAACCCACCTTTTCATGACATGTTTTATGCTCTTAATATTGTCTGCAAATTATTTCATGGAAAAATTGCTAATAGTGGATCCATAGTCTTCCATATTTTAATCACAAGGTCTCTAAAATATTCTCTAATAGCTAAGCATGGTTGAATTTCAATGGAATTGGAGGTTTTCGATCTTCTATATCCAAGTAATGAAGGATTGGTAGATGATCAGAAGATCCCCCAGACCTAATCATAGATTTAATTTTAATCCTCTCATTAATTAGGGGTTCAAACATCATAAACCTATCTAGTCTTTTAGAGATACTCTCTTTGCCTCTTATAGCGTTCATCCGTGATGTTACAATCTTGATTGGTTCAACATGTACCAAGATTTGGGACTCAAAAATGCGTGCAAATTAATCCCCAAGAGGATCCTTTCTAGCAGTCTCCCCTAAATTTCCCTTTGATTAAGGGTCAAGTTTAGGTCTCCCCTATTATCACATTTCCTCCACTCAGAAAACCGATGTTTTCTAAATTGTCCCACAAGGTTTTTATTTCCCCATAAGAACAATAAGGGCCATATATATTAAACAACCTTATCTCTTTTCCATCTCCTTAGCTACAAGATCAACCAAAATCCCATAATTCATAACAAAAGAGGTAATGGAATGAAATTTTGAGTTCCACGTTGTAACTAAACCTCCAGACATACCAACAACATCAAAGGTCCCAAAATTCAAATATTTTAATATAGAAGGAAGAAACTTTAGTGCTCTTTGACCTAAACAAATTGTTTCCTGTAACAAAACTACATAAGGTTTGTAAATAGAGAAAAAAAGTCTTTTTAGCGCTAGATGTTGTTAGAATATTGAGAATATAATAAAATTATATAACATTACAAAACATTCATAGCATGAGCCAATCTAGCCTTCTATCATAATAAGCAACAAATAATATGAACATGAATAAAAAAGGAGATAAGAGAATAGACAAGAGAACATCCGATATACGTGGTAAAATCCCAAATGGGGAAACATCCATGGGAAGGTTGAAATCTTCTTAATCATCAATGATATCCAAACTTACAATAGAGCTCCCACACATGAGCATCACATCCCACTCCATAATCACATTACATGACACATTGTTGTGTTCATATGTGAATTCTTGAATTCTTGATGATTTTACATTGACTCCTCACCTCATTATAAAGCAAGAGGTAATAGAGGAATTACATCCCATAACACATGTGGGATAAATGTAATTTCACCTATTTATATAAAAAGCTAATAAGAGTAAATTATTGCATAATATGCGTGGGATAACTATTTTACATAGGATTGGACATTATTACCTTCCAAACACATTTAGTCATCATGACATATTCCAACACTCCCTTTAATGATGTATGGGAGATAGAATACAAAAAAAAATGGAGGAAGATGGCATTACATATCATCCCCATGGATGACAAATTCCAGAATGTCCATAAGATGCGAATTAAAACACACTTCGCCTCATGAAGTAGATGAATATCTTCTCACTGAACCATGAAACTGCACCTAAACCAAGTTGTATGATGAACTCTACCACAACAACGTATGACCAATACAACATAACATGTGGAAACAAGATCCAATTGGAAAATGCCTAGATCTAAAGAGAATCCATAGATACTACTAGATCCAACAGTAAAATTCCTAGAGCACGTGGCAAGAGATCCAATTGCAAAATGCCTAGATCTAAAAGAGAAGCCATAGTGGCTACTAGATCCAACAACAAAATGCCTAAAACACCACAATAGTCATCACAACTGGAAATCGATGCAATAAAACTCTGCAATAGACCTCATCACGAATACAAGACCCCAATGGTCTACCATCGAATATGATATCGTGCAGATAATCATCATGACGTTAACAGTAGAAGATGGTGTTTCATTACATTATATATGGAATACAATGATTGAGATTACATTACATTCCCTTTGAATGACAACTTCAAATATCTGAGATAAAGAAGCAAATAGGATCACACTTTGCTACCAAGGATAAGCTGATCAGCGATGAACAATGCTGAAAGAACATAGATAATCAAAACATATGCTTATGATATGAAGGGATGCCAGAACCAAGCTGCCCCATAACTCTTCACAAATACATAGGAAGTGAAGTACACATAGAGCTAATCTACACAAAGAACTTCCAGGAGTAAAGCATAAACATGATAAGCCCAAGACATGATATATGAAATGATAATATGAGAATGCTTAAGGCCATATAGATATTAACTAAAAGTTTATCGAAATAAACATGACATGATATATAAAGATAGATCAAAATGTTTAACATTATCAACATATAACAAATTATGATCAAATCATGATATCACTTATAAAAATAAAAAATATAGTCATCCAACAACTAAGTCATAAGCATAGGCTTATTTCTTGATGTCACCATTACCATACTAGAGATCCATGCCCTTGGAAATGTCAAAACATCTTCCACGCAAGAAGGTTAGAGACAAGTAAAACAAGAACAAGACAACCTTTGGAAACATGATGAATACGAACAAAAAACCTAATGCAAAGAGATCAAGAAGCTCATGACAAGAATTTAAAGATAAGAGATGAATAAAAGATGAACTTTCTTACCAAAACCGAAGCCCAACAGCTGCAAAAAGATGGATTTGTAACTTTGTAGCAGAAAACCGAAAGCATAAAAATGAAAAATTTAAAATGACCATAACTCAATCAATATTTCCCAGAATTTTTCTTATAACCTGTTTCTGAATATGGAGAAGCTGTTCTACATCTACCAACGCAAACAAAACATAAATCTAGGCACTCTATCAAAAGATATTTGCTCTGCAGTCCGTGCGGCCGTCACAAAACAAGAAGAAAAAAATTAATTTTAAAATAGTGATATGTCCATCATCCGAACCCCAAATGAGACGATTTGTTTTGAAATTGAATATTTTTGCGAGAGGAACTCAGATATGCAATTTGTTTCTTCAAAATATGCACAAAAAGTGTCAAAAAATGATCTGAAAGTCGGCAGCCAAATTTACCTTAAACACTTCTCCACAAGGGTTAGAGTTTGAAAGAAAAAAATTAAATATGTAGTATAAATCCCAAATTTGAAAAACTACCACTTGAGTATTGTAGATCGGGTCCCAAAACTACAAAATATGGGGTATTCAAGTGAAATCATGAGAAAATGTTGCTTAAAAAATAAAATCTAAGATTTTTACTGAAGAATGTAGAATGCAGTAACTTGCTTTGATACCATGTTAGAATATTGAGAATATGATAAAATTACACAACATTACAAAACATTTATAGCATGAGCCGACCTAACCTTTTGTCATAATAAGCAACAAATAACATGAACATGAATAGAAAAGGATATAAGAGAATAAACAAGAGAACACCAAATATACGTGGTAAAATTCCAAATGGGGAAACATCCACGGAAATGTTGAAATATTCTTAATCATCAATAATCTCCAAAATTACAATAGAGCTCCCACACATGAGTATTGCATCCCTCTCCATAATAACATTACATGACACATCCTTGTGTTCATATGTGAATTCTTGAATTCTTGATGATTTTACAATCACTGCTCACCTCATTATACACCAAGAGGTAATAGAGGAATTACATCCCATAACACGTGGGATAAATGTAATTTCACCTCTTTATATAAAAAAGGTAATAAGAGTAAATTATTACATTGTTTGTGTGGGATAACTATTTTACATAAGATTGGACATTATTACCTTCCAAATACATTCAATCATCATTACATTTCCAACAGTTTTTTGTGGGCACCCTCGACCCTCTAACATTTAAAGAAAAAAAACCATTTTTTAACCTATTTCTAGGCCTTCCCCATTCTAAGGGCCCTGTCAATGGTCAATTGTTTCTAGTCTCTAATATCCTTCTTCACCTGAGACATAGCCAATGATATGTATGATTTCCTTCATGTAGAAATAATCATCCACTTTTCCATGGCTAGACCTAACACAAACTCCTTAGATTCCCCCTCCCTAGATTTCCTAGCTTTCAAAAGATATGAGCATCTTACATATAGTTTTAGAACATTATCCTTGTTAGATAACGAGGATAGGGTAGTCAGGTCCTCTAATTGCTCCTACATGCTTTTAATATAGTACAAATATGATGAATCATGACGAGGTGTTGGAGCAGCCTAGTCAACAAGTCATCTAGGTCCTCCTGACCGACCATCGACTGGTCGACCTAGTCTAGTTGAGTCAATTAGTCCGACTAGTCGACAATATGCAGTTACAATTGTGTAACCGATTGTATGCTTCATATATATAGGCTATTAAGCTAGATGATAGAGAGATGGTTATCCCTCTTTCGTACATTATGGCCTAATGATATAAGACTTGTTGCTAGTGTGATCATTACTCTTATTCTTTCTTTCTCTCTTTATGTATGCTTGTTATCATACTTGAATATCTAATATAATGTCCTACTAGTAACCTAATGTAATCATGTAGATTACAACATTGGTTCCATTTCCAGTAGCATTGAACCTGGATAAAAGCATGAATAGTCGTGCATAAATGGTGAGCGAGGAGGAAATCAAAGAGTGGTGGAATAGAAAAATCATAAACTACATTCATAATTATTCCAGAAGGAGCAAGTCGACTCTTGTGAAAGACAGAGAAAATTTCTTCACAGAATCACATGAAAAATTTATAGAGATCGTTCCACTTGAAATAAAGAAATTTCTTGATAGCGTTCCTGAGCATACTAGGAGTCCAGAATGAAAGATTGTTAATGAAAAAGATTTGTAACAATGGATGGACAAACTTACATTAGTGGGCCAAGAAGATAGCCAACGACTTCTGCCAAGAGCAAGCCATAGAGGAAAGAACTTCGCTAGATGACATCAGGACCAGGTTCAATAACGACTTACATAATATTTTTTTTTGTACGATTTCGTCTCTGCTTTACAAATTTTTAATTGAAAAGGTAGTCATCCATATAGTTGAACCTTGACCTCGTTTGGGCCCTGGTTGCTCAAATTGGGAAAAGAGGCAAAAAGACTAGGAGCGCTTTGTCCACAAACAAAAGTGGGAATATTTTCTTAGTAAATGAGTATCATTGTTGAACACACACTCATCACATATCAGTAGTTAGGTAGGAAATGTGGGGGTCACCGAACATGTGGAATGAATAAAGAGATGATGCTAGTAAAACAAATGAAAATGGAACGAAGCCTGGCAAGAACTCAAGCATGACTTGATGAAAAATATATGGCCAGCCACAAGTAAAAAGTTGATATTCATAAAATCAAAAGGGAGAAAAGATACAAAAAATGAGAATAACTTAGGGACATTCTAAGTCTGCTTTGTAACAGGAGGAATATGAATAAAATACTCAAGAAGGTCGAGCAACCAAAAGGCCTACTCGAGTATATGGAAAGTCGACTAGTTGAGAGAAAGGATGAGGCAATGACACTGGTTGAAGGACCTCAGTCGATGGAGGAAACTCTGAAAGATTTGTAGATTGTAATTCATGAAGTTACCACTCTTATAGAACCAATCCCAATGCTTATGATTCATGGTTCAAGTGTAAGAGAAATTGTCGAGCACGACTTGGGAATTGCAACTGGTGATAATAACATATGGTGTCGACTAGATGAGTGTGGAAGGATTGTGGATCAACTAATGATCTAGAGACCACTTCAAGGTAACTGTGTTACTTTTTCACCCAAATTCAAAAGAAATAAATTTTACCTATTCTATTCAAAGCATGTGGAGGTTCCCCCCATTCTAGCAACATTATCAATTGAAGCGAGAAGTCTGTCAGAGATCTCAACTAATGATGAAGAATCAATAGAAGAAATTCAACTATCTTGGTATAAAAATGATCACAAAGAAGTAAGTACATCTATAGCTGGTACCCCTCCTCCAGGTAATAATCAAATTTTTGTCAATATGGATTATCATCATTCAGTACACATTCCAATTTATGGGGGGGGGCGAAGATCCCATAAGACACTATTTTGTTTATGAAACTGTGTGGGAATCTAATCTTGTTAATGATGAGAGTCGGTAGATAACACAGTTTCCATGCGGTCTTCGTAAAAGAGAACTTACATGTTACATGCATTTCATTGAAAATTAGACCATAATGAAGGATGAAATAAAGTAGATTTTTCTAGAATTCTCCTAGACTCAAGACATCAGACATTTAGTTGCTAAGAAATTAAAAGAGATTGCATAGAGTATGGGTGAAGTAGTCTGTGAGTATGATAAAAGATTCAAATATTTACTTAGTCAAATATCATACATAATTGACCAAACTCTGTTGATCCAATGGTTTGTCGTGGGTCTCCTTCCCAATATTAGAAAACCATTGAGCTTAATGAAGTTAAAACATATGAGGATGCTATAAAGAAAGCCCAAAAATTTGATCCTAATGAATATTTCATAGTCACACCTATCAACAAAAGATTAGAAGAAAAATTGGAATTCATGCAAATACCTGTTCAACAACTCGCTCTGAGACATAACGATCTGTTGTGTACGATGTGCTTGTGAGAGGGTCACACCAAAGATAATTGTCAATATGATAAGCGACGACAATTCCTAGGAAAAAGAACGTAGTTTCCAAAGGAATGACGACCAGATAACTATCGAGTCATTTACACAAACTACTACTGTGACATATGTGAAATATATGAGGCTCACTCTACAACTGATTGTCCATACAATGCAAAGAATGCTAAACCTAAATGGTGTAGCATTTGTTGGGATAACTCACACAATATTCCAAAATGTACATTAAATATGAAGAACAATCCAAACTACCAGCCGATCTATCAATATCAGACTGTCAACTAGAGCAATCATAAGGGATGAGACTTTAGAAACAATGACCAATGGAATAATGGCTACAACCAATGAGATGATTTCAACGGTCGAGGAAGGTATAAAAATATTCGAGGTATTCATCCTCATGGTCAAGGGAAGTCTCAATGTTTCATCTGTTATAGTGAAGAACATTTGAGTCTCGATTGTCCATGGAAGGACAAGACAGATCTCAAAATTTGTACAAAATGTGGGGTGCGAGAGCATTCATTAGAAGATTGCCCGATCATCCTTGAAAATATTATAAATAAGAAGAACATTAATCTCTAAAGACACATTCTATGAGCAAACTGAAGGTATAGCCATGGGATCATGTTTATCTCTGATGGTTGCCAACATTTTGCAAAACCTAGCACTGAATAGTTTCTCCTTGAAACCAAAGCACTAGTTTCGTTTTGTTGACAACACATCTATAATTTTGCCCCATGGGATTGAAACCCTTAACACTTTTCACTCTCATTTGAACAATATCTTCCCTCACATCCAATTTACCATGGAAATTCAACATGACAACTCTCTTCCTTTCTTAGACGTTCTCGTCACCTGCTAATTGAACGATTCCATTTCTCATCAAGTTTTCCACTAAAATACCCACACTTATATATACCTTAATACTCATTCCCACCACCACCCGACCCAAAAATCAGTCGTCCTTAAAATTGTCATTACTAGGGCTATATGTAATCCCGACCCTCGATACTTTAATGAAAAAATCTCACTTCTCAAGGCCCTCCTTTCCAATGGTTACTCCCTTAAGAAAATTAGTAAATCTTTTCACTCCATCCAACATCCCAAACCCAAGTGCAAACCTTCTCAATATAATCCCCGCCTCTTGCATTAATCTCTATTCCTTTCATTCAAGGCATTACTGATCGCTTTGAACTAAGATCTTAATTAAGAAAAATATTAAAACTATTTTCAAACCTGACAAAATTCTCAAGCAGCTATTTCGCAGTATTAAAGGTGAATCTGACCCCCTTCTCTCCCAAGGTGTCTATCATATTTTGTGTTGTTGTGGAAAATCCTACATTGGACAGACTGGTCAGTCCATTCAATCCTTCCTAAAAGAGCACATTGTAGACACCAATCACAATTACATCTCTAAATCAGCCATTGCAGAGCACACTTTTAATTCTAAACACCTTATCTATTTTGATCAAACCAAGATCCTAGCACACACTTCTCATTACACCTCTTGGATTCTAAGAGAAGCTCCTAAAATAGAATAAAATCCCAACAATTTTAATGACGAAAACAATTACAATCTTAGTCAATCATAGAAACCTCTTATCCATCATTTAAATAGAGTTGTGACCTAATCCTTGGTTTGGTTCCCTTATCCTTGTTTCTCACTACTCCTTAATCTTTCTCCTTAAAAATTCTTATTCTCTTTTTTCCTTTTAGTATCTAAATATCTCCCACCCTCATTTATCTTTTATCTTTTAATTATTTTACCCACATATTTGGCTTTGATTGTTTTTCCCCTTTCTGATAATTTTCTTTACCTAAGCTTTATTTCTCTTACATTGATTATTTAACTTTTTAAACTTAGTTTTTCCCTTATTGTCTTCTCCCTTTCAATTTTCTCCTTCTCTATTGCCGCTTTTATCTTGTAATTATATTTTTACGATGGCTAACCTTTTTCCCTAATTGTTTTTACCAACCTCTTACTTTGTAATTGGTCTCTTCATTATAATCTCAAAACCCTTACTTTATTTTAAATTTCCTATTATTATTTATTCATATTTTAAACCAACGTTACCAAATTATTCCTTTTTATATTTTTAAATAAAAATTTCTCCCTCTTTATATAATTGCTTGTCTTATTATAACCCCCGTTTTTAAACCCCATTTTATTTTTAACCTTCTTGTTTTGTTGTTTTTAATCATTTTTCGTAGATATCCTTTTTATTTCAATTGATAATTGGTTTTATCTTATTTTTATGATTCCCCTCTTGTGATCATTTTTATTAATTAACTATTTTTCAAAATATTTTGATTATTTGGTTATTTAATCTCTTTCCCATTGGTTGGGGATAAACCCCTTTTTTTGGGTTTTTATTCAAAACAACTATTTCCTTCATCTTATTATTTATTAAGCCTAACTTGTTCTGCTTACAACAACTTCATTTTGATTCCCTAAAGATGGGTGGAGTATCCACTACAAATGTCAGATTTAAAACTTCTACACAATAAATCCAGAAGCTTTGATACAATGTCTAACCATTGTGAAAGCATACATAATCAAACGTTAATCTTGTTTGGTGTACCTAAGTATGTGGCGCAAGGGTGGGTTGGTCGGACCCTCTTGCTTAACAATAACACACAACAAACACACAAATCCGCTCACAAAGACTAGATGTGAACTGGGCAATGCCAAGAAGTTGGCTTTTATTACTTGAATCGATTACAATTTTAAATACAAAGCAAATAAACAAGTCGGCTTTAGCCTGTTACAATATACATAAGTAAATCTTTGTTTTCTCAGTGTGTTTCTCCCTGTGTGTGATCCTCTCCTTATTTCTATCCTCTAAATAATGAAAGAAAGATTGATGAATACCCATTCCTTTGTGCCTCCGCACCAGTCTTCTACTCTGCTCTGCTGCTGCTCCTGAGGTTCACTCTGTTCCCCGAGATGTCCTTCTCTGTCTGCTGCTCGACCTCTGACCCGATGGATGCTATAGTTTTCAGTGCCCCCTTACTATCCTACACAACCTCATCCTGTGGCGACACCTGGCCTGGTCTCAACCACCTTCTTAACTTCCATTAACTTTCTCAACAACCCTCAACGACTGTTGCCTTGAATGCTTCACCTCTCTGAATTTGCTACAGTTATCGGTCTTATCACTGTCCTCTCTGACATGTCGACCATTCTGTGCTTTGTTAGTCTTTGAATTAACTTGTCGGCTTCACTTAGTCTCTACGGCTGCCAGTCCGCCCCATCCTCCTCGCTTGGCCTTTGCCGCTTTCGTCGGTGTCGGCGCTCGACCTCTTGTCGACTTTTTGACTCCTTCGACTTCTGCTTCTGTCGACTCCACTTCGACAACTTCCTACTCGACTACATGGCTTTGAATTCCAATCTCTCTCGTACCAGTGGTCATCGGCAATCCCCCTGGTTGACTCTCTTTTATCGATCAACTTCGACTGTTTTTCCTAGGTCCCGATGCTCCTACATCAGACTCCCCAGGTGAAAAAGAACCTGACTGCTCCGTCAATATCTTGTATTCTTCTTCTGAAATCCATGTTGCCTCATTCGATTCATCATCCTTCCATCAAACTAATTATTCTTTCTTCGGTGAACTCCTCGTGCATACGACTTTGCACTCATCCACTACTTCAACGATCTCTTCTTTGTGTCGACCTAGCATTAGAGAAAATTTGGGGTCTAAAATGGGTCCTTATAAAAAACTGTGCCATAGATGAGTTATATTTCTCATGGATGAGTTGGATTTATCAAACTAATAGAATTTCAATAACTTTGGTCAACCATTATGGTTGAGTTGGACATAAAAAGTTAAAGATGCTTATGTGTCATAATTTTATTTGACAATAGTTAACTTCATATAACCTTCACCTTGGTTAAGATTTTGAAAAGTTCATCTCGAAATATGATAAATAGACCTGAAATAATAAATATAAAGTATTTTATATTATCACTACTTCTAATTTCGTTAAAATATAAAGCTCACATTAATTAAGATGATAGTGGAGTAATTTTGAAATAATAAATATACGTGAAATAATAAATATAGAGTAATTTATATTATCACTACTTCTAAATTCTTTAAAATATAAAGCTCACATTAATTAAGATGACAATGGAGTAATTTTGAAATAATAAAAACATTTATATAATCCTTTAAAAATAAAAATAAATAATATTTAAAAAGTATCATAAAAAAAATATATGAGAGAGATCAAATATGTTTTCGCTATTTTTGCGATAACTTTATCCTCTGAACTCGGAATTTGATGCTTTTGATACCCTTGGAAATGTCTCAATGAGACCTTTCTAATGGTACCAAAAGCATCAGATTCCAAATTCGTAGGAGAAAGTTATCACAAAAATAACAAAAACTTATTTTTATCTCTCTCCTATCTTTTTATTTATGATATTTTTTTAATTTTTATTTATAAGAGATTAATTTTATAAATGCTTTTATTATTTCAAAATTACTCCAGTAACATCTTAATTAATGTTAGATTTGTATTTTAAAAGACTTTGAAGTAGTGATAATATAAAATAAAATAAAAATAGTGATTCTTTATTTTTGGTATTATTGTACTTTATCCTTTGAACTCGGAATTTGATTCTTTTGATACCCTTGGAAAGGTCGCAACGAGACCTTTCTAATGGTACCAAAAGCGTCAAATTCCAAATTCGTTGGAGAAAGTTATCGCAAAAATAACAAAAACTTATTTTATCTCTCTCCTATTTTTTAATTTATGATATTTTTTTAAATTTTTTTATTTTTATTTATAAGAGATTAATTTTATAAATGCTTTTATTATTTCAAAATTACTCCACTAGCATCTTAACTAATGTTAGATTTGTATTTTAAAAGACTTTGAAATAGTGATAATATAAAATAAAATAAAAATAGTGATTGTTTATTTTAAGTATTATTGTAATTATAATTTTCATTATAATTTTAGTTTTTTTCTTAAGTTTTAGATTTTATTAAATATATAAAAATAAGTTGTAGTACATTTACTAGAAAATTAAATAAATTATAATATAAATTTAAAAAATTTACCACTATATCATTTATTGTGTATGCACAAGAATTTAAACCTTTCATTATTATTTTCAACCATCGTCTCTTAACTCTACACCAACCCAACATACTTCTCAACTAGTATTAATGAGATATTATAGGTTGACCTTAACTAGATAACACCTTTAACTTAGTGTGACATGGCATATTTGTAGTGTGACGTGGTTTTTTTTATTATTTTCCTTAGGAGGCCCATTTTATACCCCAAATTTTCTCTAATTGAATTTAACCTGTCCAGTCGATATTCGACACTTCCGCGCTGTTGCTTGTTGAACCTTCTTCATACTTGTAGAGATATGGTCCAATCTTCTTCAGCTTCAGCTTGTTGTATGTTCCTTTCGGGAACCTCTCTTTCCTCAGATGCACATAGACTAAGCCTCCCTCACTGAACAACTGTAGCCTCTTCTTCCTGTCGGCTCTCAACTTGTATGCTGCGTTGCTCTTTTCAATGCACCTGCATACATCTTCATGTACTTCCTTCATATGCTCCGCAAATGTTTCCGCATATGCACTCTTTTTGATTTCTATCGGTATCGCGACCAAATCCACCACACCATGTGGGATTCGACCTTGAGAAATCTGGAATGGGGTTATCGACTGATTCACAGAATTTTTGTATGCGAATTCTACTTGCGCCAACACATTCTCCCACTGCTTGGGTCTGTCGACCGTTAAACATCTCAGAAGGTTTCCCAAACTTCTGTTTACCACCTCGCTCTGTCCATCAATCTACACATCTATGCCGAGCTAAATTGCAACTTTGTGTCTAGTTTCTTCCACAAGGTTCTCCAGAAATGACCCATAAACTTGGTATCTCTGTCCGATGTTATAATATTTGGAAACCCATGCAATTTTACTATCTCCTTGAAGAATAGTACATCAATGCTGGTGGCGTCACTTTTCTTCCGACACGGAATAAAGTGTGCCATTTTTGAAAATCTGTCGAATATCATAAAGATTGAGTCGTTACCTTGCCATGTCTTCAGCAATCCTAGCACAAAATCCATGCTCAGGTGCTCCCATGGGGTATTTGGAACTGGTAATGGTGCATACATCCCCGTATTCTGACTTCGCCCCTTTTCCAACTGGAAAATTCGACACTGTCGTACGCATCTATGAGAAGAACCTGCAACAATTAATTGATGAATACACGATATATCAGATCACAAAATATTTTTATTCATCACAGGCCACTTCTAGGGGGAAACCTCCTTTGAGCAAGCTCAATACAAAATAACTTCACGGTGCCTTCATTGGCCTCAACACAAACTTATATACTAAGTCTAGGCACCAATACTATGGGTCAAAACCATGGGCCGGTACAAACTATGGATCAACAAATACTATGGGATGACTTACAAAGCATATGCGTCCAAAAACAATAATACAAACTATGGATCAACAAATATTACGGGACGACTTACAAAGCATATGCGTCCAACAACAATATACTAACAAAGTAAAGAGAAGGGTTGACATGGGTTCCTAACATCCCCTCCCCCTTAGAAAAAGCTTTTTCCTCAAAGCTTTAGATGTGGAAATTGTTGCTGAATCTAAAGGAGTGGTTCCCATGTAGCATCCTCTGGTTGCATTCCGTGCCATTGAATTAAGACCTCTGTGACAGAGCGAGAGCGAAGCTGATGAGTGCGCTTATTGAGGATGGCCTCCGGCTCCAAAAGGATGGATCCTTCATTATCCAGTTCTGGTAAAATAGTTTGTCCTCTGATGTTGGTGCCAAGAATTTTCTTCAAACAAGAGACATGAAATACTAGATGAATGCGGGAAGAAGGAGGAAGTTCCAATTTATAAGAAACGGACCCAATCTTTTGAAGAATCCTATATGGCCCATAGAACTTTGGAGCGAGCTTATGACGCCCTTTGAGTTTCAGGGAGGATTGCTTGTAAGGCTGGAGATGAAGAAAAACTATATCACCTGCTTCAAAAGTGCTCTCAGAACGGTGCGGATCGGCTTGTTGCTTCATGCAATTTCTTGCCATGTGAAGATTTTCCCACAAAATGTGAAGAATCTGATCACAGTTTCGAAGGACTGTGTCAACTTCCTGAACTGGTGAACTGCTGGGGGTGTATGGAAGAAGAACTGACAGTGCCTGACCATAAACTGCTTCATATGGCGTCATTTTAGAGGCAGTGTGGTAAGAGGTATTGTACCACCATTCAATGAGAGGGAGCCACTTTGCCCACTAATGTTGTTGTTCAGAGGTGAAGCAACGAATAAAAGTTTCCAAGCATTTATTGATAATTTCAGTCTGACCATCTGTTTGTGGGGGATACCCTGAACTCATCTTCAGTTTGGTGCCAGTGTGGCGAAATAGTTTTGTCCAAAAATGACTGGTGAAAGTCGCATCACGATCCGAGACAATGGAGGAAGGAATTCCATGAAGACGAAATATCTGGTCCAGGAAAATTTGAGCGACCGAGGAGGTTGTATAGGGATGGCTAAGAGCACAAAAATGACTATATTTGGAGAGGCGATCAACCACAACCAAAATCACTGTCTTCCCTCCATATTTAGGGAGCCCTTCAATGAAATCCATAGAAATATTTGTCCAAATCCATGTAGGTATGGGAAAGGGTTCGAGCAATCCCAGAAGGAGTGTCGTTTCACCCTTATTGCACTAGAATGTATCACATTCAACCACCATCTGTTGAATTGTCCTTTTCATTCCCTGCCAAAAGAAGTTACGCCGTGCCCGCTCATACGTTTTGAGGAACCCAAAGTGTTCTGCCAATGGAGAAGCATGGAGTTCATAGAAGACAACCTGCTGAAGATCTTTGCTCTTGGGAAGCACTAGACGACCCTTGTATCTCAGGGAAGCACCATCCCAAGAGTAATGTGGTACAACAAAAGGGTTGTTGGCCAAGTGTTGGATGATTTGAGATAATGAAGAGTCATTGACATAGCCCTGTTGAACAGATTGCAACCAATTTGGAGCAGGCATAGAGATAGCTGAAAGAGAACCTTGGTTATCAAATGTGCGAGAAAGAGCATCCACCACAATATTGTCCTTACCTTCTCATAAGTGATCTCATAGTCATAACCCATGAGTTTTCTAACCCATTTCTATTGTGCTGGGGAGGATACACATTGTTCTAGGAAATATTTCAGACTTTGGTGATCAGTGTTGATGCAGAAATGATTCCCTAATAGGTATGGTCACCACTTCTATACTGAATGCAAAATAACCATCATTTCCTTCTCATATGTAGAGGCAGCTAAATTCTTACCTGAAAGGGATTTGCTGGTGAACGCAATGGGGTGTTCATCTTGAAGGAGAACAACACCAAGTCCATTGCCACAAGCATCACTATCAATAGTGAAGGACTTGGAAAAATCAGCCAGAGCTAGAACAGGTGTAGTACACATAGCTTGTTTCAGTTTGTTAAATGCACACTCAGTAGCATGTGTCCATGTAAAAGCATCATTTTTCAATAGAGAAGTTAATGGAGCTACAATCTTCCCATAATCCTTGTCAAACTTGCGGTAGTAGCCAATCAACCCCAAAAAACCACGAAGGCTCTTGAGTGTCCGAGGATGTGGCCAATTGTTCATGGCAGCGATTTTGGCAGGATCCACGTGAACCCCTTGCGCTGAGATAATGTGCCCGAGATACTCGACTTCCTTCTGTCCAAAAACACATTTAGACTGTTTGGTGTGGATATGATGGTCAGAGAAAAGTTGCATTACAAAATCCAGATGCTGGAGATGTTCAACCCATGTTTTACTGTAGATGAGGATATCATCAAAGAATACCAGAATGAATTTCCGGAAGTAGGGTTGGAATATTTTATTTATCAAGGCATGGAATGTGGAAGGAGCATTAGTGAGGCCAAGGGGAATAACCAAAAACTCATAGTGGCCATCTTGTGTGTGGAAAACTGTTTTAGGGATATCATCCTCATGAACCCAAATTTGATGATACCTAGAACGAAGATCCAACTTGGAGAAAAATTAAGCACCATGAAGCTCATCAAGAAGCTCATCAACAATATGAATTAGAAACTCATCCTTGATGGTGAGGTGATTAAGTGCTTGGAAGTCAATGCAGAGGTGCCATGACCCATCTTTTTTGTGGACAAGAAGAATTGGTGAAGAAAAGGAACTAGTGCTTGGGAAAATAATTGTTAGGATATTCCTATACTCCATCCTAGTCCTACTAGCTTTTCAATCATTTTCATTTTCAGTCTTTTAGGGTTTGCATGCACTTTTAGGGTTTGCATGCATTCTAGGGTTTGCATGCATTTCTAGTCATCAGTCCCAACACCTAGCCCTCAGTTAACTAGCCCCCGGAGCTTCTTCCTGATTAGTTTCATCCCTCCTAGTGCCTAGTGCGCCCTCCTTTCACCTATTGCATGAGAGAGGTGCACTTCTTCACCTACCCGTCTAGTTATGTTCAGTTAACAAGAGTTCTCTCCCTGATTTTAGGCTTGACTCACTCTTTACTGACCTTATCACTTCGATGGACCTCCAGTGTGACTAGATAGACTGTTCTGACTCCAGTTAGTCCATGAGCGCCCTCCACTGAGCCTCCTTCACTACATTAGTGCTTCCATGTGCCAGTTACACCTACCACATTCAGTTAGACTCAGTTTGACTTCTAGTTGACTATTACTTGTGCATTGATGACTTCACTGATGATGAGTTGGAATCCTAGTTATGACTTGATGACACTCCATTGATTATGGATCTATCCATGCAGGCTAATTCGAATCACACCTAGTGTATTCGAATCCTGAGCATTGTATATTTACCTTTTTACCATTCAGATTAATGTAACGTGTCTAATTATTCTGCCTCTATCTGAGCTCCTTTGGATCTATGTTCTTCTGCTCTATTCTTCTTCTGTCATTCCTAAATTCTTTCATTGTGAGGTTTACATCATCTCTTTGGATCTACTGTGAGCATTTTCACATGGTATCAGAGCCATTTGAGAGTATATTCTACCTCCATTCTTGAGAGTTTTTTGCAGGTATTTCGAAGTTCCAGCAGTTGCAGCAACAGTATCAGCAGTTTCTTTTTGCACTCGTTCCAGCAGTCAAGATGAGCAATTCGAATGCTCCTTCTTCTCTTATAATTCTCACTCCCTTCAATTACTTTGAATGGAAGGGTAAGATGATAGTACACTTGCAGTCGAGAGGGTTTTCTAGAATAGTTGAGGAAAAAGATGCCATACCACATACAGTTGTAGAGAGAACCAAGCATCTAAATAAAATGGATGAAGCCTTTGGATGCATATGCCTTCATATGTCTGAAGATCTATTGTTTCATGTTGAAGGATTGAAGTCTCCAAATGAGTTATGGAAAAAATTGAAGAGTCTTTTTGGCAAACAAGATGAACTAAGAGGCTACATTCTCGAAAATGAATTGGTTTCCCTACAACCTAACAATTTCAAAAGCATTCAAGAATTTTTCTCCAAATTTCAGAATTGGTTTTACAATGCAAGCATTGTGGCATCACTAAAAGTGATGAGCAATTGGTACTCTCTGTATTGAGCAAACTTGGATCTCAATTTTCTGTCTTTGTATCTACTTTCCATTCTGTTCGAATGTCAATCCTTGGATGGAAGTTTCCCACTTTAAAAGGCTTGGCTGAAGCTCTCATTCAAGAAGTGTTAACACCCAAAAAGTGCTCACTACCTCATTTACCCCATTGCATGACTCATTTGTCCATATTTCCTACCATATTTGCCTCCAAAACCTTAAAATCCCACTAAAAAGTCTCCAAAAGGCCACAAAACCATTAAAAAAGCCTCCAGAAGGCCAAAAAAACCCCTTTCCCCCCCAAAATAATCCAAAATTCTTCCAAAATAGCAAAAACCCTCTAAAAAGGGAATAAAAAATATAAAAAAAGAGGGAAAAAGGAGGCAAAAACCTTATACAACTGACCTAAACCATCTGGTGCCAAAAACCATGGGCCAACACTCCACCACTAAAAACCTATAAATAAGTAATGGAGGCCCCTCATTTCATATCCATAGTTAAACACACCCTTACTCTACTAAAATCACTCTTGAAACCCTAGCTCACCCTTGAGCTATTTTCACACTTGAGTGCCCCTTTGGCCCATTTCCAACCCTTTGGAGAAAGAGAAAGGAGCAAAGTTGGAAGCTTGGAAGCAACCCTCCTGGACTGCTGCAAGAGCTTCACCAACCTCTACACCTGAGGTAATTTTTAATACAAAAAAGAGAGATCTTCACCATATTTTCAAGTTTTGTTATTTTTGTTAATGCTCATGCTAGGTTAAATTTCATATTGTTTTAGTGCTTTAATTTACTGTTTATTGAACTGCTACTAAGGAGTCCCTTCTCCTTAGTAGGTGCTCATTTGCACAAGCTAGGGTGAAAACCCTAGCTATAGTTTTGGTGACTCCCCTTGTGTTCCTTTGAATTTCTGGTTATAGTTTTAAAGTTTCAAACGTTTTTCAATTTTCTGCAATATTTTACTGTTTTTTCCTTTCGGTTGTCCCTTTCGGCTGCCGTAAACCGCGCCTTCTGCCCCCTGCAGTTGCATTCCGACCGCGTCTTTCAGGCATTTACTTGCGATCCGACCGCGGCTCTCAGACTGTTTCTGGCAACCTACCGGCGGTTTCCAGTATGTTACCTGCGATCCGACTGCGGCTATTAGCTTGTTTCATGCGGTCTGATAGCGACTGTTAACCCAATTTTCCACGGCCTGCTTGCGGCTTTTAGCCATTTTTCTGCAACCCACCTGCGTCTTTTGGCTTTTTTTCCACGGCCCGCTTGCGGCTTTCAGCCATTTTTCTGCAACCCGCCTGCGTCTTTCGGCCTTTTTCCCGCGTCCCGCTTGCGGCTTTCAGCCATTTTTCTGCAACCTGTCGGTGTCTTTTGGCCATTTTCTCGCGTCCCGCTTGTGGCTTTCAGCCATTTTCCTGCAACCCCCTGCGACTTTCGACCTGTTTCCCGCGGTCCGACTACATCTTTCGACGAAAATCCCGCAACCTGTCCTCGACTGTTGAGCTGTTTCCCGCGGTCCGACTGCCTAGATTTGCCACAGACCCGCGGTCTGTTTTCTGCACTTTTTTCCTATTTTGAACCCATCACTTTGCTGCAATATTTTCTGCACCTGCACAACCATCTGTCCTACCTGCAGCCATACTTCCCTATAGCCTTTTCTGCAGTCTTATTTCTGTTCCATTTACATAATATTTTTTTTAAATTTCAGCATTTTAATTGAAAAAGAGAAAATTTTGCATTTCAAAGTTTAAATTCTGTATTGTTATTTTTAGTTAGAAAGTTGCCCACCCCGTGGCACTTTTACTTGGGTTCATCATCACACACACACACACACACTTTGTCACCTAATTCAAGTGAGCCCTAAAATACTATTTAACACAACCAACATTCTAACCCCACTTGGGGAACACATAAGAATTTTTGTAGTTAGGTAGGATTGGGGGGATAGGCATCCAAATAATACCCCTCGGTTGCTTACACTTGAGACATAGTTGTTGTCCATTAGGGAACCAAAATCCCCTAGTATTTTTTGACACGGTTTAAAACCAATTTATCGGGAAGGCCTCTCCCCTAGGAGGGTTGAAGTCACCAGACTGGTTCTGGAAGCCTGAGTGGAATACCGCAATCCATTAAGTAACCGAAGGATACCTTTCGCAGTTCTCGGTGTATCACCCGTATGGGGATACAACGGCGATAGAACCAAATGACAGATTCACCCAACCAAATGTGTCATGAACGAGGTATCTTAGTTTCTTTTCTTCTAGGATTGACTACCTGGTGTCCCTCCCAATAGGGGGATATCTTTAGCCACTTGGCTCTACTATCCATATTATCTGACTTGGATTTCATCACCTTGCAGAGGATATGTCTAGTTGAGTCAGAATACTATTTAGCTAGGTGTTTGCATGCTCTCTTACCTCCTTTTGGTCTAGCGAGTCCACTTTTTTTATTTTTTAGGAAACCTGCTGCTTGTTGGTATTCTGACCATTTCTGTTGATACTCCACTTATTGTAGCATAGCTGTTACAGTAAGTGTTTTGAGTTGGTTGTTGGCATGAGTGCCATATTCTTTGAGCTCTCCTTCTGCACACTCGGTTGCATTAGGGTTTTTGAGATGTTTTTCACTCAAACACAACCCCCAGAAATTTGACACCATCTGCACCATTGAGTCCCCGAGACATTCTCGGTGCCTCTGGGGCGAGCCCCCACAGCACGGTTCACTTGACACCACCCGTCATAGACATAGATCTTCATCACTTGATACCACTCATCATAGATCTCGAGCCTTGTCACTTGACTCCACTCGTCAACGGCATAAAACTCCGTCACCCGAGCTAGACGCCCATTATTTTACCTCTGATTCTGAGGCAGAGTCCGAGAACCCCATTTACACTACACTAACCAACCCCATGGCTGGCGTGACTTCCACCCTTTCTTTGTAGGGACCATTGGTGGAGCATCCACCACCACACCAGCTATCACACCTGCTTTGGGTATGCCCTCGATGGGGCCCACATCTACCATTCCGATCACTGTACCCATTCCAGTCGCTGGCATACCTATTCCCACTCCATCAATGACTCACACTACCCTTGGCGGTGCAGGACCGTCCCATACCACTTTCGTCCCTCCACTTGGGGGCAACATCCCGAACCCAACCCCTCCACTTGGGGGCATTGGCCCCAACATGGTCACACCCACTAGTATGTCACATCCTTCTACTAGTTTTCCATTCATGGCTAGCCTCAACCTTCCTGAACTAGCTCGACTGACTAACGATCCCATCAGACACGACCCTGCGTGGCCTCACATGCCCACCAAGCTTCCCTCCGACATCCCTAAGTTTGAGGGCAAGGCAGGTGAGGACCCCCAGAACCATATTATGTCCTTCCATCTATGGTGTTCCTCCAACTCCATAGTGGACGACTCTGTCTGCCTCCGTCTGTTACAGCGCACCCTCACTGGCTCTGCAGCTAAGTGGTACATTGAGCAAACCCATGGGACCCATGCCACCTTTACCTCCCTTGCCTCAACTTTCATGCAATTCTTTCAGTTACTTGTCCGCTATGACGCGGGAGTTGAGATCCTACTATCTTGCAGACAGAACACGGCTACCCACATCACTGACCACATTCATGAGTGGCGTCGACACCGCAACCTCTGCAAAATCAAGTTAGACGACCATATATTCTTAGATTGGTTTCTCAAATCCCTCCTTCTTGTCATTTCCAAGGATGTGGCATCTGAACGACCATAGTCCGAAGAAGAGGCCATCCTCAAAGCCCAACAATTTGACCTCATTTACGCCCAGTCGGGTTATCTATATACCATCATACCTGATGCCCCTCGCGGTGATTCCTCCTGACATGATGCACCGGGGGCATCCCATGCCATAGACGACATCATTGGCCGTGTTGCCTCTCATCCCCAACCCTTTTCCATAGCACGTCCTAGCCATGGTGCCAACCTTTCGCGGGCTACATCTAAAACCGGAGCAACCAATTCGTATGCTCCCATGGCACATCACCACCATTCCCACGGACCCTCCTGTCCACCTCAGTGCTTTGGTCATGCATCCCCTGCTTACGCCCCCCGGGTCGCACCTCAGCCATATTACCACCCACAGGCTGCACCAACTCCTGTGTCCTCTCAAGCCCAACCTGCTTATTATCCGCCACATGCAGCCCCTGTAGCAAACCCACAACTCGTTCCGCAGACATATCAGCAACCCCCACAAGGTTTAGCACCTGCGCAACCTCCACCTACGTATTATCTACCGCAGCCTGCTCCCGCACCTGCACAACCCCAGAACCCACCTGCTGCCCAAGGGCAAGTGTACGCCCAACAAAATCCACAGCAGAACCAAAATAACTAGAGCCAATAGGGCCAGCAAAACCGTGGCAAAGGCTGTAACCGTGGGAACAACCCCCCTCCAGACCAAGCCGATCAACCTCCCAATCCCCCAAACAACAATAACGCGACACCTACCAACCAGAACCCTGATCGGCCGCCCAAGCAGGCCAAAAATCCTAATTTGCGAACAAATCATCCTTGTTCTATTTGCGGGGTCTATGGCCACTACACACATGCTTGCCCACATTTGGAGCGAACTTGGCAACTCTGGACTGATGATGCCCATCGTCAAGGGCATGCGGCTCCTTAGGCGCCACCCAACCCCCCACCACCTCAGCATCAACCTTTGGTGCTACAAAACCCCTTACCAACCCAAGGCGTACTGAACACTCAGTTGTTGGCTCCCCCTCAAGGCAACATGCCAACACAACAGCAGATCACTTATGCCGCTCCTGATCAACCCATGTTAGACTCAGGTACCCACCACTTTTTAATGATGTCATCTGCTGATGTCAACCTCGAAACCCATCGGAACCAATATGGCTCCACCCCTGAAGCCTCTCCCACCGACAAAAACACCAACGCTCATCCCACTGATTAGATGTTATGTATACCCCCGGCTCCACTCGATGGCGCCTCCAAAGCACCTCGCTTCCCACTTCGTCGCATCAACAATATCCCCAATGCTTGCGTTGCGTCAAATTACAACATTGTAGATGACTTAGCCCAATCTCCCGCAGCCATGTCTGCGTTAGAAGTCTTAAAAAAATGTCCTTCACAGCGCAAGACTTTGCTCTCTGCCATTGGTGCTATTGATCCAAATGATTCACGACTGATGTCCTTCGATTTGGACCAGTCCGAACCATGCCTGCCTTCCACTTTAGCGTTCCAAGTTTCTGTTTCCATTCGGAATCTTGTCATCCATTGGTGCATTATTGATGAAGGTGCCTCTACATGTGTTATGTCCACATTCGTTTCGTAGAAGTTGGGATCCCCTACTCTCTAGCAGTCCACCACTGCGTTGCGAGCCTACGACAGGCATTCGGCTCAACCCCAAGGTCTCTTAGCTAATGTTCCCGTCCAGTTGGCTGGTAAAACCGTGCTCATTGACATAGAGGTCATCAATGCTCAACTTGATTATAACCTCTTACTTGGCCGCAGCTACATGTATGCCATGCGGGCGGTTGCCTCATCCGTTTTTCGTACCATGATGTTCCCCCATGATGGACGCGTGGTCAAGGTCGACCAACTCACCTATTATGATCCCAATGCACGCTGCACTCGGGAATGTTCTCCCCATGGTTGAACAACCTGTTTGTGGTGCAACTACTTCATTTGTGTCCTCCCTGGGACCCGGAGTTTACTCAGTTACGCCGATGACCTCAACATTCCAATCCATTCCACCCCCGTCACCCGCGACCGAAGTATCTGACCTATGTACCCTCTCCCACAATACATAAACACCCAACAATCAACCGCCCTTGTTACCCAAACCACCATTTGTACCTAGTCACATTGGTGTTACACCCATCCACACAATCCCCTTCCTATTCCCTCCCTCGGGCGTAGTAAGCGCCCCGGTTATGGCTACTCTTAGCCTCCCTAGGTTAACCTTGGGATTACCCATGTGGTATATTTCACCTCCCGTTCTCCCGCCGATACCAAATGTCATCCTACAACCGGTGCAACCCATTGCCATTACTAGTCAACCACCTCCCGGTGTCACTACCCCTTCATCATCTATGAATCCCCCTCCTCTTATCAAGCCCACTGGGGGTAGAGGCCCACAACCATACACTGTTTTACCCCCTCCCAAAGCAGTTAACCCCCCCCGTGTTTCGTGCTCCTCCTAAATGCTCGTTGTGTGATGAGTTAGGTCATCCAACTCATCAATGTCCACAATTACCTACATTACAGGAACACATGCAAATGCTTGACGATGACCCCAACATCCTGGTTGTCGAACTTGATCCAACCCCTAAGCCTCGTGATAAATCACTGCGTACTAACTACCCTTGTGCAATATGCGGTATTTACGGCCATTACTCACATCACTGTCCTGATCTCCCCGATTACAGAGCAGCTCTCTACGAGATGAATAATTTGGACCTTGAGACGACACCTCCCACAATTGAGGAGATCCACCCCCCTGTATCACCCTCATCTGGAGAGATTAATTAACACCATTTATATGATCTCTTCAACTACCACTCCCTCGTCAACCGATTTGACAACTCAAAGTTTCCGCAATGATGAGGAGATTCTAGAGGCTCTCACTGCCCCGGATTATCCCTGGGACGACATGCACCATTGTTCTTATTTCCTCCCAGAAGAATCCTCCTCTACCATAGCTACCCAATTTGCGGTTGAGTCCAAATATTTCCATCCCACCAAAGTCAACTGGTTTAAGGATCCTATTCCTGCTCGTGATGCCTTTGAGGAAGGTAACATGGCCAACATCTCACCCGTCATCCACATCGATATCTCTGACCCACCTGGTGCTCTTGAAATCATTACATTAGGAGCCTCCTGCAGTGAGTATGAGATCGGAGAGTACAAAAAACTATTCCAAGAGTTCCGCGATGTCTTTGCCTGTTCCTATATTGAAATGCCTGGTCTTGACCCCACTATCATAGAGCACCACATTGCCACCTCTGAGTTCGGGGGCATAATAGATTACCTTGATCCTGGGATAGGGGGCATGATCAATCATTTTGAACCTACCCCATCACATCTATCTCATCACGTCAATGAACCCATCGTTCAAACCAATACATATGTGATCCACAATGACAAACCCCATGTACATAGCATGGGGGCAGGTCATTAACCCTGCTCACTTTTTTCACATTTGTGATCTCAACCATTTTTGAGGTCACATATCACTTGTATATTTGATTTTATACACCTAGTTATTTCCTTTGACCATTCCAGAGTCCTTATGACCTCCATTTTTTGCACCATTTGCACCACCGGATTCATATTTCCGTGCCCGTGATGATGCTTGAGATCATTTCTCGCTCTCACCAAAACATTTTTAGCATTTTTTCGAGACACCACTAGTCGCTGCGGTTTGCGTGCCACTTAGGTTGCTCTCCGTTTTTGATATATTTTATATCATCGGATTCATTTTTTCGAGCCCGTGATGATGCTTGAGATCATTTCTCGCTCTCACCCCCATATTTTTTTGGGTATTTTTCTATAACACCCCTTGTCGCCTCGGTTTGCGTGCCACTTCAGTCGTTCTCCGTTTTTGACACTTTTTATATCGTCGGATTCATTTTTCCGAGCTCGTGATGATGCTTGAGATCCTTTCTCGCTCTCACCAGGTACAGTTTCAACATTGTGTCTCGACACCTTGTTGCCTTGGTTTGCATGCCACATCGGCCGCCATCGGATTGTTCCACCTTTTTATGTGAGCCATTCACTCCTTTCATACTGCAATTATTTCGTTATTTTACCACCATTCATCATCCTGCAAGGAGGCCCACCAGTGTTCCCCCCTACCCTCGTTCTTGGTCACCATCAATGTTCCTTGATTGAGCACTTCCTCCTTGCCTGACCATTCCTTTTGTTCAGTATAATTTTATCCCTTTTTCGGACCGGACAAGTCCTTTACGAAAAAGGAACTTAGGGAGTTTCTGTTAAGCTCTTTTCTGACTCCTAAAACAATGAAAAGATCGCTGAGCAATCTTGCTTCCTTTCATGCTCGTTAAAGTACCTGAAAGGGCATCTATCTGGTATAAGTTTACCCCTTTTCCGGACCTGGTAGACTACTTACGAAAAAGGAATACTCTAGTCACATCGGCTAGAAGAGTTCTTCATTGCATCCTTTTATGCTTCTTCGGGCCTTAGAGACTAACACACGAAAAAGCAACCCCTTAGAGTCTTCTTATCACTTTCAGACTCTCTAAAATTGAAAGCAACCATGAGCATGAAATGTCCTGGGCTCGTACAAATCCACACGATGGTACCATTCCATTATTTCAGAGTCTTCTTATCGCTTTCAGACTCCTTAAAATTAAAAGCAATCACGAGCATGAACTGTCTTGGGCTCGTATAAATCCACACGACAGTACCATTCTACACACACTTCTTCTAGTTCCTTAACCCGTGAAGAAGTCCCCCCGTGCCTCTTGGCACTATGATCGATCATCTCGGCAGCACCCCCAATCAGGTCGCCTTTGTTTAGAGTAGTCTGCAGTCTCCTGCCATTTTACACCAGCTTGAGTATCCCTCATCCCAGTCACTATCCTCAATCCAGTATAGCTATGATCCCTTTCCCACTAGTAAGTTTCATATGCTGCCCGATCGTCCCTGCCATCATACTCTGAACAAAGGAAGTTTGAGTCCACCCACTCTACTTGCCCAGTTATCCCCCACAGTATGTCAGTCCTACCATCAGTACTCTCACACTTCGGTTCTCCACCTTGCGCTCCTATCAAGGAACCATCATTGCCTTTATAGTTGCAGGTCTCCCTCTATCGACGACAACCCCTTTATTCTAGAGGATAGACGCAGAGGTCCCTGCGCCTTGGAACCATCACCATCTGTGGTGAGTGCCTATGGACCATTCTGAGAGGAGTCATCATTGCCTCTCCGAGTGGTTGTTTCTCACATGCTTTACTTCAACACCTTGATCGCATCGTTGAGAATCGCGTAGGGTTTATATCCCTTCAGTTATTGGTCTAAGACCCCGGATTTCCCCTGACTCTAGCACATTGGTGAGTCACTTCAAAACGCCCAGTTATATGTTCCCGTGGATGTCCGGGTTGCGTTGGCGATTGTATTCGGAATCCATCCAGTTATATGCTTCCTTGAGTACCCAGTTCAGTTCGAGTTCAGTGTACCATTGAGGATATGACTCCCCGTCAGTATGATCCAGCAGCTCATCAGTTCCTCTAGTACCCCACTCATGAGCACTGTTGTTATTCTAGTATATCAGTTCTTCAGCTCAGACATGGTCAACCCAGCAGTATGTCCCAGATTTGTGTCCCCTCTGGACCCTTATGATGTACATAGTGGTTCTCTATGTATCTTACAGGTCCTCCTTTTCGGGCCTCACAGTTGCTTTTTATGTATCTTGATACGAGCATGGGTATGCCCACCTCATCCATATATTGAGATTCTTCCTCATTCATTATTTGAGGCCATGTATATTTCAGGTCCCCATATTTTGGACCCCATTGTTATTATTATTCTAGATCTTGATACGAGCATGGGAATGCCCGCCTCGTCCATATGTTCAGATTATTCCTCATTCATTATTGAGGTCATGTACTTTTAGTTTTTGTAGTTTGTTCGGGACCGTTGTTCCGGGCTCTAGTTTGTTTCTTCTCTTCTCCACATCCCAGGAAAACCATACAAGACTTATGATGTCTATCGACCATACGATGAGCTCCTGCCCTCACACATCAGGGGGCAATCTGTTAACACCCAAAAAGTGCTCACTACCTCATCTACCCCATTGCATGACTCATTTGTCCATATTTCCTACCATATTTGCTTCCAAAACCTTAAAATCCCACTAAAAAGCCTCCAAAAGGCCACAAAACCATTAAAAAAGCCTCCAAAAGGCCAAAAAACCCCATTTTCCCCCATAATAATCCAAAATTCCTCCAAAATAGCAAAAACCCTCTAAAAAGGGAATAAAAAATATAAAAAAAGAGGAAAAAGAGGGAAAAAGGAGGCAAAAACCCTATATAGCTGACCTAAACCATATGGTGCCAAAAACCATGGGCCAGCACTCCACCACTAAAAACCTATAAATAGGTGATGGAGGCCCCTCATTTCATATCCACAGTCAAATAAATCCTTACTCTGCCAAAATTACTCTTGAAACCCTAGCTCACCCTTGAGCTACTTTCACACTTGAGTACCCCTTTGGCCCATTTCCAACCCTTTAGAGGAAGAGAAAGGAGCAAAGCTGGAAGCTTGGAAGCAACCCTCCTGGACTGCTGCAAGAGCTTCACCAACCTCTACACCTGAGGTAATCTTTAATACAAAAAGAGAAATATTTTGCTATATCTTCATGTTTTATTATTTATGTTAATGCTCATGCTAGGTTAAATTTCATATTGTTTTAGTGCTTTAATTTACTATTTATTGAACTGCTACTAAGGAGTCCCTTCTCCTTAGTAGGCGCTCATTTGCACAAGCTGGGGTGAAAACCCTAGCTACAAGAAGAGAACAAACTGATTCAAATGGGTGCCATCAAGGCCTCCAAAGATCTAGCTCTTCTAGTTGGAGAAGCAAGTGGAGCGAATGCAAAGGGGAGGCAAAAAGACAAGGACAAGAAGCCATCCAAATCCATAAGTGACAAACACAAGAGACCTAATTGCTCCTACTGCAAGAGAGGAAACCATCCTGAGAAAGCTTGCATGCACAAGAAAATAGATCTACTAACCAAGCATGTTGAACAAAACAAAATTGTTGTTCCAAAAGAAGCAAAGATGTCTTATTTCGGAAGTGGATCTGATGATTGCCATGCATTGATGGCTAGTTTTTCATAGTCAAAATCCCTCCTCATAGATTCTAGAGCCTTCAACCACATGGTTTCCTCTGAAGAATCTTTCTCCTCTTTAGATCTCAAAGATGGGCCTACTATTCACATGGGAGACAACTCTCAGATTTCTGCCAAATGATTGGGTACAGTACATATGGAGCATGGTAAGTTCAAAAATGTTTTATTTGTTCCTTCTCTAACAGCTAATTTGTTATCAGTATATTAGATGACTCATACAGGATCACCAAAGCAAATAACTTTTGGTCCAAACACAGTAGAGATTACAGAGATCTCCATTGGAAAGATTGTAGCGAATGGGGTTGCTAATCATGCCTCTAAGGGATATGAGTTCTCTCACTTCATGCCCTTCTCTCCAACTATTCCTTTAGATTCTTATCAATATTAGAGTGACTCCTCTTCTGATGAAGAAGAAGATCAAGATCTTCATGTTGAGATCATAGTTCAAGAAGATTCAGATCCAGAACCAACACCTATTCTTAGTCCAGATTCAAGGTCAATATGGGCTCACACAGTCCTTGCTACTACTGAGAACACAGTTGAGGATTCATCTGTTCATCGAACTACTAGACTTCAGCATCATGCCATCTACCTCTCCATGAGAGATACAACATGATGATGGGGTTCTCTCTTCCATCACTTGGGAAGACTCCTCATGTTCCATTCGCTCCAGTTGCAGAAAGAATTCCTGAGAGACTTGCTTCATCCAATACATCCTCTACAGAGTGGAAGGCACATCAGAAGACTAGATCCACATCTAGCACCTATTTTGGCATTCTACAGGGGATCAACTTGTCAAGTTTTTTGTAGAAGTTTTCACTAATGAAAGCTTCCTTCTTTTCTGCTTAGTATGATGGTTCTTTGAGTTATTTACTGTTCTTTTGAGGGGGTTATTTTTCCCATGAGGTTTTCCCCATTTCCTCGGTTTATGGACAGTTCTTTACTTTTCTATCTTATTTGATTGTATGGGTGACCTTTGGTCCTAGTTACCAGGGCCTAGGATGGATTAAAGGGGGGTGTTAGGATATTCCTATACTCCATCCTAGTCCTACTAGCTTTTCAGTCATTTTCATTTTCAGTATTTTAGGGTTTGCATGCACTTTTAGGGTTTGCATGCATTTTGCATGCATTTCCAGTCATCAGTCCCAACACCTAGCCCTCAGGTAGCTAGCCCCCAGAGCTTCTTCCTGATCAGTTTCATCCCTCCTAGTGCCTAGTGCACCCTCCTTTCACCTACTACATTAGAGAGGCGCATTTCTTCATCTACCAGTCTAGTTATGTTCATTTAACAAGAGTTCTCTCCCTGATTTTAGGCTTGACTCACTCTTTACTGACCTTATCACTCCGATGGACCGCCAATGTGACTAGATACACTGTTCTGACTCCAGTTAGATCCATGAGCGCCCTCCACTGAGCCTCCTTCACTACATTAGTGCTTCCATGTGCCAATTACACCTACCACATTCAGTTAGACTCAGTTTGACTTCTGGTTGACTATTACTTGTGCATTGATGACTTCACTGATGATGAGTTGGACTCCTAGTTATGACTTGATGACACTCCATTGATTATGGATCTGTCCATGCAGGCTAATTCGAATCACACCTAGTGTATTCGAATCCTGAGCATTGTATATTTACCATTTTACTATTCAGATTAAAGTAACATGTGTAATTATTCTGCCTCTATTTGAGCTCCTTTGGATCTATGTACTTCTGCTCTATTCTTCTTCTGTCATTCCTAAATTTTTTCATTGTGAGGTTTACATCATCTCTTTGGATCTACTGTGAGCATTTTCACAATAATGCCTTGCTTCAGTAAGTCCCGAACGAGCATTTCAATCTCTGTTTTTTGGTGAAATGGGTAGCGATAGGGCCTGATGTTGGGAGGAACGCTTCTAGGAAGGATATGAATATGATGGTCCTCTAGCCTTGAAGGTGGCAATCCCACTGGTTCAGCAAAGACACCTGTATATCGATCCAGAATTTGTTGTAGATCCAAAGGAGTAGTGGAGACCGCTGATGGTTGCATTTGAATGGAATGGATTTGAGCGATGACACCATGTGAATTCTTCTTAAGGAGTTTTTCCATACGATGTGAACTGATGATGCTGAGAGACCCTAGTTGTAAGCCTGTCAATGTGTGTTTTTTTCCATTGGGGGAAAACTGCATCCAAAGTTCAGCAAAATCCCATAAGATGGGGCCAAGTGTGCATAGCCATTGAGCGCCCAAAACCACATTACATCCGTCTAAGGTCAAGGAAAACATGTCAGAGTGTAGGTTATAATCTCCCATATAGATACACACGTTACGACACTTCCCTTTGCAAGGTAAGGTGCCCCCATTAGTAACCATGAATTCAAAGTTGGAGCAAGGATGGATAAAACAATCATCCTATTTGGCGATCTGAGGGTCAATGAAATTATGAGTGCTGCCAGAATCAATGAGTATTGTAAGAGGAAGCTTCTTGAAGTAACCCCTGACCCACATTGTTTGGGGGGTGGTGATTCCAGCTAAAGCATGGAGATATATCTTTGGCTGGTCGTCCTGATACGGAGGGTCAATAGGAGGCTCCTGAATGTCCACCTAAGCATCCATTGTATCTGGAGCTTCTTCACCAATTTCAGAGGTAGGTAGAGAATCCACATCCAAGAGATAGAGATTTTGCTGAACACATCTATTTTCCCAAGTGAATTTCTTATCACAATTATAACAAATCCCTTTTTCTCTGCGTGCCTGCATCTCTGTTTCAGACAAATGCTTGATATGAGTTGGTCGAGGAGATGGTGGGATGGGAGGTCGTTGAGAACCCATATTTCGGAAGGGAACACAAGTGGGTTTGAAGCGATGTTGGGCTGCAATCTTGTCTTCTGCCAACTTAGCCAACCCCAGGGCTTCCATCATTGTGTTGGGACAGAACATTTTCACCTCAGAGCAGATAGCATCCTTTAGACCACTGATAAAACAACTCTGGTAGAAGTCATCAGGAAATCCTTCGGTGTGGTTGGCTAGTTTCTCAAATTTGGTTTGATACTCTCTCATAATGCCAATTTGGCGAAGTTTAGTGAGGGCTCCTGTGAAGTCATCAAAAGCACTAGGACCAAATTGTTGCAAAAGGAGCTAGCCAAAATCTGTCCATTTTGGCTCTTCATGAACCTTGATGTACCAACGGTACCATTGAAGAGATTCCTGTTCCAAATGAAAGGATGCAAGTGGAACTTTGTTGACATAAAAAGTATTATGCAGACTGAAATACATTTTTGCACGATAGATCCATCCAGTCGGATCAATACTATTGAAGTGAGGAATTGCAAGTTTCAGACCACGGAAATTGATGGAAGAAGAGAACCCATTGTCTGATAAAGACTCGGACTGTCGTTTGTTGTTCATGGCTGAATGCTCAAGATGGAGGCCGAGAAATTATTTATCCAGATCCTGGAGTTTGGCTTGGATGGCTGCAAGTGATTCTTCCATGGTTTTTGCTCCTGCGCGGGTGACAACCATAACCAGGAGTTTTTTTTTTGTTGAGTGGGTAGAAAAACAAAAACAAAAACTGTTTCAGTAAAGGAAAATATGGATTTGGGAAAAAATCTGAAGGGTAATTTGGGTTTGACTAGGTTTTGGACACTGTTGAATGGACAGGGAAGCATAAAAGGAGGATTTTAGAAGCGGGGTGAAAGAATGAGAAAATTTGGCAGAGAGGGACAAAGAAGCAAAATTAGGAAAGGAACTTTGTGGTAAAATTTGAAGGCGATTGGGTGGAAGCCGAAGAAGTTATGGCACACCCTAAAAATAGACAAATGTGGGATTTTGGGCTTTGGGAAGTGGAATTTGGGATAAGGTCCTCAGGAATGAAATATGCAGAATGGGATTACAGGGGTGTCAAGGAAGTTTCAAGGGAAACAGAGTGAAAACAAGGGAGATATGGCGATTTTGCAACTGAAAATAGATATGGACCCCAGGTATGCTCGGCTTCCTAACGGTTCAGGGGATTCACTCGGCCACCAATGTTGTCTGACGGCTTGCATATTGGGGAAGTGCCCCTCACTCCACGGCTTAGGTAAAACTGATAACCGCTTTGCCACAAACGATAGCTCTGGTTTTACCTCACGGGTGGGAACTAGTCAATCAGGTAGGGGTTGTTTCCCTTTTCGCTGGCAGGTCCTCTTAATGGGCTAGCTACTTCGGGGTTACTGTGGTACTCCTCAAAATGAATTTTAGGGATTATGCCCAGGTACTTCTCACAGTTAAGCAGATAGGGATTATTCCCAGATCCAAACCTGCAACAGATGCGAAAAAAAGTTTTGGCAGAAATTTCACCCAACAAGCCCAAGAAAGTGCTTTGATACCATATGAGAAGAACTTGCAACAATTAATTGATGAATACATGATATATCAAATCACAGAATATTTTTATTGATCGCATGCCACTTCGAGGGGGCAACCTCCTTTGATCAAGGTCAATACAAAATAACTTCACGGTGCCTTCATTGGCCTCAACAAAAACTTATATACTAAATCTAGGCACCAATACTATGGGTCAAAAACATGGGCCAGTACAAACTATGGATCAAAAAATACTACGGTACGACTTACAAAGCATATGTGTCTAACAAAAATAATACAAAATATGGATCAACAAACACTACGGGATGACTTGCAAAGCATATGCGTCAAACAACAATATACTAACAAAGTAAATAGAAGAGTTGACATGGGTTCCTAACAATCTACCGACATCCGTCATCATCCCTGGCCAATAATACTTTTCTTCGACAAACACCTTGGTCTTGTCGATGCCAAAGTGACTTGCTAATCTGCCACTATGCAGTTCTCGGATTATTTTCTCTCTTACAGATCCTCTGGGAATACATAACTATTGTCCCTTGAATATGTATCCTTCTTGGATAAAATAATCCAAGTATGGAGTTCTGTCGACACTCCATGGTTCACGACTAGCCTTCCATGCTTTCGCAAAATCCTTGTCCGTCTCATACTCTATCTTCACCGATTCTATTCCTGTCGCCTGAATTGTTGTCGTGTTCAACAATGAAACTCTTTGACTCAGCGTGTTGGCAACTTTGTTCGAATTTCCGGACTTATGTCGCAACATGAAGGTATATCCCTGCAAGAATTCAACCCACTTCATGTGTCGTTGACTCAACTTCGACTGAGAGTACCTCAGTGCTTGGTGGTATGTGTATAACAAAAATTACTTGGGTAGCAAATAATGCCTCCACTTCTTCAATGCGTGGACAATAGCATAGAAATCCTGGTTGTAGAATGAATATTTCTGCTTCACTTCATCCAACTTTTTGTTGAAGAATGTAATTGATTGGCCCTCCTCGCTCAACACTGGGCCAATTGCCATTCCACTCACGTCGCAATCGACTTGGAAAACTTTGTCGAAATTCGGGAGAGCTAACACTAGGCTCTTTGTCACCTTCTGCTTCAACTTGTCGAAGGCTTTCTAGGAAACTTTCGTCCACTTGAACTCCCCTTTCTTCATGCACTCTATTAATGGTGCACATATTCGACTGAATCCTCTGATGAACTTCCAGTAGAATCTAGCAAGTCCATGAAAAATCCACACTCCTATCATGCTTGTTAGTTCTGGCCACTCCAATATAGCCTTCACCTTTTCTGAGTCCATCACTAACCCTTTACTCGAGATTACGAATCCCAAGTACACCAGTTCTTCCTTCATGAAAAAACACTTATGCAGGTTCACCATCAACTTCTCTTCCTACAGCTTCCGCAACACTTGTCGAATGTGCTCCAAATGTTTGGCTTTGGTTCGACTGAATATCAAGATGTCATCGAGGAACACTACGACGAAATTTCCCAAGAATGGATTCAGTACTTCGTTCATCAATCGCATGAACATATTGGGTGCATTAGTCAATCCGAAGGGCATGACTAACCACTCATACAATCCTTCCTTTTACTTGAAGGATGTCTTCCATTCATTGCCTTCTTTGACCCTAATCTGGTGATACCCACTCTTCAGGTCAATCTTGGTGAAGTATCTTGATCCACTCAAGCAATCCATCAAGTCATCCATCCTTGGTAATGGAAACCTGTACTTGATCGTGATCTTTTTGATAGCTCTGGAGTATGTACACATCCTCCATTCTCCACCCTTCTTCGATGCTACTACAGCTAGTACCGCACATGGGCTCAGACTTTCCTTGATCAATCCTTTGTCCAACAAATCCTGGACTTGTCGATTGAGTTCCCGACCCTCTGTCGGAGTCATTCTATGTGGTGCCTTGTTTGGAAAATTCAATCCTGGAATCAAGTCGTGTGATGGGATATGCTTTTCGTCGGTGGTAATCCCGTAGGTGCCTCATCGACCATTACGCTCTTAAACTCGTCGAGCATTTCTTCAACCTCGACCACAATCCTTTCCGTCATCGACCTTTCGACACATGGTACTTTCAGAATGATGGAGAAACATCCCAACTGTTTCTCTTCCTCTGCTAGGAATTCCTTCACTGAGCACATCAACACTCGCTTCTCCGAATAGTTGCTTCCCCCCTACTTGCAGTTGGCACGATCCTCCTGCTTTGGCTTCAGCATCCTCTGTGTGCCATTCTTCCACACTATGATTGTGTTGGCTCTACCATCATAGATCATATTCCGATCATATTGCCATGGCCTCCCTAACAACAAATGACAAGTGCCCATTGGGATTACGTCTCACAGTATACTGTCTTCGAGTTTCCCAACTTTAAAGTAGATCATGCATTGTCTGGTTACCTTCACATGATGTCCTTTCTGTAACCATGATATCTTGTAAGGATTTGGGTGTTGTTGACATCTCAAACCCAACTTGTCAATAAAATTCGTTGACACTAAATTCTCTGTACTGCCACCATCGACAATGGTCTTGCAGTATCTGTCGGCGATCAACACTTTGGTCCGAAATATGGCCTTTCGCTGTGCCGAATCCCTCTCTTCGAGCTGGTTGTCCTAGACCAACATTCTCCTAGTTGTCATGTTTCGACCTTTTCCTCTACCATCTTCGCCACTGTCGAATGTCAAATCCATCTTCTCGTCGCCCTGGTCATCTCGTCGACGTATGGGTTTTGACTCCTTTGCCATGTGTAGATTCTCCAGGCATTCATAAGCTTTGTGTCCCACTCTGCGACACTTATAACAAACTATGGCTGGTCTGTCAGCTCCTTTCTTCTCTGTTGGACTATTTCAACCAAACGCACCCCGACCGTGGGTCTCTTGACCTTCCCGTCGGTTTCCTTGTGCTTTCTATCTAGTCTTTGTCCCTTGTGCACGTCGGTCATCTTCAATGGCTTCTCTTCTGGTTCCGCTACTTTGTCCCTTCGCGTAAATAGTCTTCGCACCTCAATCAGGCATCCTTCCTTTGGTCGATGCGGTTCTTCTCGACAACTTTTCTTCTGCCTTCATGACATATGACAACTCGTCCTGTATATGACAACTTTTCTTCTGCCTTCTCGACAACTCGTCCTATATGACATATTTAAAGCCATTCACATATCTGGCGACTGCTTCTTCTCCTTCATCGGTTTGAACAGATGTTATTGACAGTCTATAGAGCTCTTCTGTGTATTCCTTCACGGTCATCTCTTTCTGTTGAAAGTTTTGTAGCTTCCTGAACAAGGAAATCACATAGTCGCTAGGCAGGAAATTCCCCTTCAACTTGGCAACCATTCTGTCCGAAGACTTGATTTTCTCCTTTCCTTTCTTCACTCTGTCAGCCTGTACATTGTACCACCACAATGAGGCATGACCCTTCAACCTCAGACATGCAGTTTTAACCCTTTTAGGATTCTCTATCTGCTCTATGTCGAAGTATTTATCCATCTCTCTGAACTAGTCAATCAAGTCTTCTGGATCTAGACTTCCTAAGTAGGTACGCACATCCATTCTTGTCTTACCCCTCATTTCTGTCAGTATCTTGATCAGTTTATCTTCTAGTTCTTCTTCCACTGCTTCCCGAGCTTCCACTTCCAATACTTCTTTGTCACTATGGTCAAGTGCATCGGGAATGCATCCACGTCTCCAATTTTCTTTGATCGCCGCGACCTCATTGGTCAAACTTTTCAATGTTCACATGTACTCGTCGAACATTTCGCGATTAACTATAACTTCTGCACCTCGTGCTATTCCTCCTACACCACAGACATTTACACATCTTTGTGCCATTCTTTCAACCGCAGCTGAAATCTCCTCTCGTCCATTCGCAACCTGACTTTCACTACTTGCGCACAACTCTACCCAACCGTAGCTGGAGCTGTTCACGCACTCGCAGGCTCAACCTTTTCATAGGATTCTTCTGCTCAATACCACTTGACGTTATGCAAGTCGACATCAGTATCTCTCCTACTTTCAGGATACTACCGCTCTGATACTACCTGGCGCGCTGGGCAGGTTGATCGGACCCTATTGCTTAATAATAACACACAAAAAACACACAAATGCACTCACAAAGACTAGATGTGAACTGGGTAATGCCAAGAAGTTGGCTTCTATTACTTGAATCGGTTACAATGTTAAATACAAAGCAAATAAACAAGTTGGCCTTAGCCTGTTATAATATACATAAGTAAATCCCTGTTCTCTGAGTGTGTTTCTCCCTGTGTGTGATCCTCTCCTTCTTCCTATCCTCTGAATTAAAAAAAAAATTGATGAAGACCCTTTCCTTTGTGCCTCCGCACCAGTCTTCTACTCTACTATGATGTTGCTCCCGAGGTTCACTCCATTCCCTGAGACATCCTTCTCTGTCCTCTACTCGACCTATGACCCAACGGATCCTGCAGTTGTTAACTCCCCCTGACCATCCTACACAACCTCATCCTGTGGAGACACCTGGCCTGGTCTTAACCACCTTCTTAACTGCCATTAACTTCCTCAACAACCCTCAATGACTATTGCCTTGAATCCTACACCTCTATAACTTTTCTACGGTTGTCGGTCTTATCACTATCCTTTCTGACATGTGTACCATTCTGTGCTTTGTTATTCTTCGACTTAACTTATCAGCTTCACTTAGTCTCTACGGCTTCCAGTCCACCCCATCCTCCTCGCTTGGACTTTTCCACTTTCATCGATGTCGGCGCTCGACCTCTTATCATCTTCTTGACTCCTTCGACTTCCGTTTCTGTCGACTCCACTTCGACAGCTTCCTGATCGACTACATGGATTCGACTGCCAATATCTCTCGCACCAGTGGTCATCGGCAATCCCCTGGTCGACTTTCTTTTGTCGATCAACTTCGACTATTTTTCCTAGGTATCGATGCTCCTGCATCAGTATGACGCATTAAATTCTAAAAAAAGCACATTAGTACTAGCATCTACACGAAGTTTGGAGGCAACATTCCACACATTATTAAAATCCAAAGTAAATAAAATAATTATCTTAATCCTCATAAGCAGAGGGTTGTTTTTAATAATACTGCAATTTTTTTTGAAGAGTTAGCATATGAAGAAGACACTCAAGAATCAAGAAATAAAACACTTAATGAATTTTTGCAGTTTCTCATGAAAGAAGACGTCGTCGCACGATTAATTGACTTTATGTACATGATAAGAAATAACCCTGGAGATGAAAAAATTGCTAAAAATACATGCCTGCTAAAAAAAGATAAAGTTGATATCGACCCATTGATTGACCTCAAAGTTGATGGATATTGCATCTCACAACTCGTCCTCGACTTTGGATCTTAAGAAAATATACTGACCAGGTCTACTTGGGAAGATCGGGTCGACCACAATTATCAGAGTCAAGCATATATCTTAAACTCACTGACCAGGGCTTAGTTGAACCAATAGGAGTATGGAAGAATGTTAATACTGCGATAATGAGCATAGAAACTCAAATTGATTTTGAAGTAATTGATCCAAAAGAAGGTTCTAAGTTCTTCCATATGTTAGTCCATCCACTGTGGGGAAGAAAGATGAAGGCTTCTATATCATTAGAAAAAGATAGAATAAAACTGAAAGGAGAAGGTAAAAAGGTCATTGTTCCCATCTACTTGTCCGAAGGAAGACCTTGGGCTGAGACTGATGACAATGATGTAGATATAAGGTGACTGTATCAAGTAATGTAAAATAATGAAGACTCAGTTGAGCCTAATGAATATGGGGATATCCATCTAGACCCACCCACGTCGATTGTAAAAAACTTCGACTCAGAACTATACGACTGCCAGATTGAAAACTATGAAGCATAAGCACAAGAATGTTGGATAATCGAAGTCATTCCCAGACACTCAGTGTGAAAATGCTTTGCATTCTCTGTAATTACAAAATTCTTTGAGAAGAAAGTAAGGGAGTATCCAACATTAGTACCAACTAGGACCAAATTGACCAATTTTCCACAGCTTATGTATAAGGAATGCGAGTAACCTTCTAGTCATGTCAATGAAGTTTCTCAAAATGTTGGAGAACAAAGTTGACTACAGAGTTTAGTTGAAACATTCACGGGTTAAGCCACTAGATGGTGGTACACTCACCAATCCAACCTTTAGATTTACATGACGACCTCAACTTATTTTGTCGAATGATTTGGAGGAAAGAAGCTAAGATCACAGGCACAAATTCCAAAATTCACCCAAGGACATGATTTAGTGAAACACATCAACCCTTGTGAAAAAGAACGGAAAAAATCGGGTTATTGTGATGAACGAGTATGATCGCATATGTTACCAGGAACATTGGATGACTTGCCCATTAAATGGTATAAAATCAAATAATTAAGAGGTCAAACATTTAATTGGAAGTCCCTAAAGGAAAATTTCATTAAAGATTTCTCATTTATCTTGCAGAAGATTGTCTTGAGGAAGCTATGCAAGAAATTCAACACTTTATTAAACTAGTAGAATGACTAGTCAATGTAGTTGGCACTACACCTACTCTTTGACTCAGCTCGATGTGGAACAACATCATGACTGACCATAAGCAACAAGTCCATCTCCCAACCTGCTTGGACCTAGAAAATGATAATACACCAGGAAAAAACTTCAGATGGAAGAAAGATCATCCTTGCATAGTCCATTTGGTTAAATCAATCCTAAACGTTTTTAGTTAAGATAAAGAAGATGATGGATAAATCATATATTTTACGCCATCCTTTACCAAATTTAAAGAGTGTGAGCAATAGATCGATGAATCAAAAGCACCTTAGTGGATGGGTGCAAAAATAAAGACGAAAGAAGTTGATATCTCCATCGACGGAAAACCTAAAATGGAAAAAATAGTTGATTACTGGTCGAATCAACAAATGAAAAAAATAGTGAATCTTCTCAATGAATACTAGGACGTATGGAAAATATTGTGAAGACTTAAAAGGTTCAATATAAGAAATGGGAGAAATGAATATCAACATTATGCCAGATGCAAAACCTGTCAAGAAGCGACCATGTCAAGGAGCTAGCGAATATGAAAACTCTACTGGATTCTCCCTCTAAACATATCAATGGGGAGAATTAGTATCTGGGTCCTCCTTCATAGGAGTCTATTGATGCCCAAAAAATCATAGCATCGACAATAGGAATTCTCCCCAATGAACAATCCCAATTAGACCATTCACTGTTTGGTATAGGGAATCCGTCCGGTTAACGGTCCGACTACCGTGGGTATGTTTATTTAATTTATGTACCGACTGCGGCCCGACCCGCCGTTTATATTTTATGTTAAAAGTATGAATATGCAAGTGCTTCTAATCTAACTAATGCATCTAACCTAAAATTGACAGGAAAAATCCTCACAAGTGATGCGTAGGTTCTTACCTCCTGTCTTATCACTTCTACCTTATCAATTATCTAACCCTATTCTACACTAAGATAATCTATCTTTTCAAGGAGCGAGTTTAAATAAGAGTAATAAACTGAAAATGCTCATACAATTCTAACAGATAGCTATTAAGATAAAGTATGCACACTCACAATAGAAAGTTACAAAGATAGCTTTGATTATAATTAAACCACTTTATTACTCTTTTATCACACATATATTTACATAGATAAGCGAAATCATTCACACCATTGAAATAGTTCAACAAATTAGAAAGATTTCACATCATGAACATGAACAAAAGAAGAAATAGTTCTGACCTGTTAGTCACACATTCCACGCAAAAAATCCGTGCAAGCTTTTCCCAGCGAACAGGTCTTTCCTCATTAGGAGAAAAATAGTTCTCTTACACAATGTATCCACTCTCTATTTCACTAGAAAATTCCTCTTTTTCTAGTACCCTTTCCCCATATTTATATTACAAGAGAATTTGTCTTGAATGACTGATCATTTCGGCTCCCTCTGCGTCCTTTGGCTTGCCAAATTTGGCTCTTGAGTCTACTGTTTCTTCTACGCGCGGTCTTTCAACTCCATCCACATTATGAATGATCACTTCGGCTTCCTCTAGATCCTTTGGATTTCCCAATTTGTCTTTTGTGCCTGCTGATCATTCTGCTCGCAGCCTTTCAACTTCCTCTATGCCCTGGGGAAACAACAAGATCAATGCATAAGAATAATTCACAATCAATGCATAAGAACAATTCACTGTTAAACAAAGTGATAATGAACATAGTTCAAATTTCAGAGGTATGATTTATCAATATTATTCACAAAACAGAATATTCATCCTTCCATGATCTTGTTTCAGCGTGAAAATGATAACTAACGTAGAGGCGGAAGGTCGGAAAAGGCCTTAAAAAATGACCAAAATCATCCTTCCACATTTCACAATATGCAATGCGGGAATATGGGAGTGTGAAATTGCAAATTACAATTCCAGCAAGTCAAAAAATCCATCCGTAATCCGCAATCCACAATCGGAACTAAGGATTGCGAAACTGCAGAATGCAAGCAAGCGGGATGCAGGAGACTAATTAAAAAAAAATGGAAAATCAATCTGCAATCTACAATCCGCAATCAGAAATGTGGGAACGCAGAGATGTGGGATGTGGAAAAGCGGGATGCAGAATTACGGGATTGCGGAATTAGTTTTAGAAATTCGGAAATGCAATCCGCAATCCGCATTTGGAAACATGGGAAGGCAGAAAGTTGAGCTTGCGGGAGAAATTTTTAGAAATTCAGAAATGTAACCTGCAATCCGCAATCGGAAATGCGGGATGCACAAAATCGGGAATGCGGAATGCATAATTGCAGGATTGCGGAATTAGTTTTAGGAAGTCGGAAATGCAATCCGCAATCTGCATTTGGAAACGCGGGAAGGCGGAAAGTTGGGCTTGCAGGATTGCGGGAGAAATTTTTAGAAAGTCAGAAATGTAACCCGCAATCTGCAATTGGGAATCCGGGAGTTCGGCAATGCGGGATGCGGAACTACGGAATGCGAAAGTGCTAGATGCGGGACTGTGGGATTGTGGACATGTAGAATGCGGGAAGGCGGGAGAAAATTTCAAAAGTCCTAAATGCAGTCCGTAATCCGCAATCCGCACTTGGACATGCGGGCATGCGGAAATGTGGGATTGTGAAAACAATTTCAAACAACCAGAAAGGAAATCCGCACTTCCTCAACCCGCAATTTAACATGCGAGAATTCTTTTCTTTGGTTTTTTTTATAATAAAAATATAAGTGTCAGGGGTAAGTATATCCAGGATTAAAATAAACTTCGAGTGAAATCCAAAAATAAAAGGAGGGGCCCTACAATTTTATAAAATTTTTGGGGATCTGGTTGGAGATGCAACAATTGGCGACTAGCTGGTGAACATAGATCTCTTAACAAACTTGTTTTAGGACCACAATTGCTTGTCTGTTATTAATTCTGATTGTAAAACTGTTCCCTTATCATTTTACCAGGATTTTAAAAGGATAAAGATTTATGTAGGGAGAGGATCTTTCTTGAATCATATTGGTCATTCATTTTGGGAAATAGGGCAACCTGGACCAGATTTCCTGACCACTCTCCTGAGGCCATAATATGGAGTTCAGTATTAGTCCCATATTTTGATTACCTCTAAATATGACTCCACATGATCGTAACAAAATCATACATATGTATTCGTTTGTTCTTCATTCCCACACTATCATCATTTCTTTAGATGCTTTCTTTTGACGAGTTTTATCGTCAGAGTCTTTCAAAAATAGCTTTATTCAGTCTTCAACATTTGACGTGGGTTCTTCCATCCATAATGTCCTTTTGTGTGAGTGATTAGTTTTCTTTGTTTGTCATACTCACGGACGGAAAAGAACCTTTTGGAATTATCATCCGGGCAATATTCTTGATTGGATGTATTTATTTTCAAAACCATTTCTTCGATGGAGATGAAACTTTTCAGAAATTTTGACTCTTCATTATAAGCCTTTTGGCTGTAATTTTCGTAGCATGGGATTATTTTAATTGCCACACATCTACAAGAATTGCTTCCTTTCCATGGGGCAATTATAGTAGGCCACCTGAGATGGTTCTTTATGTGTAAGTGAGTGGAGCCCCAAGATAGTAATTTATAATTCATAGATCCTAGTTATTTCACAGGGTTTACATTGACACAACATAAAACATGAAGCAGGTTTACCCTTTTAAAACAAAGCAACAATTAAAGTCACTAATGAAATTGTTTTTACAAAAAGAATTCCTTTTTTTATGAAGCCAGTTCTAATCCTTTTGGTGATTATCAACGTTTCACATGAGATTGTTCAGATTTCTGTATTTTTGCATATCACTCTGAAAGTTGAGCTAAGTTTTATTAAACAAAATCAAGCAAGTAAAGCAAAATCAACACAACATGAGATAAGGCTGAAGCTAACTATCCTAAGATGAAAACAAATGAAATCAAACAAAAGGCTAAAATCAACAAATTTATTTACGTACAACAAGTTTCCCTAAATCTAAGAAAAGTAGTGTTTGAGTGCTAGGCCATTGACAGGGAGGTTTTCTTTCTCCCCTTGTAAATCTTGTAACTTATAAGTTGTTGGGCCAAGCTTCTCCACAATCTGATAAGGACCAAGCCACAATTGTTGAAATTCTGTATGTTTTCCCTTTTCTTCATGAGGATGATCCCACTTTAGAACTAGGTATCCTACCTCAAAAGTTTTCTTGCCAAATTTCCGTTTATCAAACCATTTTTTAACAATGTCTTGGTGACGGTTGAACCTATCTTTGGCCTTTTTTCGTGCTTCCTCAAGTTTTAGCAGAGTATTAATTCGTGACTGCATGGTTTCGCTATTTGGTTCTCAAGATTCCTGGGATAACTGTAGGGAAGGGAGTAGTATGTTTGGGGGAATAATATAATCTTTCACATAGACTAAGGTGTAAGGAGAAACCCCTAAAGAGTCTTTTGGAGTGACAATATCTTCCCATAAAGTGTTGGGAAGGGCTACATGCCAATTCCTTTGGTCTTCAATAACTATTTTCTTCAATATTCGTATGAGATTTTTATTAGTGGATTCTGCCAACCCATTCCCTTGAGGATAATAGTTAGATGAATAATGAAATTTAATTTCTTTTTTCATATCAAATGTACTTAACTTAACAGAAGAAAAATAAGATGCATTATAAAAAACTAACGAAATTGGAACCCCAAACCTAGTTATGATGTTTTCTTGAAAAAATATGAAGACCACATCTTCATTTACTTTACGTAAAGGATTTGCTTCATTCCAACTCGTGAAATAATCAGTGGCGGTGAGAATATATCGGTGTTGCAATGAAGAGTTGGGATTGATTTCTCCGATGATATCTAAACCCCATTGCTTGAATTGTTCTGAAATGATAACTAGTTGTAGTGGTTTTGCTGATTTTGGTAGTATGCCAACACTTCTATGACATACACCACATCTCCTTGCATAAGCATGAGAATATTTAAAAATAGTGGGCCAATAATATCCAACTCTCAATATTTTATGAGCAGTAGTGCCTCCAGAATAATGTCCCCTTGTAGGGCCATCATGTAACTCCTTTACCACTTTCTCTACATAATCATTTTCAAGACATCTGAGAAAAAATCCATCGTAATTATTTCTAAATAGTACTCCATTTATTATTTGGTATGATACTGACTTTAATCAGAGTGCCCTTCTTTGCTTCGAATTCCAATGTTCCGACAAATATCCATTTTGATGATAATAAATTAAATTTCTATACCAAGACTTTGGAGTGCTGAAAGTGGAACATACTTCAATTAGATTCATTTTCCCAGCCATGATCTTTATCAATTGGATTTTCAGTAAGCAACTTGCATAACCTTTGACCTTTGATGATATTAGCTACTTTAAATTCTAGGTCATATTCTTGTAGTGCAGTCACCCAATTTCCTCGTCTTTCTCCTAACTCATTGTGAATAAATAGAGATCTGACAACTGGGTGAGGTATTATAACCTTTGTTCTATTTTTTAAAATGTAAGGTCTGAACTACTTCACTGCCTTGAAAACTGCATATGCTTGTTTGTCTACAGCTGGGTAATTTAGTTCAACTTCTTGTAACACAGTGCTCATAAAAGATATTAGGTATTCATCTCCTTGGTCTCCTTTCTGTGTGAGCACTAGTGCAAGAGAATGATTTGAAGCAAATGTATATATAATAAAATCTTTTTCAAAATATGGACTGCTCAATGAAGGTGCATGAGCAATGGCATTTTTTATATCCTTAATGTGTTCTTCTCAATATCAGTCCATTTAAACTGCACACTTTGCTTCACCATCTGTTGCAAAGGATTTATAATTTGTGCAAAATCTGGTACAAACCTTCGCACAAAGTTTATTGTGCCCATAAATGATTGCATATTTTTCTTATTATGGGGCATGAAAATCTGAGTTATAGCTTGAATTATTTTTGGGTCTATAGAGATTCCCTTTTTAGAGATGATGTGCCCTAACAATTTTCCTTCGAGAGCAACAAAAATGCTTTTCTTAGGATTCAAATATATACCATACTTCCTACAATGTTCAAAAATATGTTTTAAATGGAAAGCATGATCTTCTCTTTTCTTAGAAAAAACTGCCACATTATCTAAATAAATAACAACACATTGGCCGACCAAACCTCAGAATGCGATGTCCATGGCCCTTTGAAATGTGGCTCCAGCATTCATAAGGCCAAAAGGAATTCTTCTATAAGCGAATGTTCCCCATTTTGTGTGAAAGGTAGTCTTGAGTCGATCCTTCTCGACCACTAATACTTGATTGTAACCTAAAAATCCATCCAATAGGGAGAACATTTATGATCCTGATACCATTTGTAAGATTTGTTCCATGGGTGGGACCGGATAGTTGTCTTTATTTGATGCCCTGTTCAATTTTTGAAAATAAACACACAGTCTGATTTCTCCTAATTTTTTTCTTGCAGGCACCAAATTGGCCACCCATTCAAAGCGTTGAACTTTAAAGATAATTTTAGCATCAAGCAACTTCTTTATTTCCTTTTGTATTAAAGGTTCAAGTGTAGGATGCATCTTCCAGAGTTGCTGCTGAAATGGTTTTGATCCTTGTTTGATGGGTATCACATGTTGTATGATGCGTGTATCATAAGTTTTTAACTCGTCATATGTCCATGTAAAAATGTCCTTGTACTGCTGAAATTTTTTAATAAATTTGCATCTCTCGCCAGGTGAGCAACATTTTCCCAAATTAACAAATTTAGGCTCCTTTTCTATCCCTAAGTTCACCAACTCATATTGCATTGACGATCTGTTTGTCTTGACATTTGCAGGCTTCTTGAACTTGTGCTATAAGTCAAATAATCCTTCAAGAGTTCGTACTCCTTTTGGCATAAAATTTCCTTTGCTGGTATCCTTATTTTGCAATTTTGACTGGTGCTCGTCTTCTTCAATAATGGATTCTTTGAAGGTATCTTCATTTGTCAAAAAAATGATAATCTGTTCATCATCATCATCGAATACCCTCAAATTTGTAATGTTATCAGGTACAAATGGTCTGAAAATCAATTCGATAGAACATTTGTTATTAGTTGGTACTAACCGTGAAGCATAAACAACTAGTAAATCAACAACATCATTTTGTAATCTAGGAATGGCATTTATGTTAAAAGCATTAAAATTTGATATTAAATTCCATACTTCGGACTGATACCCTTTCAAGTGTGGAGATACACAATAAATGGTGTTTCTTATTTTCCTAACAACTATTTTCGAGTCACCAAAAACTTTTAAATTCTTAACATTCAAATCAATGGATTTTTTCAATCCTTGACCTAAAGCTTTGTATTGAACAGTATTATTCGTGCATTCAAATTCTAATCTACAAGAGAGAAATTGTCCGTTTCCTTGAGAATCAACATGAGCACAACCAAATTCTGCTCCCTCTTGTGTTTTGGAGCCATCAAAGTATAAAATCCAAAATTTATCATCTAACTCAACCATGTTAGTATGACTAACTAAGTTAGTAACTAATTCTACTATGTTATAGTCAATATCATCAGCCCGTGCAAATTGAAGGAGATTGGACTGGTTGTTTGAATCATGGCCAACATTTTCTGCCTGATAGTTCTCAATTTCTAAAAAATAATTTCCCAAAACTGAAGATGAAAAATTCACTGGCTCATTTTTTTCTTCTAACTGAGTCATGTTTTGTTTCATATGAGGTTCCCTCAATACCTTGACTTGGTTCTACTTATTCTGATATGGAAACCATAAATGAGACCAATCGGTTGCGAAATAACCATTCAACTTATTTGACCAATCTATACTCAGTATTAACCCATAAGATTCTGGTATGTCTACATCAGATCTATCTAGTTGTATAATCCGAGAAGGGGATAAAGTGGGTTTTCCATTTATCTTCTTGCAAATAGATAGTGGCATAATGTTAGATGAAGCCCCAGAGTCTACCAAGCAATTACGTACATTATAATTGAAGATTTCAAAAGTCAAAAGGAAAGGAAGAGTTTGAGATTTCGATTTTCCACCAATACTTGCTTCGTTAATTTTGGTATCAGAATCAACCCTTTCTGACTATTTATTTACTGTACTGCTTGATTTTACATCAAAAGCTTCTAATAATTTTCTCCTCTGTAGTGGTAGGTTACATAATTCAAACAAAGATATATTTGCTTTAGTTTTCTTGATATCTTCTACACTATCATATCCCATATTATTATTTATTTCAACCTTTTCACCACTATTAGATTTGATAACTATAGGGTTTACTTGGTTATTGCTTAATGGGTTTGTTTCTTTAATGATCCCAGAATTTGCTTTTGGTTGGGACTGATTTATACTATTATTCTTTTTTATGTTTTCTTTGGCTGTGCTCATTTTGGGCAGTACCATACTTTGCTCTTATATTGGTCCCTTACTTCTGGTGGCATAATCCATAGATGATATTTGTATTTCTTCCACCCTTTTTTTCCATCTAAACCCAAAGTTGGTGCCCAATCCCATAATACCAAGGTAGTTTTTTCTGGTTCATTAGATTAGTCTTCTTCCCAATCTTCCTGGTCTGTTATTTGTGTATCTAATAATTGATTCTTTACCAGGGTCATTGAATTAATCCACTATGGGAAAATTTTCTCGGAATGATGCTCTTGATGAAATGTGCAAAAGTGGTCCATGCCAACTTTTCAAATTAAAAACAACAGAGTTATTTAATGGTGGATGTGGTTGTGTGCTTTCTTCTTTTTTCTTATAGAAATGATTAAATGGTTTTCTTACTGAAGAACTAGCACCCTTATCTTTTTCCAAATCTACTATTTTATTGGACAACTTTTGAACCATTTTGACCACATTTTCTAATTCATTTGAAGGATCTTCTTTAGGTCTGGTCAATATCAAAGGCTTCTTATTTACTACAGGTTTTACTTCTAAATCCTGAGAATGTTTGATGATACTTTCTATGTCTCCCTCTACTCTCTTTTCCTCTTCAAAATTTTCTGCTAAAGTAGTTTTAACAGATCTTTTAACAAACATAGCTATGGATGGGAGAATCGCCGTAGTATAATATTTTACCAATGATTCCTCAACAGGCTTCGTTGCAGCATTGAAACTATTTAAAATCATAGTAAATATCTAATTAAACTCCTGTACTTTCTCCTTCTTTTCCATCTGCACAGACAATAATTCTTTCATAAGTGAAGTCATAGTCTTTTGGGTACCAAACTTATTTAGAAAAATATTTTCAAAACTATCCCAATTTGCTATAGAATCATCCTGTAAGCTAAAATAATAGGATGATGCTCTGTGTTCAAAAGTATAAGGAAATTATCTACACACTACATCCTCATGTTCCACATTGAGCAGATTTAATGCTAAGTAAAATATTTTTAGGTGATCATCAACAAAGATTCCTTTTCCAGGATCAAACTTAGGTAGAACTCGCTCTGGATGCTTAGGTAAATCATGCAAAGGAGCAACTAGGTTGAGTGGTCTTATTTCTCTCCATGCAGGTTGCTGATTGGCATTGTGAGCCATGTTAGCAATACACCTAGGAGAATGTGGAGATGTATGAGGTGGTGTAAGAGTCAGTGTGCATGGATAGGTGTTTGTTTGAGGATAATTGGGCTTCAATTGATTAATGGGATTTGGTATCTCTTGTAATGATAAATCGACCAATTCTTCCAAAGATTCCACAAGCACAAAATCCCTAGTTTGCACAACTTGTCTTCTAGGAGCTTGCCTTCTAGGTAGTAAAGGTATCATTGATAATCCACCAAGTTTCCTCACGTATGATCTAGTATGTCTCCTAAAGTCATCTACTTCTGTGTGAGGAAAAACATATCAATGTTCGGTATGATCAGTTTCAGAATCCAACTTTTCTTGATAATCAGTTTCATAAATTAATCCTTCTGGTTGGGTTGTTTCCAATGGAGACCCAGAGAAATTTCCTTTGCCAGCCATGCACCGACGACCCTCCTTCTAGCTCCAAAATTGTTGATTCTCGAAAAATCCTAGCATCGATAGTAGCGATTCTACCCAATGAACAATCCCAATTAGATCATTCACTGTTTGGTATAGGGAATCCGTCCGGTTAACGGTCCGACTACCGTGAGTATGTTTGTTTAATTTATGTATTGGTTGCGGCCTGAACCACCATTTATATTTTATGTTTAAAGTATGAATATGCAAGTGATTCTAATATAACTAATGCATATAACCTAAAATTGACAAGAAAAATCCTCACAAGTGATGCGTAGGTTCTTACCTCGCGTCTTATCACTTCTACCTTATCAATTATCTAATCGTATTTTAAACTAAGCTAATCTATCATTGCAAGGAGCGAGTTTAAATAAGAGTAATTGTCACGTCATCCCCTCCCATGGATCCAATTCAAGGAAGGGAACATGATACCAAATTTTGGGCTTTTACAAAACTTAACCCCATTCATCATGAACAAATTCATGGCATTACAAATAAGATGCATATGTGTGCAGATGCAAATCAAAGCAAACATGCACAACGAAATAAAACATCATCCACACACATTTCATATGCATTCAACATATCAATAACAATCATCAAATAATTAAAACCTTGCAGAAGTAAAGCACATAAATAAATACTTATCTTCATTATGAAGTTGTCCCAAGCAACTAGCTATGTCACTGCAACATTCCACCCAGCCATAGGCCAGTTGTGTTCATCAATCTCTCAACACAACTACCACCCCCGAGCTGGGCATGATTTATACAAGGAAAAGGGGACTCTCAAGCTCAGCAAAACCCAAGAAAACATCACATCTAAGCCAAGACAATCCATAGTTGAGTTTATCAGGCTAAATCTGAACCCTCTTCATTTCTGGATGCTTGCACTCAAGCTCAATCCAAGACAATGGATAGAGTTCAGATTTAGCCTGATAAACCCAACCATGGATTGGCTTGACTTAGATGTGATGTTTTCTTGGGCTGTGCTGAGCTTGAGAGTCCCCTTTTCCTTGTAGAAATCATGCCCAAATCGGGGGTGGTAGTTGTGTTGAAAGATTGATGAACACAACTGGCCTATGGCTGGGTGGAACGTTGCAGCGACATAGATAGTTGCTTGGGTCACTGACTTCATAATCAAGATAAGTATTTATTTATGTGCTTTACTTCTACAAGGTTTTAATTATTTGATGATTATTATTGATATGCTGAATGCATATGAAATGTGTGTGGATGATGTTTTATTCCGTTGTGCATGTTTGCTTTGATTTGCATCTGCACACATATGCATTTTATTTGTAATGCCATGAATTTGTTCATGATGAATGGAGCTAAGTTTTGTAAAAGCCCAGAATTTGGTATCATGTTCCCTTCCTTGAATTGGATCCACGGGAGGGGACGTGACAGATTGGTATCAAAGCAAGAGGTTGCAACATTTGGGCCTTCATGGGATACATCTCATAATTGCAGAGGTAAGACCCCTTCTTGATCACTATTGGTCATCAAAGAAAGAAAGAAAGAAAGAAAGAAAAATTTCAAAATTTTTCTAACTGTTTTTGAGTTTTTTCTGCTAAGTATTTGTCGGCGTGAAACTTAAAGGAGTGCCGAAACTATCGGTGAGAAATGGGAAGATTCACTAATACGTTTTGGCGAGAAAGTAAAAATATTGCCGGAAAAAAAGCATTTCAGCATAAAACGAAAAAGTCCGGCGAAAGCATTTCGGTTGGCGCAAGATTGCAAGTTGCACCGAAACGGTCGGCAAAAGATGGCAAGTTTCACCAAAACGGTCGGCGCAAGATTGCAAGTGCGCTGAAACAGTCGATAGAAAATCGAAAATTTTGCTAAAAAAGGGGATTTCGGCGAAAAAGTAGAAACTCCCCGAAACGGTCGGCGAAAAAGGATGAGTTCACCGATCGACGAGAAATGGAAAAATCGCCGAAACGGTCGGCACAAGATTCTGAGTTACGCTGAAACGGTTGGTGAAAGATGACGAGTTGCGCCGATTGCCGACAAATTGAAAGTTGCTCCGAAACAGGTCGGAGGAGAATTCAAAAGTCCGCCGAAACAGGGAAATTTGAACAGTTTCCAGGTATATTTTGAGGTGCCAGAAATTGAAAAATGGCCTTGAACTTATGCGCTAGACTGCGTGAAATCTATCACGTCCCCTCCTGTGGATCCAATTCAAGGAAGGGAACATGATGCCAAACTATGAGCTTTTACAAAACTTAGCCCCATTCATCATGAACAAATTCATGGTATTACAAATAAAGTGCATATGTGTGCAGATGCAAATTAAAGCAAACATGCACAGCGAAATAAAACATCATCCACACACATTTCATATGAGTTCAACATATCAATAACAATCATCAAATAATTAAAACCTTGCAGAATTAAAGCACATAAATAAATACTTATCTTGATTATGAAGCTGTCCCAAGCAACTAGCTATGTCGCTGCAATGTTCCACCCAACCATAGGCCAATTGTGTTCGTCAATCTCTCAACACAACTGCCACTCTCGAGCTGGGAATGATTTCTGCAAGGAAAAGGGGACTCTCAAGCTCAGTACATCCCAAGAAAACATCACATCTAAGCCAATCGAGTCCATAACTTGGTTTATCAGGCTAAATATGAACCCTCTTCATTTCTGGATGCTTGCACTCAAGCTCAAGCCAAGACAATAGATACCCATAACCCATACCCCAAAATACTCTGTCTACACACAAAAAGCTCAATGGTTGGGCATGGATAAACAATTTCAACAAAGGGATTTGCAAAACAGGGTTCCCATTGGCTCTCCCAATTCGTGGCTCACCCAAAACAAATTGTGGAAAGGGGAATTCGACCACAGGGATCAAAACCGATTTCTCCCATAGGTTATGAGCATTCCAAATGGCCAAAATGACCTCAATAAACCCCCAAATCGATCTCCCTTTCTACCAGCAGATCTGCAACACCAAAACGCCCTCTTCCCCGCTAGAAAACCATGAAAAAACTTGAAAAACATGGAGGGAAAACGCCCAGGTAGCTCCAAAAACGTGAGAGAGGCAAATTGGTTGATGGATAATAACATGGGGAGCAATTTCATGGCTCCTTTATTTCCCAATAAGCCAAAAATGAATTTCCATCAAGGGTGGCTTTTCCATACTCGAATTTGGACAGCCATACCTCCCCATTCCCCAAGGAATTAACTACCTCAACCAACTCTTGGAAGAAATGAATGATTGGGCACAAAAGTCAACATGGGTAGTTGAGGGTTTATGGGTTTTCTCATTGACACTTGGCTTGACTTGATTGCCTCTAAGGGTTTGAATATTTCCCTCCCAATTCCTTATAAAGATCATGCCCCCACACTCTTGTTGCATTGCATTGCATAGCTAGTTGTGGGTATTTCATTAAAATGCATATTTACATGATGTCTTAATTTCTATTGTGCCTGGCTAGCATGAGAATCATAGGCATCGATAAATCGATGGCGGGGCCTTGGCCTTGAGCTTCTCACCATGATTTTATAACAATATTACATCATTTATATTTTAATGCAATGAGGTCAAAATCGGGATATTATAGTAATAAACTGAAAATGCTCATACAATTCTAATAGATAGCTATTAAGATAAGGTATGCACACTCACAACAGAGAGTTACAAAGATAGTTTTGATTATAATTAAACCACTTTATTACTCTTTTATCACACAGATATTTACATAGATAAGCGGAATCATTCATACCATTGAAATAGTTCAAAAATTAGAAAGATCTCACAACATGAACATGAACAAAAGAAGAAATAGTTATGATCTGTTAGTCACACATTCCACGCAAAAAATCTGTGCAAGCTTTTCCCAGCGAACAGGTGTTTCCTCATTACAAGAAAAATAGTTCTCTTACACAATGTATCTAGTCTCTATTTCACTAGCAAAAGTCCTCCTTTTCTAGTACCCTTTCCCCATATTTATATTACAAGAGAATTTGTCTTGAATGACTGATCATTTCGGCTCCCTCTGTGTCCTTTGGCTTGCCAAATTTGGCTCTTGTGTCTACCATTTCTTCTGTGGGTTGTCTTTCACCTCCCTCCGCATTATGAATTATTACTTCGGCTTCCTCTGCATCCTTTGGATTGCCCAATTTGTCTTTTGTGTCTGCCGCTCCTTCTGCTCGTAGCCTTTCAGCTTTCTCTATGCCTTAGGGAAACAATAAGATCAATTCATAAGAAAAATTCACTGTTAAACAAAGTGATAATGAACATAGTAAAAATTTCATAGGTATGATTTATCAATATTATTTACAAAACAGAAGATTCATCCTTCCACAATCTTGTTTCAACGTGAAAATGATAAATAACACAGAGGCGAAAGGTCGGAAAAGGCCTTCGAAAATGACCAAAATCATCCTTCCACATTTCACAATCCTCAATCCGCAATGCAGGAATGCGGGAATGCGAGAGTGGGAGATTGCAGATTACAATTCTAGCAAGTCAAAAATCCATCTGCAATCTGCAATCGGAACTGCGGAATGGGGAAAAGCGGGATGCGGCCATGTGGAATGCGGGAGATCAATTCAAAAACCTGGAAAATCAATCCGCAATCTGCAACCTCATTCGGAAATGGGGGAATGCGGAGATGTGGGATGCGGAAAAGCGAGAATGCGGGATGCGGAATTAGTTTTAGAAAGTCAGAAATGCAATCCGCAATCCTCATTTGGAAACATGGGAAGGCAGAAATTCGGGCTTGTGGGAGCAATTTTTAGAAAGTCAGAAATGTAACCCACAATTGGGAATGCGGGAGTCCGACAATACAGGATGCAGAACTACGGAATGCGAAAGAGCTATATGAGGGACTACAAGATTGCGTACATGCAGAATGTGGGAAGGCGGGAGACAATTTAAAAAGTTTGAAATGCAGTCCGCAATCCGCAATCCACACTTGGACATGCAGGAATGCAGAAATGCGGGATTGTAGAATTGCGGGATTTAGGAAACAATTTCAAACAGTCAGAAAGGAAATCCACACTTCTGCAACGCGCAATTTAACATGCATGAATGATTTTCTTTGGTTTTTTGTTTTTTAATAAAAATCTAAGTGTTAGGCGTAATTATATCCAGGATGAAAATAAACTCTGAGTGAAATCCAAAAATAATTTTATAAAAAATTTGGGGATCAGGTTGTAGCTGCAATAGAGTCTCATGCTCCTCTGTGTCTGTATCATACTAAAGCTCTTTCGATCACTTGAATGCTACCTCTTCATGGAAGGTCACATATCGACTGACCTCAGTGTGTCTTTCACCTGACACATATATTCTGTAGGCTTTGGATGATTCAATATAACCAACAAAGGTTCCCTTCTTTCCCGATGGCTCCATCTTTGTCCTCTTTATTTTGACACATGAATGTATACATGACTCCCAAATATCCGCAGGTGTTAAATATATGGTTTTTCACCAGTGAACACTTCTTTAAGTTTCTTCTCATCTAGAATGGCATGAGGACTTCCATTCTAGATATATACTGTTGTACTGGTGGCCTTTCCCCGTAATGAGGTAGATAGATCTTGATCATGCATCATGGCTTTTGCAACCTCACATATGGTTCTATTTTTCCTTTCAGAAACCCCATTTTGACGAGGATTGTAGGGTATAGTTAACTATCTACAAATTCCTGCATCACTACATAACTCATTAAATGCATGTGAATCAAATTCACCTCCATTTTCAGACCTCAAAGCACGAATGTGCTTTCCTGCCTGATTCTCAACTAGGGCTTTGAATTCCTAAAACTTGCAAAAGGTTTTTCTCTGAACCTTTAGGAAATAAATCCATGACTTTCTAGAGAAGTCATCTATAAAAAATACATATTATAAATAGCCACTCAGGGAAGGGGATGGCATGGGACCACATACATCATAATGTATTAAATCTAAAATACCTTTATATCTAGTAGTACTTCTAGATAAACTCTTTTTAACATTCTTCCCAAGTGTACAACCACTACATAAACTATGTTCAAAATCAAATACGGGCATACCTTTCACCATTTGGTGTAATCCTGGTAGTGCTTTGTAATGGAGGTGACCAAGCCTCCTATGCCATAGCTCACATGGACTGATAGTGTTGTGAACCATATCTTGAATGTACTTCCTTGGTACCTTATAGAGACCTCCCTCTCTAACTCCAATCATTGCTACATATTTCAAGTCTTTTTTCTTCGGCCGTAATAGTGCTTGATTATCCATGAAGATAACATAGAAGCCCTTATATTAAAGAACCAAAATTGATAGGAGGTTCTTCTTCAAGCCTATAACATAAATAATGTCCTCCACATGTAAAATATCTCCTAAACTCAGCTGGAAGGAGGTGGATCCAACTCCTTGGATCGAATATGTTGTGTTGTCTCCCAACTCTACCTTGCATGCAAAATTTTTCTCCTTGAGATTGGTGATGGCACTCTTATAACTAGTCATATGTTTGGATGCACCATTTTAAACCAACCATGTGTCCTCACTTGTGATGATGGATCCAGAAAGTGTTGAGACTAGGTAATACTCCCTCCTTGTCTCCTTTTCTTTGGTTGCATTATTCTGAGTAGTTTCATCTTCTATAGCGGTAGAAGCATAAAACCTTCCTTTTCCCTATTTCTTTGCATTGCAGTCCCTTTCATAATGGCCCTTCTTGTCACAATTGTAGCATCTAACCTTTGAATTGTAAAATTCCTTGTTGCATACCTTCTTTTTCGAATGGGAAAACTTCTTTTGAGAGAAGTTCTTCTTGCCTTTCTTCATCCTTGCCGTGAGGGCAAGGTTTTCTTCTTTGATGCACACTGACTTTCTCTATAGTTTCCTGTCCTCTTGGAGGCAGTCATGCCACAACATTTCAAAGTTAGGTTTTACCTCTCGGCCATTTATTGCAACCAATAATGTATCCCATGAGGATGGGAGACCATCAATAGCAGTTTGGAGAAGATAATCTTCCTCCACCACCACTCCAATACTAGTAAGTTGATCTCTTACTTGATAGATCTTGGTGAAAAAGGAGGCCATTGTCTCATCCTTCTCCATCTTTAAGTTTCGAAGTTTATTCTTCAATTCCCTCTTTTGACTCAGGGCCTTCTTCTCATATAGGTTTGTCAATGTATCAAAAAACTCCTTTGTGGTATTCAACAGAGTGATCACATACATCAAATTATCCTTTACCAAATCATAGATGATCCGTTTGGCTTTAGCTTGGTTCTTCTTGAAGTTGATGTGCCCTGCATTATATGTAGCCTCCTACACCATAATGGATATGTAGCCATCCAAGTCATGTTCCTCCAAGATGTTCAACACCCTCACCTTCCAAGTGTTGAAATTCAGAGTGCCCTCAAAATGGTCTTCTGGTCGAACAAAGATCGATGCTATGGCTCTCAAGTATTATGCTTAACTCCTCAGGATCTACGTAGGATCGAGTTTGCTTGAAAAAACTTATCTCCTTCATGCCGTGATCAACTCTGATACCATGCTAATTTTTGAGCAAATATGATGATCTTTGAACTTTAAAACTTTAATTGCGGAAATACTGAATACTTGAATCAATGAACCATTCAATCACATGAAACATTCAGCCATAACACAATATACACCTTAGGGAAAACCCTCAAAACAATGAGGATGAAAAACCCCAACAAATCTTCAGAGTATAATTATGATAGATAACAGAGAATCTTTTTTATAAAATAGCAAATTGCTTTCGACACCCCAGGTGCTAGATAAGAGAGAATTTTGAGCAATAGAGAATAGAGATCAATTGTATCAACTTGCCATGTGCCCCGCACATTAATACCAATCAATAATAATATCCCACACAAAGAGAAGCACCTCACCTTCAAGGGAGAAAAGAATTCACTTCACATTGACTTCAACAATAATGTATAACATATTTATATATTCTTCACATGCACCAACTTCTATTTTTATCTTTCGACTTCATGACGAACTCACCCTCCATCTAAATGTATCAATATTGCATGAAGAAGAGTGCCTAACTTATCATGTAGTGCATTAAATCACTGAACTGCGCCTTAGGCTGAACTCGCCCCTTAATTGAAATCTTTTCCAATTAGTCAGGAGGATAACTAAGTGTCGTCATGCAAGTGTCGCAAATCAAGTTTCATATTTTAGTTTAACATAAGTGTCGTCATGCAATAACACTTAGTTAACTAGATCTTCTTTATTAACACTTAGTTAACTATTATTAATTGAAATCATGTTGATTGATTTACGTGTAGTGACCACTATGAGCTCTTTAATTAACTAAGGCATACATTGTGGCTTTAATTGAATCTTAACAAATCAAGTTCACTTAGTCATATCACGAGCAATTCGAATTCTCTTTTTCTCTATGCATTTATCTTTATCTCTATCTTTACTGCATGGTCAATATGTGTTGACTTTAATTATCTATCATATCAGATTATACTCAAAATATTTGTCAGATGTTGTGATCATATTATATTACTCTCGGACCAAATGATCATATGCTAAAGTAATTCACTCTAGAGGTGGCCAGTCTCTAAAGGAGACTTAATAGAAATTTGTGACCATTGTTAGTAATACATCACACAACATTAATGCTTCAACATGCAAAGCATATACCTCTATAACTAGAGGTCCAGCCCATGGGTACCTACTATAATTGGAGGTCCACCCCATGGGTACCTACTATAACTGGAGGTCTACATGAGAATTTGACTTGACATACAAGTCTTGAGCCTTGTCCAACAAGACTTTACAACATCATCACTTTAATACATCAAAGCATTCACCTCAACACATGAGGAATAACATTTTACAACTAAAGGCTTAGTCATTCTTGAGTCCAACTCAAGAATCTACTCCAAGTTCCTGAGTCCGTCTCAGGCTCCCTACCTCAACACATGAGGTCCAATCCTGGATGCACAAGATTGGCTTGGAGAATGACTCACGATGCTATACATTTAACATCTTTTGACCTCCGTGACTTTAAGATTATGTCCTTGATCTTTATCCACTACAACCTTGAGTTTAGATGCAACCCTATAAATCTCATAGATCTCTTATGTAACTAGCTCTTGTGCATGGAAATATTCTTCTTACAACGCAGTAGCATAAGTGTGGAACTCAATTAGACTTTGTTTTCTTCTCTAGATGTTTCCAACTCTTTTTCCAGTGCATCCTTTCTATGCTGCAAGCTATCTATCCATGTCATCATAACCAAATTCCCACCTTCAAAATATTGTACTTGAGAGGTTAGTGCATCCTTGTCCTTCTGAAACTCTTGTGATGATATCTCCAAAAGGCTCTTTTCCACATGACGAGAATCATAATCATGTTTTAACTTGAATCCATCTCTCCTAGCTTCAAGAAGACGATATTCTAACACGTTGATTTAAATATTTTGGCATCTTTTGTATGTTATCTTCAGTTTCCATAGAGATAGTTACATTAACAGATGCCATAAATTCAGGTGTTTTGTCAATATGTTTAAATATGAGGGTTTCCAAAGTAACATTCATCTTAGGTTGTGTAGGGTGCCTAAGTTTCTTGTGCGTTCTTTGCACTATTTGTTTATTCTTTGGGTAAAAAATAAAGGAGCTGAGCTTAGCTACCATATCTTCCTTGAATGACGTATATGCAACAATGTCGATCTCCCTTAGAGGAAATTGTCCCTCAGTGAGCGGGATAATAGAGCTAGTGGAAAGTGTCTCTATATTCATGTCTTATGGCCCACTGCCCTGTACTTCATCGTCCTTTTTTTTTGCTTTTCCTCTTCCCTTTTCTAAGATCATTATTGCACTTTTAGCTTGCTCTTTCAATTCTTTAGCCTTCTATTGTAGCTCTGTTTGCTTATCCTTTTCCTCTTGTTCCTTCTTTGGTAGAGCTTCTACCTCAGTATTCTTTTGTAACCTAGTCCAGTCAACTTTATGCTTCTTGTTTCTTCTTTTCCTGAGCCGCTTCTTTTGCCTTATTTATTTACTTTACTCGTCATTCTTTTGCCTCAACTTTATTTTCATTATTTGCCTCGACAATATTTGCTACCTTCTTGCTTAGGCTCTACTTCTCTTTGTCCCGTGACCCCTCTCGGGATGCTTTAGTCTCTTTGGTGGAGGTATCCTTTTACATAACTTTTCCCTTCTTTGTTCTTCTGGATAAGTCCTCAAGGGTTTGAACCCACTTGTATACTTCTTCTTCTACAAAAATTGGTATGCATATGACTATTGAAACTTGAAAATCAGGCAGTGGTTTGCAACTTTCCCCTGACTGTCATTTCTTCAGAATTGTTCTTAGCCAAAAGGAAACATTTCTAATCCTTTATCTAATTCCAATACTTCCTTCACTTTGGTGATCTTGTATGCTCTGACTACTATCGACAGGGGTGGCCACGTTACTTTTTTATTGCTTTTTAGAGCAACTGCTATTCCATCTATTGAAGTCTGCTGGGAAATCTCCCTAAAGACCATATGATCATTGATGAACTTGGGAAAGATAAAGGGATATTTCGATCCTCCATAGATCGCAAGTAAGTACCTCCTTCAGTTAGATACCAATCACCCAAATGGGTCACTATAGCGATGGCATTGTTCGACATACATTTAGCAGGTGATCCATGTATGATAACGTATAGGGGCATAATATTTTTTTCACAAATATGCTTATAATAACTAACGTGCTTCTGGGCCCACAAAGATTGGAAACAGATGTGTATAAGGATCTCTCTAGGTTTCCAATGCCATCCCATGCTCGAGAAATTATTTAGCGTGAATATCGTATCCAAAAGGTAGGAATAATTGTGAAAGTTGGATTGTTGTTTGAAAAAGCCTTCCTGAGTCTTTAGGACTACTTCGATATTATCTGAGAAGATGGATGCCTAGTTAAATCTTGTTCCACGTATAGTAACATGATACAACAATGGGGTCCATTCTATCCTGAAATGCAACACCTCCTATTCCCTGTATAATCGACATAAGAGAGCTGCAACCATTCTATAAGTTTGCTTGAACCACTTAGCTTCATATACACCATTATCATTTTAGTGGAACTGTTTTTCTAGGCTCCACATTTGCTTAATGGAAGTTATGTAATTGAGCTATAATGACTGAATCAATTCGGTCTTCATGTTGATCTCTGATGCCGAAAACCTGTAGTGTTTATCCATGGTAGAAGGATGAAATGAGGCAATGGGATACCCTACAACATTTTTGATAATACGTCTCTTAGTGTCAGTTCGAGGGAGAAACCATTCTATTATCTCTGTGCATGGGAACACCTTTGCTCTCACTGTTGCTTTGTGTAATCCAAACCACTTGATGTTACGATATATAATGATTTCCTCCACGCTAGCCGATTGATACTCCTCTGCGATGAAGAAATCATATATTTCTCCCCATAGATACTCATGATCAACCCCAATGGTGCTCTTTATATTTTTATATTGTAACAAAAGGGTTGGAATACGTGCTTCCTCTGCCATTTCATTGCCATAGGAATCTTCCTGCGCAACGTTGGACCATTATTTGTTCCTTTGGCACGACATGAAATAATCCTGTTGTTGTGGAATATTTCCCCTGGGTGAAACCTCCCTTGGATTGATACTCCTTCAATCCAAGACAAAAAGAAAACAAGTGGTCACTAACATCTCCAGATACCTATCTTACACACAAGCAAACAAAGCAACTAGAAAAGACAAATGGAGTAGATGACCTACCTCTCTTTTGAATGGTTGTCCTCACTGATCCTAGTAGATCCTGATCCTAGTCTTGAAGTCCGAACTTAAGATGCAAATGAAAGCCTGCACAAAACAGAGGACAAATCCTTTCCAACACAACAAGTGTATTGAGCATAGATATAGCTATCCAATGAAAGAAATGATAGACATTTTATGAATCAAACATGAAAGGCAGAAATTGGGGAGAATAGGAAAAGTTTGTATTAATGGAAAGAAAAATAAGAAGCACTTACAACCATGAATTTGATGCAAAAACAACTCCTCCAAGATCTCCTTCTAGCCCCTTAATGTGTCTTAGGATCATAAGTGTGACACTCTCACCTTTCATCATGCCTTTAAAAGGAAAATGGCCCTCACTATATAGGGTTTGGAGGCATAACAATCATGGAGAGAAGATTGGATCAAGAGAGGATTTGTTGGATCAAGTAATATTGATCTTACTTAGGATAGAAGGATAGGTTGTCTTGAATCCCCGACCCGACCAACCAAATACTCACAAATATAGATCCTACATCTAAGCTTGAGTAGTTAAACCAATATTATTGCTCCCCCAATACTAGGCATAAAGGGCTGAAGTGGGACTTCATCGCTCCCCTATAACAGAGCATGGATAGATAATAGGACTTCATCTCTCCCTACGTAAGGAAACAGGGGTGATAATGCTCAAAGAGGGGAAAAAATCAAGGTGAAAAGATAGGTTTTCGACCTCCTAATGATGGATTCCCCTTCCAAACATGTTTAGGGACCATGGAAAATGTTAGGTTTCCCTCTTTAACACACATAGGGAGCATGGAAAACAATTTTTCATGGTGATGAAACTAAGTGTGACAAATAGATGTATAACACCTGCAAACCATTAGAAAGAATATCATCTTCCATGGAAAGAAAACTATAGCATTGAGGTACAACAAGTTACCATTCAAATATACAAAAAAGGTTTTAAACGGACACTCATCTCAGGGTTTTGTCCATTTCTTGGTGATGTTATCCCCATGGTTCCAAGCTAAAAATTGCTTTTGTCATAGTTGCAGGTTCTCTCGGCAAAGTTACAAAATTAAAATGCCTAGCTCATGATGTAATTTTAAATTTTTAAATTCCGATCTCTCGGCAAGAAGCTGCATGAGTATATCATAACAATATTAAAAATAACGTTGTTTATTGCTTTGAATATGGGCTTGAGATTTTTTTTTAATTGAGCCAACAAGTTGGAGAATTCTTGTGAACAACCTTGGGATCATGGCATATGGATTTCTCCCTTGCAATTATGCATGGGATCGTTTCCCTAGTTTATGGTGCCTAGGTTTCAAGGGCTAATGCTTATTTAATGGAAGTCCATCAATCCTTGGGACTAAGGAAGCACATGCCACTAGGGTTAGGATTATGAGAAAAGGTGTGGTCCATATACACAATTTAGCGAAATGGCGGTGGCAACCCAAGTTCGAGATCCGAAGTTATGTGCAAGGATTTTAACGCATGAGGGAGTCTAAGCCTTAGGTTTGCAAGAGAGTGGGGAAAGGGGCTTGTATCGAGTCAATTAAACGTAAATAGTTCTCAAAGATGCTATAGGACAAGCTCTAAAATGCATATTAGTGCCAAATAAAGAGTAAAATGTCCTCAATGTGAACATGATACCAAATCCAAGTGGTGTATAAGGTACTTACCTTGAAGTGTAGATCAATCTCTCCCTTGCTCTTGTCCATACTCGTCTCCACTCACTAAGTGATGGGTGGAGGTTAACTTATTCTCGTATCAACTTGACTCGATAAATAATGGTTGCTCATCTATACATATGAGTAAATAGACACTTATGTGGGAGAGGTTATATATTTATAAGAGTCACCCCCTACCCCTTTTCTATTCTTGTGCTAAAGTGTTAACTGTGGCCAAGATGAGAATTATTTTCCATAACTGTCGGAAAAATTCTCCTTTACTCATCGCAACTATTATACGTTGGCGCGTTGGGTTCTTTAAATCTAGTGGCCATTTATTTTATCCAATTCTTATCCACATTGCAACGTGTTTTTGGCAATCAGGCCACATATTGCAGCGTGTTTTGGAAATGCGACCGCAATGGTTTCCTGATGAAGATTAGCGAGTTTTGACAGACTGAATTGCATGTTGTAGTGGAATTCGAAGTTCCTCACCACAATGCCCTTTTGGTTAAGCTTGCCGGTGTAGTTTTTGGAATTTGGCCACTGCAGCAGCGATTTGTTGTGAGTTTGGCCGTCGTTGCGGCTTCACTGGAGAAAGTAGGCTGTCATTGCAGAATTAGTAGGGCAAGTTGGACATTGTTGTGGTGAAGATATGAAAAGTGGGCCGCTATTGTGGCGTGTTTGTCAAAAGTAGACCGCCATTGCAATGGATCTTCGGTAACTCAACTGTCGTTGCAGTGGACTTGTTGAAGCATGCCGTAATGCTAGACTTAGCGCAAACATGTTTTCTTCCTGAAAATACTCTAGCCCCCTTGTTTACACCAAAATATTTTTCCACTTTGCTCATCCCCTAGCCACACCATATCCATACATCAAGTCCACTTTCCATTTCCACCACATATACTTTCATATATCCAAAATACCAAAGTTAAAAATTAAATTGGCTCATAATCCACCAAAAACCATGAGCCATGTTACCTAAATTTTGGATATTTCTTCTTTCCAAAAAAAAAGAAAGTTGGCACATTCTAAAAAACATAAGAAAATGATAAGGATCTACAAAAAAGGAAAATTCTCCAAAAAATAATAAAATACTATGGTCCAATACCATTAATCATAAAAAACCATCAATCACCAAAAACCATTTATCTAGTTGGATCCTTATCCTCCCTAACTTACTCATATGCTTATATAATGAACATGAAGGTCCCTCATTTTACACCTTCACACCTTTAGATCTTTAGACGCATTTATGCCAATTTGAGAACCATTTTTTCACCTTTCTGAATACATTTGGCATACACCCTCATTCTGCCAAAATCTCCATTGAGACCCTATATCCCTATGTTGAGTATTGGCACCTTGTGGCATGGAGTTAAAGAACATTTGAGTTGCATGGAGACTAGGATTACAACACTTCAGTAGGATGCAAGGGCCCTTTGTCTAAGGTGTTTCTTTGGTCCATGTATAGCTCACCACATATAATACAAAAATCATGATTTAATATATTCATTGCATGTTGAATGGATGTTAGTTAATTTTATTTACTGTTTACATGCATATTCATCTTAGATTTATTTTCCTATTTTTTGGTTTAATTTATTACCTCTCCCGAACTCTACTTTGGATTCCATAATCCTTAGTAGGTGCCATTTGGCACATTCTGGTGTGAAAATGCTAGAAATATTTTTGGCGACTCCCACCAGGTTCGATCTCTAGTATTGTTTGGCCATCCTTGCCATCTTCTATTTGGGTCTATTTTGCTTGATTTGCTTTGTTTTTAGCTGATCTATGGATCTTGGAAGGGGTCCTTGTTAGATCTCTCAGCTTTGGGTCAGATCTGTACTTGATTTGTCACCATATATCAGATTCAGACTAAGAAACTAGAAGATTTTTCTAATCCATCCTTAGATCCCGACTCCCATAGGATTTTGAGGGAGAATTTTGTAACCACTTTAGCATCCATTATATTGACCAGAAGTATGAAATATAAGATGTCAAATCAAACCCTTGGAAATTTCCTATCCAATGGAATTGATCTAGTTGCAATATGATCACTCAGTGCAAAAATACCCCGTATGCAAAATCTCCATCTGCGCAAAAATTGCTGAAAATTACATATTTTCAAACTTAGATATCTTGGCCTTCGAGACTCTAAATTGAGAGATTTTTTTTGAAATCAGTTATTTTTTCGAGAGGAATTCAAATATGTAGTTTGTTTTTGAAAATTATACTTAAAGGTTTACATAAATTAGTTTAAGTCTCACGCCCTCTGCAACCCGCTTTGATTTTTCCTGATTCGTCTGTTTGCAGTTCCTTTTTTGTTATGCTTACTCCCACTTGCTTTTTGTATCCGTCTTTTGATCTACCTTTGTTGAGCCCCGTAGTGAAGAAAAAACATTTTTTAGTCTTTTCTACACCTCTTGGTTCCATTCAAATATGTTAGGACTACATTATTTCATGTTTTAGTAAGTTGTATGGTGAAAAACCATTGTTTTTTTTTAACTGTGAAGTGAAATGCTTAGCCATAATTGAAATAATGAATGAAAGACAAGTTTTTACTTAGCATGGTTTATTGTTTCCATTTAAGCATTTATTTTATCAGCTATATATCTGGGTACACACCACATGTGCACACAATTTGCACCTTAAAATTAACGCTTGGTTCATGATCCCAAGCAGAGCCTTAAAATTAACCTTAACTCAACAAACATTAACCTCACTTAAGGACCCAAAATAATTTTATAGTTAGGTAGGACACTAGGGATATGCATCCAAATGATTTCCCTTTTTCATTTACATATGAGACATATCTGTCGTCCTTTAGGGTACTAAAATCCTCTAATATTTGTGGACACAGTTGACACCGATTTATGTGTGGGACTCTCGTCTGACGAGGACAAGTGGTATGGCTGGAATCAGAGGGCTGGGTGGAATGTTTCTCTCCACTCAGTACTGGAGGAATTCAACTTGTAGTCTTCGAACTGAAGCCGCAGGAAACCTTTCCTGATGTGTCCTAAACGAGGTAGCCTAGAAGCCTTTGTTCTTAGGACTCTTTTACCTGGGATCCCTCTTGGTAGGGGGATATCCCAGAGCCTTATTGGTCTTCCATTTCATTTTGTTTGACTGCAGATTTGATCACCCTGCAGGGGAAACAATTTATGAGGGATTCCATCTTTTTAGTTAGGTGATTGCTTGTGCAATACCCCCAATTTTGACCCTTATGATAGATTGGCTTTTAATGTAAATATTATGTACATGCGATGTATGTTTTCCTAGCGTGAAGATCAAGGCCAAGGCCCCGCTAGTGTATACTTGGATTTCATTTAGAAAAGCAAGTATTTGATATTTTACTACCCATGTGCTATTAAGCCATGAAATATTGTAATTTGATGTAAATATTAATATTTCAATAAAATACCAAAACTGGCTATGGAAGCAACTGATGAGAAGGGGCCATGTGTATTCCACTAGGGAGTGGTGAGGGGGCCGTGGGATTGAACCATAGGCTGCCAAATGTCATTTTGAGAACCCATTTGACTTTCCTTGCTGACATTTAATTCAGTTGTAAGAAAGTTGTTGAGAAATCAGTCCATGGCTTCAATGGAGCATGGGCAACCCATAAATTCGTATGGCAGGTATGGGCTCTGTTTCTTTGACCCACAAGTCACTCTACCTCATGGGAATTTGTTCTTCCTCATTCCCATTCCATTGTGGAACACCCAAGCATTAGTTTTCATCCATTACAAAAGCCCAGCAGTGAGAAAAACCAAAAATCGCAACTGTGAATTAACCCACGTTTTGAAGTGCCATAAACGCCCAGAATTTGGTATTAATAGCGAAATCCAATGGGGGATCCATAGATATGAACCTTGGGGCGAAATTGAGAGTATTAGATACCCTGAAATCCATTGAAAAAACCAGTTTTTTTATAGCCCAGAAATCCAATTACGGGATTGAGTTATTTGGTCACCGAATTGTGAAAATCCAAGTGTGAATGTTTGAACAAAGGATTGGATTTCTTGATAAACCCAGTGAAGGATAGAATCTCAAGAAAATTAGTAGCTGGACCTTTCTATGCCCACCTTGAAGAGCACTGGAGGGAAGGGACGCCTAAGGGATTGTGCAGCAGAGGAGGGGACCTTCCTTGTGTTGGGTGTGGTAGGTATTGTGGGTGCCATGGATATTTGAGTTTATTTGAGATGTCTGTCGCTCTGTGGTTGAGCTCACTGGCTTAACATCCTCCTCATTGTCTCTTGCATGTTGGATAAACCCAACCGTGTGTTGGATTAACATGACTGTTTGTGTGAGATCATGGTTGTGAGTGAGCCTGTCTAGTTCCTCCTTAGTGGATACACAACCCAGTTTAGGGGTGATCTCTCAGCTGAAAGAATACATGCTGGACAAAGATCTATGGCTGGGTGGAACGTTTCTCTCACATATCCAGTTGTTGGACAGTTTCATCTTAAAGATAAGTATTCTATTTGGTTTAAATTGTGTTAATTTTGTGTTCTACAATGTTTAATTTGATGACTGTCATTGGTATGCTGAATGCATGATGTATTTGTGTGTGGATAATGTTTATTCCTGCTGTGTTTATATTGGGTATGAATCTGCATGCACAAGTTTTTAATTTATTATGAATTTGTGAGTAATGTATGGGGCTGAGTTACACAATAGGCCCGAAATGTTTAGTCATGTTTCCTCCCTGGAACCAGATCGATGGGAGGGGATTTGACAGAGTGGTATCAGATCCCATGTTGCAGCATTGGGGCTGCTTGGGCCAAACTGTGAGTTACAGACAAATATCAGAGTGTTTTAGCGTGGTATTGATGAAGTTTTGGGTGACATTTTGATTTGGAAAATGGCAGAAGCAGAGTTCTTAGGTGTGGCAGAGGATCACACAGTTGTATAGATATTTGCAAGAGATTTCCAACGGTAACAGACTCGTCTTATTTGGTTAAGGGACGAAGGAGATATGAGCCCTGCAAGTTGCCAAAGTAGAGGTGTTTCCGCAATTGCAGATTGCTGAAACGAAGATTTTCAAATTTTGCGTTGTGGCTTTCCGCAATTCCGAACCCGCAATTGTGGGATTGCGAGATTGCGAAAAGGTGTATTTTCCGGGTTGAAAAATTGGCATTTCCGCACCCGCAGTACGGATTGCGGAAAGGTGTATTTTTCGGGTTGAAAAATTGGCATTTCCGCACCCGCAATACGGATTGGGGGATTGCAGAAAGGTGTATTTTCTGGGTTGAAAAATTGGCATTTCCGCACCTGCAGTACGGATTGTGGGATTGCAGAAAGGTGTATTTTCCGGGTTGGAAAGTTGGCATTTCTGCATCCGCAGTACGGATTGCGGGATTGCGGGTTGCGGAAAAAAAAGTATAGAGCCCAAAACTCGATTTTTGGATAGTAGGAGCATGCAGAATCAGAAATGGATGAGTTCAGTGGCATTCTGAGGCCATTAACGAAGGCCATGAAAGGTCCAGTGATGATCCCGAGCCCAATATGCTCCAATTTGGCATAAATTTGGGATTAATGGCTTTTACAATCGGTGTCTCAACGCTTGACAGAAGGTCAGATTGAGATGAAACTGATATGGAGTAGTCATGGAGCAGGAACAATGTTAAGTTTGGAATTTTGGAGCGAAACTCCAAAGGATGTGGAGTCGATGTGAGTGAGAAGGCCAAAAAGCACTATTCCGGGCCACTTTTTGGAGATTTTGAAAAGCTTGCAGTGGATGAAAGAGACCTTAGATGAAGGATTCAAGAAATTTACTGAACTCAACATTTCATGTTCTCATTAAAACAGACAATTCACGTTAGACAGAGATTTTCCAAAAATGCACAGATTGGGAGATAGCCATTTTTGGCCCAATGATTTGAAAATTTGGAAAAAGTTAAAAGTGAGAAGTAGTCAAACCCAAAATTTTATAGAAGATGAATGGTGCATCGGAATAGAGATCTGCAAGTTGCTGAGTGTTCCTTGTTGTATGGAATAACTTCTCCCGGTAGAAAAGTTTTCCTGAATCTTTCTAGATTTTCTTCTACAGGTGGTTGAAGTTGTCAGTTCAGGATATTTTGCAACTGTGTAAAAAAGTGCAAAATTTGGGTAAAAATTGTCATTTTTGAAGTAATGTAGTTTCCACACCCGAAGTCCGAATGGAGCATGTGCATAGGAATTGGAAATATTATCCAGCAGGGAACAATGTTCTATCACCATAATTTGAATGAGGTTATCATACATCATAGATGTGTAGAGAAGAAAAGCATCAGTGACTATTTTGACAAATTGTTGTCAATATTGGTAATTTCTAGAATTGCACAATGGAGCAAGGAAATGAAGGAAAAATAGCTATGTGAATTATTCCATTAGTTTAATTCTGTTAAATATTAATGTTGCATGTTTCTATATGCATTCCTAAGATGTCTAATAAATATTTTTATAATGCACAGTGCTTGTAGCTCATAAGATTTGAATAGTTGCAACAGAAAGCAGCATACAGGGAAAAGGGTCTCCAAAGGAAAATGGTGACCATAAATGATGCTCAGGATCCTTATGAGCATGAAGAGGATGTGCTAGGAGAAAATGTGTAAGAAGGGAATGCTGAGACTGAATCTAATGGGATAAGGGAGCAAATAACTCTTCAGAATTTGGTTGAAACCATGGTAAACTTCAATGAAAGGCTGATGAAGGCTCGGGAAGAACAAAACCAGCTCAATGCTTCCATTTTGTAGAGCCTCATTGATATGCAACAAAGGATAAACCTTGGGTTTAAACCAAGAAATGTAGGTGAGGAAGGAATAGATGCAGTGAGTCGCTTTAGGTCGTTCCGGGAAGAGGACTCCAAGCCCAAGGAAGAGTCCTGTGAGCAAGAAGCATAGAACACCTTCCTCAAGATCTTCTTCCAGCAAGTCATGTGACTCCAAAGGTTCTCGAAGAAGTCCAAGGCATCCTTCTAGCAGATTTGAGGGAAGGAAGAAATTCAAAGGCATCCCACAGGGAGAATTTAGGAAGGTAAGACCTCCCACATTTGATGGAGAGGGTAAGATGGGCCAAGAGGCAGAGGCATGGCTTCTTGGGATGAAGAAATATTTCGGGATTCATGATTACTCAGGAAATGAAAAGGCTAGAATTTCCATTTACAATCTAAATGGCAGAGCTTCAATTTGGTGGGACAACCACTTGGAAGTTAAAGGGATCAATGAAAGGAAGATCAGTTGGGAGAGATTTAAGAAGTATTTCAAGGAAAAATACATTTCTGCTAGGTATTATGACAACAAGAGAAAATATTTCAATGAACTCAGGTTGGGACATAAATCTATGGAAGAGCATGTCCACAAATTTTTGGAATTGTTGAGGTATGTGGACTATATCAAGGATGAGAGGATAAAGATCCAATGCTTTTTTGGGAGCCTACCTCAAGGTTTCAAAGATAGAATTGAGTTTTTTAATCCACCAAGTCTGGATGAAGCCATTAGAATGACAATGCATTGCTATGAGTAGAATAAGGGAAAATCATAGGTTCATCCGGCATGGAAAGGGAATCCAAGAGGGAGGTTTGATCAAAAGAAAAGTGGATTCAAATCACCATTCAAGGATCATCCCAGAACCTTTCCACAGGGGCAACAAGAAAGGAGTGGATTCAAGCCAGCAATAGCAGCAAAAAATACATCGAAAGGGCCACTTCAGTGTTGGGGATGTGGAGAAAACCACATGCTTAAGGATTGTCCACATCGGAGGGGGAATCCCCGGAGCTTGCACAACTTAAAGGGAGAAGCTATAGTGGAGGATATGGCAAGGGAAATGCCTTGAATTTATGCAAAATTGGATAATCATCAGGCAGACCATCAATCATTAGTGGTGGAAGTTAAAGGTAAGATTGCTAAACAATCTATTTCTATTTTAATTGATCCAGGATCTACTCATAGTTATGTTTCTTCAAAAGTGGTTGAAGGTTGTTCTCTTATAAAATTGAAGCATCATAAGTCTTGGCTTAGTTCAATTAGCCACATGGACCAAGAGAAAAGTAAGTGAAGTAGTGGTGGAGTGCCCCATAGAATTGAATGGACTCCACATACATGCATAATTAAATGTACTACCATTAGGATCTTATGATGCCTTAATTGGAATGGATTGGTTGGAAAGACATAGAGCCAATTTGGACTGTTATGAGAAATCACTTGAATGCATTGATGAGGAGGGAAGACCAAGATTGGTAAGAGGAATTCCCAAGCAAGTTTTAGTAAGACAGATTTCAGCCTTATAGTTGAATTTTTTTTTATAAGAAAGGTTGTCAATTATATGCAGTTCATATGTCAGATTCATCAGAGGACAAAGGACCAAGGATAGAAGACTTCCCATTGTTGCAAGAATTCCAAGATGTGTTTCCGGATGAAGTGCCAGGACTACCACCAAAGAGAGATATTGATTTTACCATCGATCTGGTTCCAGGGGCAGGACTGAATTCCAAATCTCCTTATAGAATGAGCACGCCAGAATTTGTAGAGTTAAAGATGCAGCTACAGGAGTTAATGGACAAAAGGTATATCAGGCCAAGTGTGTCTCCTTGGGGAGCACCGACGTTATTTGTCAAGAAGAAGGATGAGACTTTAAGGCCGTGTATTGATTATAGGAAGCTAAATAAAGTGACAGTCAAGAATAAGTATCCATTTCCAAGAATTGATGACTTATTTGATCAAATGAAGGAAGCTAAAGTGTTTTAAAAAATTGACTTGAGGTCTGGTTATCATCAAGTGAGGATAAAAGAAGAAGATATTCACAAGACATCTTTCAGAACTAGATATGGTCATTATGAGTTCACCGTGGTGCCATTTGGGCTTACTAATGCACCTTCCACATTTATGTGTCTCATGAATAGTGTCTTCAACAAATATTTGGATAAGTTTGTGATTATGTTCTTAGATGACATTCTTGTCTATTCAAGGAATGAAGAAGAGCATGAGGAACATCTAAGGATGGTTTTGCAAGTCCTTAGAGAACACCAGTTGTATGCCAAGTTAAGCAAGTGTGAATTCTATCAAAAGAGGGTGCAGTACTTGGGTCATGTCATTTCAGAAGAGGGTATTGCAGTTGATCCAGAGAAGATTAATGCCATCATGGATTGGCATACTCCAAGGAATGTTTCAGATGTTAGATCTTTCATGGGTCTTGCTGGTTACTACAGAAGGTTAGATCTTTCATGGGTCTTGCTGGTTACTACAGAAGGTTCATTGAAGGATTCTCCAAGATAGCACATCCAATCACTTCATTGCAAAGGAAGAATATCAAGTTTGTATGGTATGAAAAATGTGAGAAAAGTTTTCAGCAGTTAAAGGAGTTACTTACCAGCGCCCCTGTTTTAAAGATAGCAAATCCAAAGAAGGATTTTGTAGTGTTCACAGATGCTTGCATTGAAGGGCTAGGTGGAGTGCTTATGCAATAGGGATTTGTGATTTGCTATGAGTCAAGAAAATTAAAAGAGCATGAAAATAATTATGCCACACATGATTTAGAATTAGCAGCCATAGTACATGCTCTCAAGATGTGGAGACATTATTTGTTGGGAAGAAGATTCAACCTTAGGACAGACCACATGAGATTGAAGTATTTGTTTTACCAACCAAACTTGAATGATAGGCAAGCTAGGTGGATGGAATTCCTTTGTGAATTTGATTTTGAAATTAAGCATGCAAAAGGAAAAGAGAATAAGGTTGTAGATGCTCTTAGCAAAAAATTTCATGTTGCAACATTAAGTGTGTGTAAATCAGATTTGAAGGCAAGGATTCTAGAAGCTCAAACTAGTGATGAAACTTACCTTCAAATTAAAGAGAAGTTGCAACAGGGTAATATGGATGAAGCATGTGCAAGATATCAGTTGGGTGATGATGATGTTCTCATTTATCATGGTACCAGAATGTACATTCCAAATAATACAGATTTGAAGAAGCTTGTGATGGATGAAGTACATCAAATGCCATACTCTGGACGTCCAGGATATCAGAAAACTATAACAACAACAAGAAAGCAATACTTTTGGCATGGTATGAAGAAGGACATAGATGAGTACATTGCTAGGTGTTAAAAATGCCAACAGGTCAAAGCAGAGCACCAACATCCAACATGATTGTTGTAGCCCTTACCCATTCCGGAATGGAAGTGGGAAGTGATCTCTATGGATTTTATAACAGGTCTGCTCATGATAGTGATGAAGCATGATTCAATCATGGTTGTGGTGGAAAAGCTATCAAAGGTAGCTCACTTTATTCTAGTCAAGTCCACTCACAAGGCTAATGACATTGAAAATATATTCACGAGAGAGATATTCTGATTGCATGGATTGGCCAAGGCAATAATTTCTGATCGTGATACAAAGTTCACTTCCAATTTATGGAAAGGACTATTTCAAGAATTGAGAACTAAATTGAATTTTAGTACAGCATATGATCCTCAAACAGATGGCCAAATTGAGAGGGTGAATCAGGTTCTTGAAGACATGCTGAGAATGTATGTGATGGATAAACCATCCAAGTGGGAAGATTACCTACACTTGGTAGAATTTCCATACAATAATGTACAACATGCATCATTGGGAATGAGTCCATTTGAGGCATTGTATGGAAAATGATGTAGGACTCCAGTGAATTGGGATAGTTCGGTGAATAGGGTAGTGCTTGGGCCAGAGATGATCAAGGAAATGGAACATGAAGTTGTTAAGATCAAACATAATTTAAAGACAGCTCAGAACAGGCAAAAGAGTTATGTAGATTTGAAAAGAGTGCATAAGGAATTTCAGATTAGGGATCATATTTATTTGAGAGTGAAACCAAGGAAAAGTTCTCTCAAGATGGGGAGTTGTGCCAAGTTGGCACTAAGATATTGTGGTCCATTTGAAGTCCTAGATAGGATAGGACTAGTTGCATATAGAGTTGCATTGGCTGCTAACATAAGAGCTCATAATGTTTTCCATGTATCTTTTCTTAAGAAGTATGTACATGATCCTAATCATATGATTGATTGGAATGTGATACAGGTGGAACCCAAGGGAGGTCAATTTGCTCCGAAACAAAGTCATCAGTCAGGTAAAGGTCCAATGGGAGCACCTTAGTCCCGATGAGACTACATGGGAGATGGAGGATGCCATGAGAGAGGCATTTCCATTTTTGTTCAGTTTTGAGAACACCGAGGACAGTGTTGCTCTAAGGGGGAGGGGAATGTAATACCCCCAATTTTGACCCTTATGATATATTGGCTTTTAATGTAAATATTGTGTACAAGTGATGTATGTTTTCCTAGTGTGGAGCTCAAGGCCAAGGCCCCGCTAGTGTATGCTCGGATTTTATTTAGAAAGGCAAGTATTTGATATTTTACTACCCATGTGCTATTAAGCCATGAAATATTGTAATTTGATGTAAATATTAATATTTCAATAAAATACCAAAACTGGCTATGGAAGCAACTAATGAGAAGGGGCCATGTGTATTCCACTAGGGAGTGGTGAGGGGGCTGTGGGATTGAACCATAGGCTGCCAAATATCATTTTGAGAACCCATTTGACTTTCCTTGATGACATTTAATTCAATTGTAAGAAAGTTGTTGAGAAATCATTCCATGGCTTCAATGGAGCATGGGCAACCCAGGAATTCGTATGGCAGGTATGGGCTCTGTTTCCTTGACCCACAAGTCACTCTACCTCATGGGAATTCGTTCTTCCTCATTCCCATTCGATTGTGGAACACCCAAGCATTAGTTTTCATCCATTACAAATGCCCACCAGTGAGAAAAACCAGAAATTGCAACTGTGAATTAACCCACGTTTTGAAGTGCAATAAACGCCCAGAATTTGTTATTAAAAGCGAAATCCAATGGGGGATCCATAGATATGAACCTTGGGGCGAAATTGAGAGTATTAGATGTTAGTTTTTCAGTATTTAATTCAATATGATCTAGGATCTTAACTGAGAGAACAACATGTACTGCATATCAAACACAAGAGACAAGAGACACAAAGCATTTCACCGGGCAAAACCAAGAAGGTGAAAAACCCCCCAACTTCCTCAGAGATAGAATGAGCATCAATACAAAGATCACAAAGATCAAACCCCACAACAAGAGATATTCTCCTAGCAGCTGCTCCTCCTCCACTTGTGCTTATTTCTCCTCTCTCTCACTAATGTGAAGTAAGTGAATGTGTGAAATGAATAAATGAGAGAGTCACACTCTCTATTTATACTTTATTTCACTTGACTTTTAACTCTAACTAGGTCGGCCCCAACTTAACCACTTAACATAATCCTGTTTGGGCCGACCCCACTAGGGTGGTCTAATAACCCTTTAATCCACATGACTCATATAGGGCCAACCCCACCAAGGTGGTCTAATAACCCATCAAATATAAGTTACGACACTTACAATATAACTTGCGACACTACTTCGGGGTCTAATTCCTTGTCATACATGGGAGGATGGACCTCAATGACTTTACATGGCTCAAGTACAATAATAACTTCTTCGACCTAGAGGAACAAACATCTCCATCGGAGGTACAACAGTAGAATACAAATGACGACACTTCCAACTAGAGGAATAATACATCTTCGTTGGGGATACAATAAAGTACAAATGTAATACATGCAATATACAAGTGAATATCTTCCGAAGTTACAAATACATCAACACTCCCTCTTAACTAAGAAGGTATTCTCTTGACATAGGTCATCAATACATATAGGCACAAGTATTCAATTCTGGAGCTGGATCATCATCATTGGATCACGGAGCATCATCGTCACTCCTGTTGTACTCTTCATCTCGATCACTGGTGCTATGTCTCAATTCTTCTCGTCATAGGAAGTTCTACAGAGCCAACCCTTTTTCATGCTAGTTGTAGGCCTAGCCTCCTGTAGGTCTTCAACATCTCTGGCCATCCTGTGGAATGTGCGTCAACAAAACCTCGAAACAACATCCCAGGACTTTTACGAGCACACAACTCAACCCATCGGATCTCCCAGGATCTTTTACATGTGACCACCACAAAACCTCGAAAGAGCATCCGAGCTCAAACTATCGAATTGTAATGTCCCCATTCAAATAAGTGCATAGTAAGACAATCCCATCAATCCTACTAGTTTCCTAGGTTGGATGGGCACATGTGGGATGGTAATAAGGAAACTAATAAATGATATTTAGACATTAGAAGGGTTCAAGCATTTAATAAATATGATGAATAAATAAATTCAAGAGAAATTCTAGGTGGCAAGTGGTTTTGGAGACATATGGAGGTGGTGGGACCCACACTAGCTTGATTTTTCAATGACACATGGCAGCTCTCTCTTGCCAATTCGAATTCATGGGAAGGTGAACACTCTTGGGTGAGTTTGTAAGTCATAACACATGGCATTGAGCATATTAGGTCGAAATGGGAAGGAATAGTAACCTCCATGGGAGAGGAAGAGTCAAATTGGAGACTAGTGGACACATGGGCTAGATTCCCTAGTTTTATGACAACAATAATGAAGCATCTATGACATTTTATGACAAAATTCAGACCTGACTTCTTACACCTGACCATTATGACATTTCAGCCCCAAAAATAGGCTCAAGAAGGCGCTCATGGAGTTGGAGGAATCTAAAGAGACTCAAATTCGAATTTGGGAGAAGATGGAAGGTTGGAACTAGGAGACAAGTGGCAAACGAGGAATATTTTCTAAATGGAAAATTATTGAATCTATTGAGAGGATTTCGACCCCTTGAAGGCTAATGTTGGTTATAAAATGTAGAAATCAAGTATGAGAATGGCTTTTGATGATTTGAGAAAAATTGCATTTGTGAAGAGAGAGCTAGTGGATGACTAGTTTCTTGCCTTAGCCAATTTCGAGGGTGAAAGATTCCCATCCAAGTTGGTGTTTGGAGAGGCCACTCAGGTCTTTCATGGTGCTTTAATGGAGTTTGTATTTGCAGGTAGCAGCTACAGGAAGTTTCATGGTTTGGTTTAGTGCAGCACTTTCTCTCCACCGTTTCCAGTTTTGAAGGCATATTCGTGCTCCTTGAGGGAGGGCGTTTTTGGTGAGCACTGTGCTTCTTGAGAGAGATTATCATTATATATTTATGATTGTAATAGCTTCATATCCTCTGTTACTCATATTCAGAAAGTCTCAGGTCGAAATACCCACTGGTTGTATGCAAAACTATTGATTAATGAGCAAACAATGTCCATTTCCCCAATGCATTGATGTATGACACTATAATGTTGATTATTTCGAATGGATGGATGATTCTCTGATATATTTGTGATAAATATACTGCCATGGATGTCTTATACAAGTTTCATGTACTGTAATTGAGCATTTGAAGCATTTTTACTCAGTTTAGTTGTATTGGGAGGTGAAATAGTGCCATTTCCCCAAGGGTCAAATTGGGGGTTTTTGCTGTTGAATGTGAGAGAGTTAGAAGAGTATTAAAAATCAATTAATGGTGCATATGAGACCTTAATAACATACATAACACATTATATACCTCTGTTTATAAATTTGTGGGAGTTTGGAGGCATTTGGAAGTCCATTTGCAGTGTTACCCGAGGGGGATTTGATGCACAAATTACTAGTCAAAATTACATATATTGATCAGAATACAAATCAAGTTTGCAGCAGTATTTGGAGGGCCATAAAACATCCCTGAACCTTATATTCAAGTCTAAATACCATTCATACACTCCTACAGAAGATTTGGGAGCATTTGGGTTGATTTGGAGGTCAAAACAGTAAAACTAGTCAAAGGTCGAAATTGGGAAAAAAGTGGAAAATTGGGCATTTTAATAAAATTTGAAAAAGGGATATTACAAGTGGTATCAGAGCATGGTCTTGGAACCTGATGGTATTAACAAGAATCCAAACAAATAAAACACCACCCTTTGAATCAGTAGTTGAAGAAGTTTTGGTTGAAGAAGAGATAGTAACAGAAAAAGAGTTTTTTTCTAAAACAATGGGTAGAGAGGAGGAGGAAAAATTAAGGCATAAGGAGGAATTTATTGAAGCCTTAAAACCATGTTTTGAAGGACTTACCATGGTTATGCTAGATATGAATAAACAAATGATGAAAGGTTTCGAATTGTTGGGTAGCCAACTTTCAGGTAAAGGGATGATAGGAGATAATAGTGGTTCACACTCAGGGGAAAAGATGAAAGGGAATGAGCATATTTTCTCAAGTACAGGACCTCATAATAGACCCGATGAATTTCAAAGCACACAAAGGCATACTGCACCTAAATTTCTCACACCCAAAGAAGAGCCCAATCTTGAATTGGATTACAAGAAACTAGTAAATGACTGGAATGATTTGAATGAAGAGTGTAAAAGAGGTGTACCACTCAGTGACTACATTGATGCTATGCAAAAGATTAAAATGAAGGGAGACAATAGGAGTCCATTCCAAAACAAAGAATTGAATAGTGCTATTGGAAAAATGTCACTTCCTACTTTTGTTGGTTCTTCTCAAAATTCTGCTAACACTTGGGTGCAAAAATTGGATGTATATTTTCAGCTGAATCCTATGTTGGAAGAGGATGCATTAAAAATGGCCATTTTGCATTTGGAAGGAGATGCCAATGAATGGTGGTTTCATGGGCTGAAAACCTTGGGTCATAATCAGGTTAAAAAATATGGAGAATTTGTTGACAGGGTACTAGAAATATTTGAACAAAAAGATCCAGAATTGCCTTTCAAAGAACTAGCTCAATTGAAGCAAACTGGGTCCCCTACCGAATATATGTTGGACTTTCAAAAATTATCAGTCAAGGTGGCTGATGTATCTATGGGAAGATTAGTATTTCTATTCACTGAAGGTTTGGCTGAACCCTTAAGAGGTTTGGTCAAAGCCCACAAGCCAACTACATTAAAAGATGCAATGAGCTTGACTAGGGATCTCCAAAATGTGCTTCCTAGAACGAGATTTCCTCCTAAGCCTAGCTATAAATTTGAAAAGAAACCTTGGCAAAGGGATGGATATGATAAGAAACCTTGGCAAAGAGAGTCATTTGAGAGGAATAAAAAATAGGGACTAAACAGGGATGAATTTAGAAAAAAGAAACTATGCTTCACATGCTTCCAACCATGGACACCGGGGCACAAATGTACCAAAGGAAAGGCTCAATACATAGAAGTATTTTCTGATAATGAGGGGTATGATGGGGGCATGGATGAAGATGGACATATTTCAGATCAATAAGAGGCATATGAGACAGCAGTAGAAGAGGAAAGACAAGAAGAAAATCAGCCTTCACCAGACAAAGCAAGAATGGCAGTGCTTTCAGCAGTACCTCGCTATCATACTATCCGATGCAAAGGTGTGGTACAAGGACAAAGAAATTCAGTTTTGGTAGATGGAGGATCCACTCATAACTTCATTGATGCAGAGATGGTAGAGAAAAGAAAGATACCTATTGAACCATTTGATGGCTTCACAGTTGTCATTCCCGGTCACAACACAATGCAATGCAAAACATGGGTTCCAAAGCTGCAAGTCACCATAGGTAACTATGCTTTTGTTGATAGTTTTTATGTGGTTGATGTTGCTTATACTAATGTGGTTTTGGGAGTGCAATGGTTGTATTCAATAGGAGAGCATACAGTAAATTATCAAATTCCCGAAATGAAATTCCAAGATTCAAAAGGAGTACAAAGAGTTGTGAGAGGGCAACACACTTATCCAAATCAAGTAGTGACTTGCAATAGCATGAGATCTATATTGAGGCATGGGGATATAGAATGGGCTGCTAAATGTCATATTACATCTCCCAAGCCAACTATAAATATTGTCAAACACCCAAAGGAGATAGAGAGACTTTTGCAAAAATATGAAAAGGTTTTTAGAGACCTTCCACATGGTAGGCCACCAGATAGGGGGGTTGAGCACAGTATTGTTTTGGAGGAGGGTACTTCACCCATTCAGATACCACCTTATAGACATCCTAAAAGGTTTAGAGATGAGATTGAAAAATCTATCCAAGAACTCCTAGAGTTGGGGCTCATTAGACCAAGCTCTAGCCCTTATGCTTCTTCAGTAGTGCTAGTGAAGAAAAAAGATGGAACATTGAGAATGTGCATAGATTTTAGAGCCTTGAACAAAAAGACTATCAAGAATAGGTATCCTATTCCTAGGATTGATGAGCTCATGGATGAGCTACATGGGGCCAAATACTTCTCAAAAATTGACCTTAGATCAGGGTATCACCAAATTCGAATGAAAGATGAAGATGTGCAAAAGACCGCTTTTCGATGTCATTTTGGCCACTTTGAATTTCTTGTCATGCCTTTTGGGTTAACTAATGATCCAGCCACCTTTCAAGCATGTATGAATAGGATATTTTGCAAGCAACTAAGAAGGTTTGTTTTGGTTTTCTTTGATGATATTCTCATTTACAGTAAAACATGGGAAGAGCATTTGCAATAGTTAGAGATTGTGTTGAAAATCTTGCAAGAAGAGTCCTTATTTGCTAAATTATCAAAATGTGAGTTTGGGATGAAAGAAATACTGTATCTTGGGCACATTATTGGGCAAGAAGGAGTGAAGGTACACATGGAAAAAATCAGGGCTATCTTGGAATGGCCATCACCAAAAAATATTACCGAATTGAGAGGCTTTATTGGCATATGCACCTACTACAGAAAATTTGTGAAAGGGTTCTCCAAGTTGACTTCTCCACTCACTGATTTGACTAAGAAGGATGCTTTCAAGTGGGATGAAGAGGCTGAAAAAGCATTCCAAAAAATTAAAGAGGTAATGAGTAGTTGTCCCATACTTGCACTTCCTGATTTTACTAAACCTTTTGTTGTGGAATGTGATGCTTCAGGTGGAGGAATAGGGGCTGTCCTAAAGCAAGGCCAACACCCCATAGCCTTTGAGAGCAGAAAGTTGCAGCCTCATGAAAAACTTTACTCCATCTATGATAAAGAAATGCTGGCCATTATGCATGCATTGGCCAAATTCAGACAATACTTGGTGGGCAGCAAGTTTGTGGTGAAAACTGACCATAATAGTCTAAGACACTTTCTCACCCAAAAAGATCTAAATAAAAGGCAACAAAATTGGGTAAGCAAGATTCAAGCTTATGATTTTGATATTGAATATGTCAAAGGAAAGAATAATATAGTAGCAGATGCTTTGTCAAGAAGGCCTTCCTTTTCTCTCATGGATATTGCCAAGGATTGGAAAAACATGCTACTAGTTGAATATGCCAAAGACAAATTTGCTTGTGATGTGTTGGATGGAATAAAAGGGGATGATAATTATAGGATTTTGAATGGGCTGATATATTACAAGGGAAGAATTTATTTAGTTCATAACTCCAAGCTCAAGTACCTTATTTTGCAAGAAGCACATGATTCCCCACTAGCGGGCCATCCGGGGATCTTCAAAACTTATAGACAGTTGAGGCAAATATTTTTTTGGAAGGGGCTGAAGGAAGATGTTCAGAAGTATGTGAATGAATGTAAAGCATGTCAACAAAACAAATTAGAACTTACATGTCCAGCCGGCCTATTACAACCATTGCCCATTCCGGAGCAAAAATGGGACAGTATTTCCATGGATTTCATCACCGGATTGCCTAAATCCTTAGGTAAGGATTGCATCTATGTGGTAGTTGATAGGTTGACAAAATTTGCTCATTTCTTTGCTGTTACATCATCTTTTAGTGCTGCACAAGTGGCTGATATTTTTTTCAAAGAAATCTTCAGATTGCATGGGCTCCCCAAGAGCATTATCAGTGATAGAGATAGTAGATTCATGGGTGCTTTTTGGCAAGAAATTTTTAGATTGGTAGGCACTCAATTGAATCCAAGTACCAGCTATCATCCACAAACTAATGGACAAACAGAGAGGGTAAACCAATGGTTGGAAGGATACCTAAGAAACTATGTGGGAGGGCAGCAAAAAGCATGGGCAAAATGGCTACACTTGGGTGAGTTTTGCTACAACACCACTTATCATATGTCAATAGGAATGTCTCCTTTCAAAGCATTATATGGTTATGATGCACTTACATTTGCTGACATTATATTTGGTGATAGTAGAGCCCCAAAGGCTAAAGATTGGGTGGAAGAGAGCCAAGAAATTTTAAAGCTCTTGAAAGACAATTTGCAGGTTGCTCAAAATCAGCAAAAACAATATGCTGATAGACATAGAGAAGAGAGAACCTTTCAAGTCAATGATTTAGTATATTTAAGGTTGCATCCCTATAAACAAACATCTCTCAAAAAGAATGGAGCAGAAAAATTAAAACCAAGGTACTATGGGCCATACAAGGTAGTGCAGAAGGTTGGAGAAGTAGCATATGAACTAGAACTTCCGGAAGGAAGTAAAATCCACAATGTATTTCATGTTTCTTGTCTTAAGAAATCTCTTGGTCAGCAAATCATCACTTCAGAAATACTTCCTCCTTTGGATGATGAAGGTCAGCTCACACTTGTTCCGGAAAATATTTTGAAGACACGGGAAAGAAGGTTGAGGAGTAGAATCATCAAAGAATATTTAGTGCAATGGAAGGACTTACCAAATGAAGATGCCACATGGGAAGAGGAGAAGACTTTGCAGCATCCAAATTTGAAATTGCTTGAGGACAAGCAATCTTGGGTGGGGAGGACTGTAATGTCCCCATTCAAATAAGTGCATAGTAAGACAATCCCATCAATCCTACTAGTTTCCTAGGTTGGATGGGCACATGTGGGATGGTAATAAGGAAACTAATAAATGATATTTAGACATTAGAAGGGTTCAAGCATTTAATAAATATGATGAATAAATAAATTCAAGAGAAATTCTAGGTGGCAAGTGGTTTTGGAGACATATGGAGGTGGTGGGACCCACACTAGCTTGATTTTTCAATGACACATGGCAGCTCTCTCTTGCCAATTCGAATTCATGGGAAGGTGAACACTCTTGGGTGATTTTGTAAGTCATAACACATGGCATTGAGCATATTAGGTCGAAATGGGAAGGAATAGTAACCTCCATGGGAGAGGAAGAGTCAAATTGGAGACTAGTGGACACATGGGCTAGATTCCCTAGTTTTATGACAACAATAATGAAGCATCTATGACATTTTATGACAAAATTCAGACCTGACTTCTTACACCTGACCATTATGACATTTCAGCCCCAAAAATAGGCTCAAGAAGGCGCTCATGGAGTTGGAGGAATCTAAAGAGACTCAAATTCGAATTTGGGAGAAGATGGAAGGTTGGAACTAGGAGACAAGTGGCAAACGAGGAATATTTTCTAAATGGAAAATTATTGAATCTATTGAGAGGATTTCGACCCCTTGAAGGCTAATGTTGGTTATAAAATGTAGAAATCAAGTATGAGAATGGCTTTTGATGATTTGAGAAAAATTGCATTTGTGAAGAGAGAGCTAGTGGATGACTAGTTTCTTGCCTTAGCCAATTTCGAGGGTGAAAGATTCCCATCCAAGTTGGTGTTTGGAGAGGCCACTCAGGTCTTTCATGGTGATTTAATGGAGTTTGTATTTGCAGGTAGCAGCTACAGGAAGTTTCATGGTTTGGTTTAGTGCAGCACTTTCTCTCCACCGTTTCCAGTTTTGAAGGCATATTCGTGCTCCTTGAGGGAGGGCGTTTTTGGTGAGCACTGTGCTTCTTGAGAGAGCTTATCATTATATATTTATGATTGTAATAGCTTCATAGCCTCTGTTACTCATATTCAGAAAGTCTCAGGTCGAAATACCCACTGGTTGTATGCAAAACTATTGATTAATGAGCAAACAATGTCCATTTCCCCAATGCATTGATGTATGACACTATAATGTTGATTATTTCGAATGGATGGATGATTCTCTGATATATTTGTGATAAATATACTGCCATGGATGTCTTCTACAAGTTTCATGTACTGTACTTGAGCATTTGAAGCATTTTTACTCAGTTTAGTTGTATTGGGAGGTGAAATAGTGCCATTTCCCCAAGGGTCAAATTGGGGGTTTTTGCTGTTGAATGTGAGAGAGTTAGAAGAGTATTAAAAATCAATTAATGGTGCATATGAGACCTTAATAACATACTTAACACATTATATACCTCTGTTCATAAATTTGTGGGAGTTTGGAGGCATTTGGAAGGCCATTTGCAGTGTTACCCGAGGGGGATTTGATGCACAAATTACTAGTCAAAATTACATATATTGATCAGAATACAAATCAAGTTTGCAGCAGTATTTGGAGGGCCATAAAACATCCCTGAACCTTATATTCAAGTCTAAATACCATTCATACACTCCTACAGAAGATTTGGGAGCATTTGGGTTGATTTGGAGGTCAAAACAGTAAAACTAGTCAAAGGTCGAAATTGGAAAAATAGTGGAAAATTGGGCATTTTAATAAAATTTGAAAAAGGGATATTACACGGATCTCCCAGGATCTTTTACATGTGGTCAGGAAAAACCTTAAAAGAGTGTCTTGCAACCTGCAAGATCTCTAAAGAGCATCCCAGGACTTTTATGAGCACACAACTCAACCTATCGGATCTCCAGGATTGATAACATGCCTTCTGTAGCAAAACCTTGAAAGAGCATCCGAGCTCAAACTATCGGATCTACAACTTCTGTCAAATTTTGCGTTTCTGGTCAAAATCCCGAACTAGGGTTTGATAGAGCCTGGGGTTCTACCCAACCAAAAAATTTGATCTTTATCTCTAAATTTCAATTTTGAGGAGGAGCATCCAGCCGTGGTCTCAGATTCCAAAAATTCCAACTTTTGCAGAAACTCTAATTTCCCGCTTTTTTGATCAAGGTCCCGAACTAGGGTTTGATAGAGCCCAAGGTTCTTCCCAACCAAAAGGTTCGATATTGATCTCTAAATTTTGATTTTTCTGAGGAGCATCTAGGCGTGGACTCAGATTCAAGAAATTCCAACTTTCTTTGAAACCCTAATTTCCCGCAGCAGTGACGATCCAAAAATGAAAGTGCTCAGAATCCAATTATGTTTGGACAGAAATATATGCCATATTGTTTCTGATGTACCTATGAAATTTCAAATCCTCAAGGTCTGAAACTTCAGCCTGTGCTATATTGACCTGTCATATTTCCAACACCACAGATCTGACCTCAAATGGATTCTCTGTGAAAGAGATATGCCAAGTGTCACAACGTGACCTGTTTATGGGATGAAACAGTATAGCAAACTTGTACGGCGTGCCACATGTAACCGTTTCAACTTCGGCCACTGAAACTAGGACTTTTGAAACTACAGTCCGTTCCCTAACTGTCACTTTTTACAGAATTCCATTTGGAGCTTCCTAGCTCTAGATATGACCTTTTTTCCTAGGTCACCTGTTTAGGACTGCATTCTGGAAGAGGCAGAAACCCTAACTTGTACAGATCATATCTCACAAAGTACAATGAATATTAGGATTTCCTTCAGACACAAGGTACATGGACATTTCATCTTCTACCTAGTTTCAGATCCTGAAAATTTGCAAAAATGTATTTGTAGCGAAATTTCCACGATGACTGGTTTTTACTATACCAAGCCCTAGCTTCCGATTTGTCGCAAGTGAAACAAGTGTCATAAATGCCATACCATGCCTTCCTTCAGACTAGCTCTGATAGCATGCTATTTTTTGAATATTTAATTCAATATGATCTAGGATCTTAACTGAGAGAACAACATGTACAACATATCAAACATAAGAGGCAAGAGACACAAAGCATTTCACCGGGGAAAACCAAGAAGGTGAAAAACCCCACAACTTCCTCAGAGATAGAATGAGAATCAATACAAAGATCACAAAGATCAAACCCCACAACAAGAGATATTCTCCTAGTAGTTGCTCCTCCACTTGTGCGCATTCCTCCTCTCTCTCACTAATGCGAAGTGAGTGAATGTGTGAAATGAATAAATGAGAGAGTCACACTCTCTATTTATACTTTACTTCACTTGACTTTTAACTCTAACTAGGTCAACCCCAACTTAACTACTTAACATAATGCTGACTGTGCCGACCCCACTAGGGTGGTCTAATAACCCTTTAACCCACATGACTCATACAGGGCCAACCCCACCAAGGTGGTCTAATAACCCATCAAATATAAGTTACGACACTTACAATATAACTTGCGACACTACTCTGGGGTCTAATGCCCTGTCATACATGGGAGGATGGACCTCAATGAATTTACATGACTCAAGTACAATAATGACTTCTCCGACCTTGAGGAACAAACATCTCCGTCGGAGGTACAACAATAGAATACAAATGATGACACTTCCAACCGGAGGAATAATACATCTCCGTTGGGGACACAATGAAGTACAAATGTAATACATGAAATATACAAGTGAATATCTTCCGAAGTTACAAATAAATCAACATTAGATACCCCGAAATCCATTGGAAAACCCAGTTTTTTATAGCCCAGAAAGCCAGTTACGGGATTGAGTTATTTGGTCACCGAATTGTGAAAATCCAAGTGTGAATGTTTGAATAGAGGATTGGATTGTTTGATAAGTCCAGTGAAGGCTAGAATCTCAAGAAAATTAGCAGCTGGACCTTTCTATGCCCACCTTGAAGAGAACTGGAGGGAAGGGACGCCTAAGGGACTATGCAACAGAGAAGGGGACCTTCCTTGTGTTGGGTGTGGTAGGTATTGTGGGTGCCATGACTGTTTGAGTTTATTTGAGATGTTTGTAGCTCTGTGGTTGAGCTCACTGGCTTAGAATCCTCCTCATTGTCTCTTGCATGTTTGATAAACCCAACCATGTGTTGGCTTAGCATGACTGTTTGTGTGAGATCATGGTTGTAAGTGAGCCTGTCTAGTTCCTCCTTAGTGGATACACAACTCAACTCGGGGGTGATCTTTCAGCTGAAAGAATACAGGCTAGAAAAAGATCTATGGTTGGGTGGAACGTTGCTCTCACATAGCCAATTGTTGGACATTTTCATCTTAAAGATAAGTATTCTCTGTGGTTTAAATTGTGTTAATTTTTTGTTTTGCAATGTTTAATTTGATGAGCGTCATTGGTATGCTGAATGCATGATGTAGTTGTGTGTGTATAATATTTATTTCTGCTATGTTTATATTGTGTATGAATCTGCACGCACAAGTTTTTATTTATTATGAATTTGTGAGTAATGTATGGGGCTGAGTTACACAATAGGCCCGAAATGTTTAGTCATGTTTCCTCCCTGGCATCAGATCGACGGGAGCGGACGTGATAGCTTGCCCCTTTATCTGATAGATTAACGGGTCATTGTATTTTTATAGGAGTACCGCTTGTTGGATTTGTGGCCATTTTGTAGTAGATCACCTCCTGTAACACACGGTTGCAGTGAGGATTTTTGAGCTTATTTTTGGTGTGAGTGCCCCTTTGTTGCTGTTGGGCTTGGCCCAAGTAAGGCATTTTGAAGAAAGACAGTTTTGAAGCTGCTAAGTTACAATGCAGCTTAGATGCAGATAGTTTTGGCAAGACAGTTTTGAGGAGTTGCGAAGTTGAGCACAACGCAGTATCGACAGGGTAGGAACCGCGCAGCTGAGCACCAGTTCTGCGAAGTGCTAGCAGGGAACCTATTTTGGGTAAAGAATGTAAGGGAAGGTTGAGCTACGAAAGCGACTTGTTTTTTCGAAGTACTCCATGATTCCCAGCAGGAGGGTAAGGAGTGGTGCGGAACGAAAGCGACCGACAGGGGGGGCTGAAAGCGACGTGACCACATGCAGAAGGATGGCCATGACAGGGAAGTCGCTATCAGAGCCTAGCAGTCCTGGTTAGCGAAGTAAACATGACAGTTTTGGGTAACCTTAGGGTTTTGGTCCACTTGATTGTAAAGACGTGACCTAAGGGAACGATCTATAAAAGGGAACATTTTGTAAGGGAAAGGGTAATCGTTAATCTTCACTAGTCTTCATTTGAATAGTGTAGAAGAAGAGATCTCTGTTGAGAGACGGTTGTAAAGGCTCTTCAAGCTGCATGCGTAGAGACCTGCTGAGAGAGAAGAGAGTTTGCAGTTGAGTGTGCAGACTGGAATTGTTTTACCCTTCCCAAAGATAATACAACAATAGTTCCTGCGGACATAGCTCCCATCGTAGGGGTGAACCACGTTAAATTCTGTGTTATGTGATTGATTGTATGCATTTAGATCTGTGTACTTGCTTATGTGAATGGTTAAGATTTTGTTTATGAATGCATGTGTTCTTGCTTTTATATGTATTCACCATATGGATGAAAGACGGGAATAATATGTTAAGTAACAACATGTGTGAATGAATGTTGGATGCACCAGTGTTTCGCAGTAGGGTGAATGTATGAATTAATCAGATAAACATTTAGCGCAACACTGAAAGTGCGCAGTTAGATTGTTGTTTGTTATAGTGTATAAGTTCACAAGGGTTGCAAACTAATTTGCTGTTGAATGCATCTTTTTAGACTAAGTAAAGTATGGTGAAGTTGCATAAGTGTTAGAAGGAAGCGCAGTTGTCAGTTGCACTATCCTATCGTTTAGAAACATCCCTCTTTGTGTAGTCCTTGGATGCGCGATAGTCTAAGTGTTAACCATGAAGAGGTGAACTTCACGCAGTACAGAGTCTGCAGCGCGAGTCCTGTAGCGCGCTGCTCGCTAGATATGTTTATGTGCTCATCACCTAGTTGTGGAAACCTGATTCCACACCCCCCCCCATTACTTCGCCTTGGGTGAGACCTCAGTCTGTTCGCAGTGTTGAAATATTGTAACTTCAAAGAATATTATATTTGTATATTATTTATTCCGGAGATGTTCCATACCTCCGATGTGATTATACTATAAATCCGGAGATGTTTATTCCTCCGATTTGGTTGTGGTAACTAGGGTTATTAGACCCACCATGTGGGGGTCGGCCCAGTCAGTTATAATGGGGTATTTAACCTAATGGTTAAATACGAGCCTACATGTACTTGTGTAAAATACATATCAGAGTAGTGTATAAATAGAGGAGGTGTGTTCCTCAGTTGATACACTCACTCACTTGAGGATAGCGCACTTGTGGAGGAGAGGTCTGATATTGTGGAGGAGGATATCATGTCTCAGGGTTTCATCTTTGTATATTGCTGGTCATCTATATTGAGGAAGCTTTGCTGGGTTTTCTACCCCATGAGGGTTTCCCAGGATAAATCTCTGTCTCTTGTGTTTATGCTGTGCTTGTTGTTTCTTCAGTGATCCTGTATATGCTATTATTGTGAAATGAAATGTAATGCTGCTATTTTCTGTCTTAGCATATTAAATCTTAACACGCAGGATGTTGCTGAAAGGGCAGGTGAAAAGGGGTTTTGTTGGTTCCTCAAACCGCCCAGAACCTGGGTCTTTCTAGAAAACCTCAGGAACAGTATAAGCAGCCAACAAATGGTTCCGTTTTCGGGATGATCCATTTCCTACTCCGTTTATAGATGAAGTATTATATAATGTTGGAGGAAATGAGGCCTATTCATTTACTGACGGATTTTCTGGATATCATCAGATTAGGATTGATCCAACATAAAGACATAAGACAAGTTTGCTACTAAATGGGGATCATACCAGTATACAGTTATGTCCTTTATCTTGAAGAATGCACCTACCATATTTTCCAGAGTTGTTGTGGCTGCATTTAAGGACTTTATCCATAAGTTCTTAGAGGTTTATTTTGATGATTGGACTATCTTTGGTTTGCTGAAAAACCATTTTGAGAATCTGAGAATGATGTTAGCTAAGTGCATACAACATCAAATTTCCTTGAACTTAAAGAAATGTATTTTCTGTGTGCCTTATGGTATTCTACTAGGACACATTCTTTGTAGACATGGTTTGATGGTTGACCCTGTGAAGATCGTAGTGATTGTGAATTTACCTGCACCAAATTTAGTGAAACAACTTCGCACCACATTAGGCCATACGGGATACTATCACAAATTCATCAAGGGTTATGCGCAGATAATCGCGCCGATGGAGAAATTGCTGAAGAAAGAAGCGCAGTTCATATGTAACGCAAAATGTGAGCAAGGACTGGACACGCTAAAGGAGAAAATGGTAACTGCACCGATCCTAATTTTTCCAGATTGGGAATAGCCGTTCCATGTACATGTTGATGCTTCATCTATAGCGTTGGGCATTGTGCTTGCTCAACCAAGTAAAGGGGGAATTGATCACCCCATTTAATTTTTGAGCAGGAAGTTATCTTCAGCTGAAAAGAACTATATGACCACTGAAAGAGAGGGTCTAGCTATGGTATACGCACTGCAGAAATTCATGCATTATTTGCTGGGTGCGCATTTCTCCATGTAGACTGACCATTCAACTCTGAAATACTTGTTCAATAAGCTAGTGTTAGGGGGGAGAATTTGCAGATGGTTATTACTCTTCCAGGAGTATGACTTCGAAATTGTGGTTAAACCAGGCAGACTGAACCTAGGAATTGACCATCTCTCAAGGATTGAGTCAGGCGAGGAACCCACCATTCTAGAAGATAGTCTGCCTGATGCGCAACTATTTTCTATACAGATCGCAGATGACTACTATAAAGACATTGTCGATTTCTTGAATACGGGATTGATACCCACAGAGTTCACTACGTAGCAGAAGAAGCATTTGGAATTCAGAGCAACAGACTTCACTATCATAGCAGGACAACTATACAAGTTGGGACCAGATGAAGTGTTGCGCAGATGTGTGTTGGAGCATGAGAAGCCATTCATATTGGCTGATGCACATTCAGGTGTATCGGGAGGTCACTACGCAGGAAGAGATATTGTGAGCAGGGCTATGGTGGCCTACAATTCACAAAGATTCAAAGGAAAATTGCCAGAGATGCGATGTATGTCAGAGGACACGAAGGCCGTCGCGAAGAGATGAAATGCCACTGAATCCGTAGTTGACACTTCAAGCATTTGAGAAATGAGCTATTGATGTTGTGGGGCCTATTAACCCACCGGGAAAAAGGACTTGTGCGAGATACATTATCACCGCGACTGATTATCTCACCAGATGGGAAGAAGCTAAACCAATGAAGGACTGTAGCGTAGTTACTGCTACACAGTTCATCTTTGAGAACATCCTTACTAGATTTGGATGCCCAAATATTTTAATGAGTGATCAAGGAACTCACTTTTTGAACAGAACTATTGAGGCCCTTACTGAAGAGTTCCACATTTATCATCAGATAAGTACACCGTATCATCTTCAAGCCAATGGAACTGTTGAAGCTTTCGACAAGGTATTGGAGAATGTGCTGACAAAGGTATGCAATGTAAGCAGAGATTGGGATCTGCGCATTCTAGCTGTGTTATGGGAATACATGACCACATGCAAGAAGTTGACAGGCCATACACCTTTCAGATTGGACTATGGACAGGAAGCTGTGATGCCTATGGAGTACATTGTACCTAGCTTGAGAATAGTTGCATTTACAGGCATAGAAGATCAAGAGACATTAGAAGAAAGGCTTCTACACTTGGTTGGATTGGAGGAAGATTGCTTCATCGCAGGTTTCCACCGGAAAGTGTAGAAAGACAAAGAAAAAGCATGGCATGATCGCCATATCAAGAACAAGTCCTTTCAGGTAGGTGACCTTATCCTCCTGTATGATAGGAAGTTTATGAAATTTCCTGGAAATTTTAAAATGCATTGTCTTGGCCCATATACTGTTATGCATGTTACTAATGGTGGTGCAATTCAGTTAGCCACTCTAGCTGGAGATAACTTACCAGGTTTGGTGAATGGAAGTAGAATAAAACCCTATCGGGATAGTCCTACTTCGCAGAACCCTCAGTGATTAGAAGAGAATGAAATTTCTAAGTGTCAAGTACAGTTGAAATTGGGCACTAGAAATTGGGCAGAGTCTGTACACAGTTTTGGTCCGACACGCTAAGATGGATGGAAAGGATATATGTACCACACATCACTAATTGAGAAATGAAGCTGTGTGGATCCAAAAAAAAAATGATGATGAAAAAGAAAAAGAAAAGTAAATGCGCAGTACGAAGCTCAAAATGTAGCTGCATAGATCAGATAGAACAAGAAGGGTGACAAGTCAGAAGAAGAAGAACAACACCGCGAAGGGATAGCGACGACCCACCACGTAGTTCGATGTAGTGCTCTAAGAAACTAGCCGTTGAAATGTCGGTCCGAAAAGTAGTCGTTATACAGTGATTTTTCCGACGATCGCTTGAGCATTTAATGCAAAAATAACCGTTCTGAAGCAGTTAATGAAGGAAAGGACCCGAATCCTCAGCGGATTTGGCCAACGGACATGCGATTTAATGCTTTTCTAGTCGTTGATGGACGCGACCAAGCCTAACTGCTCCTATAAATATCGTTGTATTTGGACTTGCGGGCGTTATCAAAACTTTGAATTTTTTTTTCCGAGCCATATATTGAATCTGCTTACCGAGAACGCTAATTTATCTAGTGAGTATACAAAAGAAAGTCCAGTGTATGCCTGAAAAATCTACAACTGAGCAAGAGTTCACTGTTGAGCAGGTTGTGAGGGTGTTTAGGCACGAAGGCATTGAAGGGTTGATGAGAACCCCTGCTAAGAAGGTTGCTACAGAACAAGGTCAAGGTTCACATCGTTCGCCATGACATTCCACAGTTATGCAAGCCAAGGGAAAGGAACCAGCAGTGGAGAAGACAAAGTCGAAGATGATGAGCTCCAAGATGCCAGAAGTTCCGCTCGGTGATAAAGAAATCCTGTTAACTCTGACACTTGAGTTTATCTCTCCGCGTGCACAGGATGCACCGACCCTGAAGCTCACCAGGAATGCTAAGTATGAAATCCTGCTTCCACCAATATCCTAGCATTGTAAACCAGAATCCAATTTGTTGGGCAAGCTCGCGGACTATAAGTTCGAAGATTACGACTTGCTGCAACAGCAGAAGGATCCAGACGAGCCGAAGTACCCGCAATTTCAGCTAGATAGATATATGTGTTGGAAGAATGATGTGAAGGGAAATTCTGTGCTGGTCACGCAGAGTTGGCTATCCGAAGTAGTGGAATCAGGGTTGCTGAACCTGTTGCGGATCCCGCACTTCGACCGGAGCCCAGAACTTAACGTGGTGGTGCACACACTCATATCATGCACACACCAAGTCTACCTTTGGTTGGTTAGGAATGTCGACCTAAACATAGACTTGATCCATCGGATCACAGGTCTAAGGAAGCGGGGGTGACGACCCTAAGAAGTTATTTGTCGACAAATCTAGGGATAAGGAAGTCGTCGCGCAGATGAAGCAGGAACAACAGATTTTGAAAGGAAAAAGAGGATTCGTCACAGACAATATAGCTGATGCTTCTACGTCGTTCGTAACACAATTGCTAGCAGGAAAAATATTGAGAAAGGCCAGACCTATGGAAGTACCAGTCGGCGCAGATGAAGAATCCGATCAAGAAGTTTATCATCCAAATGATGTAGTCAATGACGATATTGATGATGAATATATAACCGAAAATAATGTTGATGATGATGCTGATATGAGCGATCCTTTCAATGATAACGATTTTGAACCAGATGCCGATACATATGTTGATTCAGATGAAGAAGAATATCAATGATATTGTAGCAATCTTGGGATCTAGGAGGTATGTGAGTATATCTTTTTTCATAATGTATTATGTTTAAATTATTTAGTTATGTCATTTTTTATTTAGTATGTCACATGTTCTTCTTTATGTGATCATGGGTATTAGGGAATTGAGAGTGATGTGAGGGGGGGCCTTCAGAACATCTCATGATACTAATAGTTGATCCAATATTTTAGCAAATGATCTTCCCCTAAGAAAAATTTGCTCCATGTGGGTGTTGCTTCAAAATGGTCATGGTTATAGAGATGCACTTCTTCCTCCTCATCCTCCTCCTCCTCATCCTCATCCTCATCCTCATCATATTCATCCTCATCCTCATCCTCATCCTCATCCTCATCATCCTCATCCTCATCCTCATCGTCATCGTCATCGTCATCGTCATCGTCATCATCATCATCTTCATCGCCGTTGTCGTCATCATCATCTTCATCGCCATTGTCGTCATCATCATCATCATCATTTCCATTGTCGGCATCATCATCATCATCATCATCACTATCATCGTCATCATCATCATCATCATCATCATCATCATCATCATCATCATCATCATCATCATCATCATCGTCATCGTCACCATTAGTAGTATCTTCATTGTCAACATCATCATCATCAACATCATCGGCATCGTCATCATCATCATCATCATCATCATCATCATCGTCTTCGTCATCATCACCATCGTCGTCATCATCATCCTCATCATCATCATCATCCTCGTCATCATCATCATCATCATCATCCTCATCCTCATCATCCTCATCCTCATCATTTTCATCGTTAGTAGTATCTTCATTGTCAACATCATCATCATCATCATCATCATCATATTTATCCTCCTCCTCCTCCTCCTCATCATCATCGTCATCATCATCATCATCATCATCATCCTCATCATCATCGTCATCATAATCATTATCATTATCATCATCATCATCATCATCATCATCATCATCTTCTTCTTCGTCATCATAATCATCATCGTCATCGTCGTCTTCATTGTCGTCATCATTGTCATGTCCCCTCCCTTCATCCTGACCCATAGAGGGAACATGAATGCAATATGGGGTGTCTAATTATCCCCCTTAGCCATATGATGAAATTTACATTTTAAATAATAAGCATAATGAAAATATACACAGCGGAATTAACACATAATAACACACATAGAGAATGGAATGCATCGACATATTTCTCCCAGGAAGAATGATGAAACATCATACAGATAATTAATCCCCTTCTCTTGCTATGCACAGGATTTATGTTGAGAGAATTAAGATAATCATTTCATTCAATTAACTAAACAGTTAATAATTAAAACATTGCAGGACACTGAATGGACATAATTTAAACCACAGAGAATACTTATCTTTAAGGTGAAGTTGTCCAAGCAACTAGTGATGTGAGAGTAATGTTCCACCCAACCATAGGTCCCTGTCCAGCCTATATTCTTTCAGCTGAGATACCACCCCCGAGCTGGGATGTGTATCCACCAAGGAGGAACTAAACAGGCTCACTGACAACTATGGTTTCACACAAACAATCATGCTAATCCAACACATAGTTGGGTTTATCAAGAATGCAAGAGACAAATAAGGAGAATGATAAGCCAGTGAGCTCAACCATAGAGCCACATGCATCTCAACTAAATACAAACAACCTTGGCACCCACAATACCTGCCACACCCAACACAAGGAAGGTCCCCTTCTCTGCTACACAGTCCCTCAGGCACCCCTTCCCTCCAGTGCTATTCAGGGTGGGCATAGAAAGGTCGAAGCTGCTAAATACTTGAGATTCTAGCCTTCACTGGGTTTGTCAAGCAATTCCAACCTCTGTTATATCTTCTTCTCTGTCAATCACGCTTGGATTTTCTCAATTATATGGCTAAATGACTCTATCTCGTAATTGGATTCTAGGGATATCAAATTGGGGTTTTCATATGGATTTCTGGGCATCTAACACTCTCAAATTCACCCCAAGTTTCAGGTCTATGGATCCCCCATTGGATTTCACTGTCCACACAAATTTCTGGGCGTTTTTGGCACTTCAAAACATGGCTTAATTCAGAGTTGCAATTTCTGGTTTTTCTCACTGCTGGGCATGTGTAATGGATGAAAAATGATGCTCTGATGTTCAAAAATGGAATTGGAATGAGGAAAAATGAATTCCCATGAGCTAGAGTGACTTGTGGGTCAAGGAAACATAGCCCATACCCTGCCATACGAATTTCTGGGCTTCCCATGCTCCATTGAAGCCATGGAATCATTTCTTCAACCAGTTCCTTACAACAGAATTAAATGTCAGCAAGGAAAGTCAAATGGGTTCTCAAGATGACATTTAGCTGCATATGGTTAAACCCCACAACCCCACAACCCCCTCACCACTCCATAGTGGATACACATAGCCCCCCTCTTATTAGTTGCTTCCATAGCCAATTTTTGGTATTTTATTGTAATATTAATATTTACATAATTTTACAATGTTCCATGGCTTAATAGGACATGGATAATGTAATATCAAATACTTTCCTTTTTAAATAAAATCCGAGCATCCACTAACGAGGCTTTGGCCTTGAGCTCCATGCTAGGGAAACATACATCGTATGTATACAATATTTACATTAAAAGCCAATATATCCTAAGGGTCAAAATGGGGGTGTTACATTCCCCTCCCCCTTAGAACAAAACCGTCTTTGGTGTTCTCAAAATTGAACAAAAATGGGAATGCCTCTCTCATGGAATCCTACAGCTCCCATGTAGCCTCATTGGGACTAAGGTGCTTCCATTGCACCTTAACCTTTCTGATGGCTCGGTTTGTTAAATTTTGAGCATTAATTCAAGATACTCTAGGATCTTTACTAAGAGAATAACATGTATAGTATATCAATGCATATCAATCATAGCAAGCATGTCAATCATCACAAGAAACAAAAGCATGAGAGACAATAGACACACCGAGTTTCTGTGGGGAAAAACCTAAGGTGAAAAACCCCACAACTTCCTCAGATATAGATAGTGCAATAGCACAACCAAAGTACAACCAAAGTACACAGAGATAGACTCCTCTTAGCAGCTGATCCTCCTCCTCACATGTGCGCCACTTTCCGAGTGATGGACGTGTGAGTTCTGAAGTGATCCAAATAGAGATCGGGAGATCTCTATTTATACTTGTCCTGACTGCCCAATAATCTTATGGGGCTGACTTGTCTAGCTTAGCACACTAACCTCTTATTACATTAATTCGGGCCGACTCCTTACAAGGTGATCTAATAACCCATCAGCAAGTTAACACACTTGCGACACTTGTCAATACAAATGACGACACTTCTGTATAGAAGAATAATACATCTCTATAGGAGTATAATAAATATATAAGTGAAAGACATTCCGAAGTTACATATACATCAACACTCCCTCCTAACTAGGAAGGTATTTCTCAACATAGATCTTCTAGCACAAGTCTTCTTCTTTGGATCATCGCCATTGATGCAACGTCCTCAAATCATCGTCATCGTCACTACTGCTGCTATCTCAACCAATATCTGAATCTACTCATCATAGGAAGTTCTACAGAGCTAGTCCTTTTTCATACTGGATGTAGGCCCACCACCTGCAGGTCTTCATCATCACTGGCCATACTGTGGAATCCTCAGGACTTATTACGTGCGTCACAAAACCTTAAAAGAGTCTCTTGATTAGCAAGAACCCTAAAGAGCATATGAGGCCTTTTTCATCCTATCCAGATCTCTAGGACTTATTACATGTGACTGTCACAAAACCTTAAAAGAGTGTCCCAGGAACGTTTATGTGCATAGCACGACCGACAAGAACTCTAAAGAGCATCCCAGGAACATTTATGTGCCTAAGCATGATTGTCAAGATCTCCAGGACTGATTACACGTGGCCTCTGCTACAAACCCTCGAAAGAGCATCCCAGGACTTATTACAGGCACACAGCCCAACCTATCTGATCTCCTAGGTATTACATGTTGAGCCCACCACAAACCCTCGAAAGAGCATCCCAGGACTTATTACGGGAACACAACCCAAACTATCGGATCTCCCAGGTATTACATGTGGCCGAGTATCACAAACCCTCGAAAGATCATCCCAGGACTTATTACGGGCACACAAGCCAACCTATCGGATCTTCCAGGTCTTACATGAGATACACAGTGCCAATCCTTTTTCATACTGGATGTGACCTAGAACAAATCTAGGATTTCCTTTGCACAACCTGTCCACGGCCACAGAGTATCAACCTGATACTCACCATACATCATCCTGATGTACACATGATCATCTTGATCATCATCACTGCATCGTCCTGATGCAAGTCATCTGGAGAAACATCCTGAAGCTCGTCATCCATGATCATATTGATCATACAATGCATCTACCTGATGCATACCAAGTATCCACCTGATACATATCACCATACATGATCCACCTGATCATACAATGTATCCACCTGATACATACATAGATACATGATCCACACAATGTATCCACCTGATATATATCAACATACATGATCTACCTGATCATACACAGTATCCACCTGATACATATACAGATAGATGGTCCAAGCATCCAACATAATGCATATACAGATACATATAAATGATCCAACTGATCATATCCAGCATCCAACATGATGCGTACATACAAATACATATAAATGATCCAACTGATCATATCCAGCATCCAACATGATGCGTACATACAAAATGATCCAACTGATCATATCCAGCATCCAACATGATGCATATACATAGTAGTAACTGGAGCATCGTCCTGATGCTCATCATCCAGCGCTTACATCCACAGCCATGTGAAGGATCCTCCTTCCAACATGCTTGGAATGGCTTCAACAAATGTGTCCATCACTTCTTCCTCGAAGTGTCGCCAATTTGAAGAAATCCAAGCCTCTCTCTGACGTACTCAAACTTCACTCTGGCTAGTGGCTTCGTCAGTACATCTGCAATCTGCTCATCTGTCGCAACATACAGGAGCTTCATTGCACCTCTATGTACCATATCCCTGATATAGTGGTATTTGATCTCTATGTGTTTCGACCTGTCATGGAACACCGGGTTCTCAGACAGCTTTACACAAATCTGGTTGTCACAAAAGATACCAGTAGCCTCCAGCAAGAGATAAGATAAATCTGACAGTAGCTTCCGCAGCCATACTAACTCACAACTAGCTGCACAAGCTGCAACATACTCCGCCTTAGCTGTACTCAGTGCTACGTAGGACTGCTTCCTGCTAAACCAAGAGATCACACCTGATCCCATACTGAAGCAACACCCAAAAGTGCTCTTCCTATCTGCAACACTGCCTGCCCAATCTGAATCAACATAACCCTGTAGGTTAAACTTTTGATTTGCATCATACTTGAGCCCATAATCAACTGTACCCTTCAGGTACCTTAGAATATGCTTTACAACAATCAGGTGAACACTCCTCGGATTCGTCAGGAATTGGCTCAATGTGTTCACCGCAAAGCAAATATCTGGTCTCGTGTTCGTCAGGTACATCAAGGAACCAATCATCTGACGATACATAGAGACATCAATCGACTCAGATGAAGCATCACACATAAGCTTCAAGTTCGATACCATAGGTGTGGCCATGGCATTACAGTCCATCATCCCGAACCTCTTTAGGATATCTACTGCATACTTCCCTTGTCCAAGGAAGATCCCATCTGCACTCTGCCACACCTCCATACCTAGAAAATAGTGCATCATCCCCAAGTCCTTCATATCGAACTCGACAGCAAGCTTCCTCTTTGTATCGAAAATCAGTCTATCATCTCCTGTTACAAATAGGTCATCCACATATAGGAGTAGTATCACAGAATTTCCTTCCTCAACCTTTTAGTAAAGGTTGGAATCCGCTTTACTCTTGGTAAAGCCCAAACTAGATAGGAAACTGTCCATCCTACCATACCAAGTTTTGGGAGCTTGCTTCAATCCATACAAGGATTTCTTCAATCTGCACACATATGACTCCCTGTCATGTGTTTCAAAACCGAGTGGCTGCTCCACATACACTTCCTCTTCAACTACACCATTCAAGAAAGCAGTCTTGACATCCATCTGGTGTATCTTCCATTTCATCGCTGCAGCTAGGGCAAGTCCTGATCTGATGGAAGTGTACATGGCTATAGGAGCAAAAGTTTCTTCATAATCTATTCCCTCTTTCTGAGAGAAGCCATGACCTACGAATCTTGCCTTGTATTTCTCTATGTTGCCATCTGCAACATGCTTGATCTTGTAGATCCACTTGGAAGTCACAACAGACTTCCCTTCAGGTCTTGGGACAACATCCCAAACATCATTCTTCATTATTGATTGGTATTCTTCGACCATGGCATCCTTCCATTCTTTCTTTTCTGCTACTTCTTCATAACTGGAAGGTTCTTTGTTCATGATATCACAGAGTAAAGCAACATAGCTGGTATGTGATCTAGTTCTCTTCTTTGCTCTATGTTCTTCTTCTGGAATGCCTTATCTTTCTGCATCTTGAATGAGCTCTCTAGCCCATGTAGGTTTTCTCTTGTGAGAGTTATTCTCACGGGGTGGATCTACAGGTTGTTGTTGATCTTCAATTTCATGATCAACATCTGGAATTGCTTCAGTCATGGTAGTGTCTTGAAATCTAGTTTCCTTAGGTTCTTCATAAACTTCAACAGGTGTCTTCCTTGATTTGATGAATGCTGAATTTTCATCAAATGTTACATCCTTGCTGACATCAATTTTCTTGAACCCTAGAAAGTATATTCTGTAAGCCTTCGAGCTTTCAATGTAACCCACAAAGATACCCTTATTTCCTGAAGGATCTAGCTTAGTCCTCTTTTCCTTTGGCACATGAGTATACTGGGAAACCAAATATTTTGAGATGGCTGACTTCAGGTTTCTTACCAGAGAAGACCTCTTTTGGTGTCTTGTTGTCCAATATCTTGTGGGGTGTTCTGTTCTGCACATATACAGCTGTCCTAGCTGCTTCTGCCCATATATGCATAGGTAGATCCTGGTCATGTAGCATTGCCCTTGCTGCTTCCATGATTGTTCTGTTCTTTCTTTCTGCAACTCCATTCTGTTGTGGATTGTAAGGAGCAGTCAACTCCCTCTTAATCCTTGAATCACTGCATAGCTTCTTGAAGTCACCTTAAGTGAATTCTCCACCATTGTCGGATCTGAATGTTTTGATCTTCTTATCAGTTTGGTTCTCCATCAAGGTTTTGAATTCCTTGAACTTATCAAATACTTCATCTTTGTTCTTCAAGAAGTAAACCCAAGTCTTCCTGGAGAAGTCATCAATGAAAGAGACATAGTAAATATACCCACTCAGAGAACTGGATGACATCGGACTGCATACATCAGAGTGGATGATTTCCAAGATTCCTTTAGCCTTGCTTTCACTGCTTGGAAATGATTTCTTTATGTTCTTTCCTTTTGCACATCCTTTGCAAACACCTTCATGCTTGGTCTTGATTTCAGGAAGACCTTCTACAACTTTACTTGCAATTGGTAATGCTCTGTAGTGCATATGTGCAAGTCTTCTATGCCAAAGTTCACTTGGCTCCATGGCATGTTCAGGTTGTCCTTTCAATTTATACAAACCTCCCTCTTGCTCTCTAATCACTACTGCATCATCAATAGTTTTACCTTTTGGCCACATTAGAACTTGGCCATCTACAAATGCAACCCTCATACCTTTTGTATCCAATGCAGATATGGAGAGTAGGTTCTTCTTGAGCCCAGGTACATAGAGAACTTCTTTCATCTCCAAGGACTTTCCAGAATCTAGGTTGTAGGAGGCTTCACCACTTCCTTTGATGGGGTATTGATAGTCATCCCAAGTTTTACTTTATGGGGTGATTCATGTTCAAGTAGATTTACAAAAGATTCTTTAAACCCAGTCATGTGTTTGGAAGCACCATTGTCAATAAGCCAATCATTACAACCATGAGAAATAGTACCTGTGAGAGCAGAGATTAGAACATACTCTTCTTCGCTTGATGAATCATCATCATCACTTTCTACTTTAGCTTTCTTCTTTGGAGGTTCATCATCTTCAGCAGCATGAGCATGATACCTTCTTTTGCTGCCCTTCTTCTTCTTGTTGAAGTTGTTTTTTTTTGTTGTTGTCTCTTTTGTTCTTGGGACATTCTGAAGCAAAGTGTCCCTTCTCATTGCATGTGAAGCATCTAAGATTTTTCTTATCCTTATGATAATGGTGATGTGAAGATCCCCTGGAGTGGGATGGCTCTCTTTTAGATTTTCCTTTCTTGGTGAGTGCTGTGAGAGATTGATCTTCATTCCCCATCTTTTCTTCTCGGGCCAGAAGTCTTGCTTCTTCTTGTGAACATTCCTCCCATAGTCTGCTAAAGGAGATCAATTTCTTTCTTGCACAGATCCCTTGAATAAAGGAATCCCATGACCTAGGTAGGCCATTTAGAGTGGTCATCATAATTTCTCCATTCTCCACCATTTCATCTCTCAAATCAAGTTGTTCCTTTATTTGAGAGACTTTGGAGAAATAAGATTGAATGGTCTCTCCATTCGAAATATTGACCCCTTTCAATTGATTCCGCAGAGTCATCTTCCGATTTATGTTCTTCCCTTCAAATAGCTTGGTCAGGGAATCAAACATAGCCTTGGGTGTCTTTAGGGATGACACATGTGGAATAAGATGGTCCTTAATAGAATCAACAATGATTCTCTTTACCTTGACCAAGTTCTTCTTATGCAATATCTTAGCCTCTTCATCCTCTGGGGTAGGGACCTCTTCTTTTATGTATGAGTCCAACTCATTCTCTTCCAGGGTTAACCCAATCCTATACTTCCAGGCTTGGAAGTTATCAGCCCCTTCAAGCTTGTCTTCAAGCTTAGTGTGGTGATACATCTTTAAAAAGTACTTCAAATGGATTTATAGAAAAGATTTAGGTCTTACCACTTGATTTGCTGAAAACTGGATTTGGTCCCGGATTAGGGTTTGTGAGAGAAACCCCAAAAATTCAAAATGTGAATTTCAAATTTCTGAAAGGATAGAAAGATGCGCCTTGATGAGCTGATTAGCCTGGTATACTTAGAATTTGAGTTCTGCAAAGTTTCACCCTTCAGAAATGCCTTTGAGTCTTTCTGGATTCACTAAGGAGGACCCTGAATTAGGTTTTGAGTTTCCCGGAGATTTATGCAGCCAAAAATATCGATCCAAAGCTCTAACCTTCGATTTTTCCAAGGCGCTTCCAGCTATGTCTTCAGATTTCAGAAATTCCTATTTTTATGGAAACCCTAATTTTTAGGGACAAAACTGAAAGTGCTCAGAACTGAATTCTGATTGGACAGATAGATTCTCCTTGATGAGTAGAGTCAATCTACTATATTGCTTTTCCAAAATCTGTGGAGAGAAACCCAATAAATAAGAAACCATGGTTTCCGTCACTACACAATGTCTTCTTCTCAGGTTAACTTTGATACCATGTTAAATTTTTAGAATTAATTCAAGATACTCTAGGATATTTACTGAGAGAATAACATGTACAATATATTAATGCATATCAATCATAGAAAGCATGTCAATCATCACAAGAAACAAAAGCATGAGAGACAATAGACACACAAAGTTTCCATGGGGAAAACCCTAAGTTGAAAAACTCCACAACTTCCTCAGAGATAGATAGTGCAATAGCACAACCAAAGTACAATCAAAGTACACAGAGATAGACTCCTCTTAGCATCTGATCCTCCTCCTCACATGTGCGCCACTTTCCGAGTGATGGAAGTGTGAGTTCTGAAGTGATCCAAATAGAGATCGGGAGATCTTTATTTATACTTGTCCTGACTTCCCAATAATCTTATGGGGATGACTTGTCTAGCTTAGCACAATAACCTCTTATTACATTAATCCGGGCCGACCCCTTACAAGGTGATCTAATAACCCATCAGCAAGTTAACACACTTGCAACACTTGTCAATACAAATGACGACACTTCCGTATAGAGGAATAATACATCTCGATAGGAGTACAATAAATATATAAGTGAAATACATTCCAAAGTTACATATACATCAACACGGTTCTGGAGCAATGTGACCTTCTTGTTGAGGATGCGCATAGGCTCCACTTGGAACTCTCCCTCGGGTTCCACCTGTATCACATTCCAATCAATTATGTGATTAGGATCATGTACATACTTCTTAAGCAAAGAAACATGGAAAACATTATCATCTCTCATGTTAGCATGCAATGCAATTCTATATGCAACTGGTCCTATCCTATCAAAGACTTCAAATGTCCCACAATATCTTGGTTCCGGATTGGCACAAATCCCCAACTTTAAGGAAATTTTCCTTGGTTTCACTCTCAAATAAACATGATCCCCAATCTTAAATTCCTTATGCACTCTTTTCAAATCTGCATAACTCTTTTTCCTGTCCTGAGCTACCTTTAAATTTTGCCCGATCTTAAAAATTTCTTGTTCCATTTTCTTGATCATCTCTGACCCAAGAACTACCCTGTTCACCGGACTATCCCAAATCATTGGAGCCCTGCATCCTTTGCCATACAATGCCTCAAATGGACTCATTCCCAATGATGCTTGATGTCCATTATTGTATACAAATTCTACCAAGTGTAGGTAGTCCTCCCACTTGGATGGTTTATCCATCACATACATCCTTAACATGTGTTCAAGAATTTGATTTACTCTCTCAGTCTGAGCATCTGTTTGAGGATGATAGGCTGTAGTGAAATTCAATCTACTTCCCAATTCCTAAAACAATCCTTTCCAAAAGTTGGAAGTAAATTTTGTATCCTGGTATGAAATTATTGCCTTGGGCAATCCATGCAATCTGAATATCTCCTTCATGAAAATATTTGCTATGTCACTTGTTTTATGAGTGGACTTGACTGGAATAAAGTGAGCTACTTTTGATAGCTTGTCCACCACTACCATAATTGAATCATGCTTCCTCACTGTCATTGGAAAACCTATTATAAAATCCATAGAAATTACTTCCCACTTCCATTCCGGAATGGGTAAAGGCTACAATAATCCCGCTAGATGTTGATGTTCTTCCTTGACTTGTGTTAATGTATTTGTAACTTCGGAAGATATTTCACTTGTATATTTTATATTGTATTCATATGTCATTGTACTTCCGATGGAGAGGTTTCATTCCTCCGATCAGGAAAGCTATTATTGTATTTGATAGGGTTATTAGACTCCCCTAGTGGGGTCGTCCCAGAGTTAAGTTGTAGGGGGTTATTAGACTCTCCTAGGAGAAGTTTGCCCAGTTAGGGTAAAAGGAAAGTGAAAGTAAAGTATAAATAGAGAGGATCACCTCTCTATTTATCCATTCACTCACTCACTCATTTGCACAAGTGAGAGAGAGAGAAGTTCGCACAAGTGGAGGAGGAGGAAGCTGCTGGAGACCATCTCTTTGTTTTGGGGTTTTGTATTATTTATCATTCTATCTCTAAGGAAGTTGCGGGGTTTTCTCCTTTATGGTTTCCCCAGTGAAATGCTTTGTGTCTCTTGTTTCTTGTGTTTGATTTGCTGTGCATGTTGTTTTCTCAGATAAGATCCTAGATCATATTGAATTAAATTGTGAAAAACTAACATGGTATCATAGCTAACTTGAGAAGAAGACACTGTGCAATTGCGGAAGCTAGGGATTCTTAATTTTTGGGTCTCTTTCCACATATCATCAAGGGCAGGAGGCTAGGATATCTCTCCTAAGCAAGGCGCATCTTTCTGTCGAAGCATAATTGGATTTTGAGCATTTTCAATTTTCAGCTTGTCACTGCTGTGAGAAATTAGGGATTTTGACAGAAGTGGAATTTTGGAGTGCTCTCAACACAAGATTGTTCTCCTCAGCAAAATAAAATTTTAAAGACCAAGATCGAAGTTTTTGGTTGGGTAGAACCTCAGGATACATCAAACCCTAGTTTGAATTTTGGACCATAAAAACCAGAAAACCAGAAAGGACTAGAAATTGCAGATCAGAAATTCGCAAGTCACTTTTGAGGGGTAAATTTTTGGAATTTTCAAAATCCAAGTGTACGAGCTTGCTCACCTCAGCAAGGGGCATATTTCTATCTTGACAGAAGTTTGAAATTCCAAGTTTGGATTTTTAGGGTTTCTTTGTCAAACCCTAGCCAAGCTCTAGATCCAGTTTCAACAAATCAAGTGGTAAGACCTAAATATTTTCTATTTCCATTTGAAGTACTCATTAAAGATGTCTCACCACACCAAGCTTGAGGATAAGCTTGAAGGGGATGATAACTTCCGAACATGGATGTATAGGATTGGGCTTGTCCTAAAAGAGAATGAATTGGACACCTATGTGAATGAAGAGGTTCCAGTTCTAGAGGGAGATGAGGCTAAGGCCTTACATAAGAAGAACATGGTCAAGGCCAAGAGGATCATTGCAGATTCTATCAAGGACCATATCATACCACATGTGTCATCTCTAAAGACACCCAAGGAGATGTTTGATTCCTTGACCAAGCTATTTGAAGGAACGAATATAAATCGGAAGATGACATTGCGGAACCAATTGAAGAATGTGAAGATTAAAAATATAGATACCATGCAGTCATACTTTACAAGTGTCTCTCAGATAAAAGAACAACTTGAAGCTGTGGGAGAAGACATACAAAATGGAGAAATAGTGATGACCACCTTGATTGGTCTCCCTAGGTCATGGGATTCCTTCATTCAAGGAATTTGTGCTAGGAAGAAGCTCATCACATTCAGTAGGCTGTGGGAGGAGTGCTCACAGGAAGAAGATCGGATTGTAGCTCGAGAAGAAAATATGGGTAATGAAGACCAGGCTCTCACAACACACACCAGGAAGAACAACAACAAGAGGGAGCATCCTCATCACAAGAAGCGTAAAAACCACCACAAGAATCAGAGGGAGAACCTTGGAGGATCCAGGAGAGATATTTCTCACATTCGATGTTATACTTGTGATGAGAAGGGACACTATTCTAGAGATTGTCCCAGGAACAAAAGCAGCTCCCACAAGAATAAGAACAACAAGAGAAGACATCATGCTCACATTGCAGAGGATGATGAACCTTCCAGGAAGAGATCCAGAGAAGAAAGTGAATATTATTCAAGTGATGAAGACTATGTTTTGATCTCTACCCTCAGAGGGACTGTTACACATGGAAGAAATGATTGGCTTATATATAGTGGGGCTTCCAAGCATATGATAGGATTCAAGGAATCCTTTATGAACCTATCTGAGCATGAGTCACCCCACAAAGTGAAACTTGGGGATGACTACTAGTATCCTATAAAAGGAAGTGGTGAAGCCTCTTATAAGCTAGACTCTGGAAAGTCTATGAAGATGAAAGATGTCTTGTTTGTACCAGGACTAAAGAAGAACCTTCTCTCCATATCTGCATTGGATGAAAAAGGCATGAGGGTTTCATTTGTAGATGGCCAAGTTCTTATGTGGCCAAAGGGAAATACCATAGATGATGCAGTAGTGATTGTAGAGCAAGAGGGAGGGTTATACAAACTGAAGGGCTAAACAGAACAAGCCTTGGTCTATGAATCCATGGAGCCTAGTGAACTATGGCATAGAAGGCTTGCACATGTGAACTATAGAGCACTACCTCTTGCAAGCAAAGTTGTTGAAGGTATTCCAAAAATCCAGGCAAAGCATGAAGGCATTTGCAAAGGATGTGCAAAAGGAGAGAACACAAAGAAGACATTTCCAAGTAGCAAAATCAAGGCAAAAGGAATCTTGGAAATCATCCACTCTGATGTATGCGGTCCGATGTCATCCAGTTCTTTGAGTGGGTATGTATATTATGTTTCTTTCATTGATGATTTTTCTAGGAAGACATGGATATATCTCTTGAAGAGAAAAGATGAAGTATTTAGTAAGTTCAAGGAATTCAAATCCTTGATCGAGAATCACACAGAGAAGAGAATCAAGACTTTTCGGCCAGACAATGGTGAAGAGTTCACATCAGAAGACTTCAAGAAATTATGCATAGATTCGGGGATTAAGAGGGAGTTGACCACTCCATATAATCCACAAAAGAATGGAGTTGCAGAAAGGAGAGAATAGAACAATTATGGAAGCAGCAAGGGTGATGCTTCATGACCAAGATCTTCCTATTAACCTATGGGAAGAAGCTACAAGGACAACCGTCTATGTACAGAATCGTACTCCACATAGAGTACTTGTCAACAAGACACCAGAAGAATCCTTCTCTGACGAGAAACCAAAAGTCATCCATCTCAGAATATTTGGTTTCCTAGTGTACATACACATTCAAAAAGAGAAGAGGGTGAAGTTAGATCCTTCAGAAAAGAATGGTATATTTTTGGGATATAGTGAAAACTCAAAGGCTTACAGAATTTATTTCCCAGGATTCAAGAAGATCGACATTAGCAGGGATGTAACATTCGACGAAGACTCAGCATACAAAAAATCCATAAAGTTACCTGTTGAAGACATTGAAGAACCAAAAGCACCCAAGATCCGAGATCCAACAATGAATGATGTAAATCCAGAAGAAGACAGTGAGATGGAAGATCCACATGAACCTGTAGATCCACCCCATGAGAAGAATTCTCACAAAAGAGGAAACCAACATGGCTACGAGAGGTAATTCAAGATGCAGAAAGATATGGTGCTTCAGAAGGAATGAATAGAGAAAGCAAGAGACAGAGACCATATACCAGTTATGTATCCCTGCTGTGTCACATCATTGACAAGGAACCTGCCAACTATGAAGAAGCGACAGAAAGGTATTGAAATATTGTAACTTCTAAGAATATTCTATTTGTACTTTATCTGGAGATGTTTCATTCCTCCGTCGGGACTTTATTGTATATCCAGAGATGTTTATTCCTCTGCCGAGATTTTGTAACTAGGGTTATTAGACTCCCCTAATGGGGTCGGCCCTGAGTTAATTGTTTAGGGGTTATTAGACTCTCCTAGGAGAAGTCGTCCCAGTAAGGGAAAAAGTTAAGTGAGGTAAAGTATACATAGAGGATGTGTGATCCTCATTTATCACACTCACTCATTCATTCACTCACTTGTGAATTGTGCATATGAGAGAGAGAGAGATATGCGAAGGAGGAGAAGGAGCACCTGTTTGGGGTTTACATCTTTGTATTTGTTGGTCATCTATATTGAGGAAAGCTTTGCTGGGTTTTCTACTCCATGAGGGTTTCGTAGGATAAATCTGTGTCTATCTTGTGATTGTATTTCTTTCAGTGATCCTTATTATGCTCTTGTTGTGAATTTTATGCTAAACTTAACATGGTATTAGAGCTAGCCTGAATAGGACATGTTTCACAAGGTGAAAATACCTCTCTCTCCTCCTCCGGTGAAAATTAGGGTTTTTGCGAAAGTTGAAATTTTTGGAATCTGAGAGCATGGCTGGATGCTCCTCTCAAAAGTGAAATTCTGAGCCCTAGATCAAACTTTTTGAGTGGGTAGATCTTCGGGAAAGTCAAACCCTAGTTTGACTTCTGGACCAGAAAACCAGAAAAACCAGTAAACCAAAAAACTGCGAACCTGTGCACCAGTGAACCAGAAAAGCTGCGAACCTGTGCACTAGTGAACCAGAAAAGCTGCGCACCAGTGAACCAGTAAACCAAAAAATCTGTTGCAGATCCGAAATTCGTTGGTCAAGATTGAAGGGTGAAAAGTTGAAGTTTTCAGAAGTCAAGTACACCAGTCAACTCAATTCAATCAAACACATCTCCTGGTAAGGTCAATTTTGCATTTTAAGAATTTTCAATTTTTGGTGACCTCTTGGATAAGATGGCCCCAAGCACTAAGCTTGAGGACAACCTAGAGGGTATAGAGAATTTTCGGGCATGGAAATATAATATTGGTCTCATTCTTGAAGAGAATGATCTTTCCCAATACATCAAAGATGAGGTTGCAGAACCTGTGGAAGATGAAGCTAAAGAGAAGTATAAGAAGGATATGATTAGGGCAAAGAGAATCATTGCTGATTCTATCAAAGACCACTTGATTCCCCAAGTGTCATTCAAGAATACCCTGAAGGAAATGTATGATGTCCTAGCTAGAATGTATGAAGGGAGGAACATCAATAGGAAGATGAACTTGAGACCTCAATTGAAGAGCACTAAGATGAATCAAGGATAATCTATTCAAGACTACTTCACAAGGGTGTCCCAATTCAAGGAGCAACTAGAAGCCATTGGAGACAACCTTGATGAAGATGAACTAGTCATGACTGCTCTCAATGGTTTGACTAGACCTTGGGATTAATTCATCCAAACCATGTGTGCTAGAAAAGAAAGCATGAAGTTTGATATTGTATGGGAGGATTGCATTCAAGAAGAGGCTAGAGTAGCCAATAGAGAAGCCCTACTCAAAGAAGATAATCAAGCACTAGCCACCCATACTAAAAAAAGAAGGAATCTATCCAAATTCAAGAGGGAAAGTCAAAAGGAGTCTCAACCTCCACAAAGGTTTCAAAAGAATAGAAGAACCATTCTAGAAATAAATTACTCTTCATTCCAATGTTTCATTTGTCACAAAATAGGACACATTGCTAGGGATTGTCCTTCAAGGAAGAAGAAGAAGAGTTTCCACCACAGAAGACATCAGGCACATCTAGCAGAAGATGATAGTGAAGATGAAGAGGAGGAAAGACCTCAAAGGAAAAGAGATAAAGTAGAAGAAGAAGATGTAGAAGAGTATGTTCTATTCGCTGCACTATCTAGGTTTGTAACACCTAGAGAAGATACATGGCTTATTGATAGTGGTGCTTCAAAGCACATGACAGGACAAAAGAAAACTCTTTCAAGACTTGAAGAGAAGACCTCTCCATAGAAAGTATCATTAGGAGATGAATATCAATATCCTATCAAAGGAATTGGTGAAGCAAGCTACAAGCTTGATTATGGAACCCCCATGAAGATGAAGGAAGTGTTATATGTACCAGGTTTGAAGAAGAACCTACTTTCTATCTCATCATTAGATAAGAAAGGATATAGGGTTGCATTCATAAATGGACAGGTACTCATGTGGCCCAAAGGAAAATCAATTGAAGATGCAGTTGTTATAGGTGAAGAGGAAGGTGGGCTATATAAACTCAAGGGACATTCAAAAGCAACCCTTGTTCATGAAGCCACTAGCCCAAGTGAGCTATGGCATAGAAGGCTTTCTCAAATCAACTACAAAGCATTACCCTATGTGAGCAAAGTAGTAACATGATTACCAGATTTGAAGGTTGATCATTAAGGAACTTGCAAAGGATGTGCAAAAGGGAAGAATATCAAGAATCCATTTCCAAAAAGTGAAACAAAGACTAAAAGTACTTTGCAATTGATTCATTCAGATGTATGTGGTCCAATGCCCTCCACATCCTTGAGTGGATATGAATACTACCTTACATATATTAATGACTATTCAAGAAATACTTGCCTGAAAGGAAAATATGAAGTCTTTGGAAAATTCAAGGAATTCAAAGCCTTGATAGAAAATCACTCAGAAAAGAAAATCAAGACACCCAGGGTAGATAATGGTGGAGAATATACTTCAAAGGATTTTGAAGTCTTTTGTAAAGAAGCCGGAATCAAGAGGGAACTAGCCACTCCCTACAATCCTCAACAAAATGGTGTTGCGGAAAGAAAGAATAGAACCATCATGGAAGCAGTGAAGACAATGATACATGATCAAGATCTTTTTATGCATCTATGGGCTGAAGCAGCAAGGACGACAGTCTGTGTTCAAAATAGATTGTCTCATAGTGCCCTTCGAGTCAAGACTCCAGAAGAAATGTTCACAGGGAAGAAACCCGAGGTAAGCCATCTCAAGATATTTGTGTGCCTTGTATATGTTCACATACCAAAAGAGAAGAGAACTAAGCTGGACCCTTCCGAAAAAAAAGGGAATATTTGTTGGGTATTGTGAAACATCCAAAGCATTCAGAATATACATCCCAGGATTCCATCACATGAAAATTAGTAGAGATGTAACATTTTATGAAGAGATTGCTCTCAAAAGATCTAGAAAGAGCCAATGTGAAGAAGTATATGAAGAAGATACTCCTCCTAAAAATACGAAATCTGTTTCCTTCCCTAAAGAAGAAACACCAGAAGACCATGATATGATAGAACCTCAAGAAGCCCCACCTATGAAAATATCATGGAAGAGAAAGCCAACATGGGCAAGAGAAATTACAAGAAGCAGAAAGATATGGAGCTCCAAAAGGCTCCACTAGAGAAAGCAAGAAACCAAAGCCATTTTCCAGCTATGTGGCTTTGATGTGTGATCTTGTAGATCAAGAACCTACCAGTTATGAAGAAGCAGTTCATAAGAAAGAATGGGTAGAAGAAATGACGGAGGAATACCAATCAATAATGAAGAATGATGTTTGGGATGTAGTTCCCAATCCAAAAGACAAAAGTGTGGTATCCTCCAAGTGGATATACAATATAAAGCATGCTGCAGATGGTAGCATTGAAAATTATAAGGCAAGGTTTGTGGCCAGAGGATTCTCTCAGAAAGAGGGAATTGACTATGAAGAAACATTTGCACCAGTTGCAAGGTACACTTCCATTAGAACCATCATGGCACTTGCACCTATGATGAAGTGGAGATTACACCAGATGGATGTGAAGACAACCTTCCTGAATGGTGTGATTAAGAAAGAAGTGTACATGTAAGTTGAAGAAAGATCTGTATGGATTGAAACAAGCTCCTAGGGCTTGGTACAGAAGAATTGATAGCTTCTTGAAAATCTTGGGCTTTACCAAAAGTAAAGTTGATCCTAACCTTTACCTTAAGGTTATGGATGATGAACCTGTCATACTATTGTTGTATGTGGATGATCTCTTTCTGACAAGAAATGAGAAATAGATCATGGAAATAAAAAAGAAGCTAGTTACAAAATTTGAGATGAAAGATCTTGGATTGATGCATTACTTCCTAGGCCTAAAAGTATGGCAAGGCCCAGAAGGAATCTTTCTCAATCAGGGAAAGTATGCGGTGGAAATCTTGGAATGTAAATCCATGGCCACTCCCATGGATACCAACTTAAAGTTGTTGGCTGGTGAATCATCAGAATTAGTGGATATGACTTAGTACAGACAGATTATTGGGTCATTGATGTATTTGACGAACACCAGACCAGATATATGCTTTGCTGTGAACACCCTGAGTCAATATCTAGTTGAGCCTAGATGTGTTCACCTCATAGATGCAAAGCATGTGATGAGGTACCTAAAAGGTATGATAGACTTTGGTCTATATTATCTTGGAGATAATGATTTCAGATTGTATGGATATATAGATGCAGATTGGGCTGGAAGTGTCTCAGACATAAAGAGCACATCAAGAGGATTTTATTGTCTAGGATCTACTATGATCTCATGGTTTAGCAGGAAGCACTCCAGTGTGGCTCTCTACACAGTTGAAGTGGAATATATAGCAGCTTGCTCTGCTAGTTGTGAATCCATATGGCTTCAGAAGTTTTTATCATGACTATTTGACTTAGAGATGGACCCCATTGTGATCCTGTGTGACAACCAGAGTTGTATCAAGATGACTGAGAATCCAGTGTTCCATGATAAGTCAAAGCACATAGAGATCCGATATTTCTATATACGGGATATGGTGCAAAAAGGAGCTATAAAGCTTGAGTATGTGAGCACTGACGAACAAGTTGCTGATGTATTGACCAAACCTTTGTCTCGAGTAAAGTTTGAGTATTTTCGAGACAAGCTTGGTGTAGTTCAAAAGGACCCTCCTCGAAAGGGGGAGTGATATGGTTGATGATGATATTTGAATACTGGTATCGATGTGGATACCTATATCAATGATGAGATTTCCTATAATGACGGTAAGGTAGATGAGGAGGATACCTGTATTGATGATGTGGATACTTGTATCGATAATGAGGATACTTGTATCGATGATGAGGATACCTGTATTAATGATGTGGATACTTGTATCGATGATGAGGATAATTGTATCGATGATGAGGTTACTTGTTCTGACGATGAGGTCGATGATGAGGTTACCTATTCCGACAATGAGGTCGATGAAGTGGTACTTAGAATTTGTCTAAGAGGACTGGTGGGATTGATCATCCCTAGACAGTGATACCGTAATTTCGAAAGGAAGGATAATCTTAAATATTGATCCTTAGACTAGAGTCTCGTAATATCAAAAGGAATGATTGTGTAAGATGTGAGTAGTGGACAAGGATCCCATAATTACGAAAGGAAGGATCGTCCAAGTGTGGTAGCTCCGTAAAGACTGGGTCCTGTAATACTGAAAGGAAGGATTGTCTGAGCACTACCAGAGTTGATGGACTGGAATCCCGTAATTTCGAAAGGAAGGATTGTACATGGTCCCATAATTCTGAAAGGAAGGATTGTACATGATCCTGTAATTCTGAAAGGAAGGATCACTAGAGTTGATGGACTAGAATCCCGTAATTCTGAAAGGAAGGATTGTCCATGGTCCCGTAATTCTGAAAGGAAGTACTGTACATGATCTTGTAATTCCGAAAGGAAGGATCACCAGAGTTGATGGACTAGAATTCTGTAATTTTGAAAGGAAGGAATGTCCATGGTCCCGTAATTCTGAAAGGAAGGACTGTACATGATCTCGTAATTTCGAAAGGAAGGATCACCAGAGTTGATGGACTAGAATCCCGTAATTTCGAAAGGAAGGATTGTCCATGGTCCCGTAATTACGAAAGGAAGGACTGTCCACTATCTCATCATTCTGAAAGGAAGGATCATGTGTGTTGCAGATTATGATGTTGTTGATCGAGAGATCCAGATGATGAGGCTATTGATCGAGAGATCCAGATGATGCTGTTGATCGGGAGATCTAGATGATGAGGCTAGTGATTGAGAGATCCAAATGATGTTGTTGATTGGGAGATCCAGACGATGAGGCTGTTGATCGAGAGATATAGATGATGATGTTGATCGGGAGATCCAGATGATGATGCTGCTGTAGTTGATCAAGTGCAGCAGAAGATGAAGACCCAGTCCTGATGATGTTGATGATACAGTATTGATTATGTTCTAGTAACTGGTTGAGTTATCGATGATGATTGAAGCCAAGCTTCCAATGATTTATAGATGTATCATGTATGATGTTGATGAATCCTTGTAACTTCTAAGAATATTCTATTTGTACTTTATCCGGAGATGTTTCATTCCTCTGTTGGGACTTTATTGTATATCCGGAGATGTTTATTCCTCTGTCGGGATGTTGTAACTAGGGTTATTAGACTCCCCTAGTGGGGTTGGCCCTGAGTTAATTGTTTAGGGGTTATTAGACTCTCCTAGGATAAGTCGGCCCAGTTAGGAAAAAAGTCAAGTGAGGTAAAGTATAAATAGAGGATGTGTGATCCTCATTTATCACACTCACTCATTCATTCACTCACTTATGAATTGTGCATAGGAGAGAGAGAGATCTGCAAAGGAGGAGAAGGAGCACTTGTTTGGGGTTTACATATTTGTATTTGTTGGTCATCTATATTGAGGAAAGCTTTGCTGGGTTTTCTACCCGATGAGGGTTTCCCAGGATAAATCTATGTCTATCTTGTGATTATGTTTCTTTCAGTGATCCTTATTATTCTCTTGTTGTGAATTTTATGCTAAACTTAACAAAAGGAAGGAATGGAAGGATGCCATGATCGAGGAGTACTAGTCGATCATGAAGAATGATGTTTGGGATGTGGTCCCAAGACCAGAAGGGAAGTCTGTGGTGAATTCCAAGTGGATCTATAAGATCAAGCATGCTGTAGATGGCAGCATAGAGAAATACAAGGCAAGATTTGTGGCATGTGGTTTCTCCCAGAAAGAAGGGATAGACTATGAGGAGACATTTGCACCTGTAGCTAGATACACTTCCATCCAAATAGCACTTGCTCTGGCTATAGTGATGAAATGGAAGATACACCAGATGGATGTCAAGACAATGTTCTTGAATGGTGTAGTGGAAGAGGAAGTGTATGTGGAGAAACCACTCGGGTTTGAGACACATGACAGGGAGACTCATGTGTGCAAACTGAAGAAAGCCTTGTACGGTTTGAAACACCCAGGACATGGTATGGAAGGATAGACAACTTCCTGACTAGTTTAGGCTTTCCCAAGAGTAAAGCATATTCCAACCTTTACTACAAGGTTGAGGAAGGGAACCCAGTGATAATCCTACTGTATGTAGATGACATGTTTGTGACAGGTGAGGATGGGTTGATTGCTGACACGAAGAGGAAGCTTGCTGTTGAGTTCGAGATGAAGGACTTAGGTATGATGCACTATTTTCTAGGCATGGAGGTGTGGCAGAGTGTGGATGGAGTCTTCCTTAAACAAGGGAAGTATGCAGTAGACATCTTGAAGAGGTTCGGGATGATGGAATACAAGGCCATGGCCACACCTATGGCATCGAACCTGAAGCTATTGAGTGATGATTCATTAGATTCGGTTGATGCCACGATGTATCGTAATATGATTGGGTCCTTGATGTACCTGACGAATACAAGACTAGATATTTGCTTTGTTGTGAACACATTGATCCAGTTCCTGACGGATCTGAGACATGTTCACTTGATTGCTGCAAAGCATATTCTGAGGTACCTCAAGGGTACGGTGGATTATGGGCTCAAGTATGATGAAAATCAGAAGATTAACCTGGAGGGTTATGTTGATTTAGATTGGGAAGGTAGTGCCATTGATAGGAAGAGCACTTCGGGGTGCTGCTTCAGTATGAGATCAGGTGTGATCTCTTGGTTTAGCAGGAAGCAGTCCTGCGTGGCACTGAGTATAGTCGAAGCAGAGTATGTTGCAGCTTGTTCAGCTAGTTGTGAGGCAGTATGGCTGAGGAAGCTACTGTCTGATTTTTTTGATCTCCAGTTGGATGTGACTTGTATATATTGTGACAACCAGAGTTGTGTGAAGTTGTCTGAGAAACCAGTGTTCCATGACAAGTCGAAGCACATTGAGATCAAGTACCACTATATCAAGGATATGGTGTAGAGAGGAGCAATGAAGCTCCAATATGTTGAAACGGACGAGCAGATAGCCGATGTATTGACCAAGCCACTGGCGAGAGTGAAGTTTGAATACTTCAGAGAGAAGCTTGGTGTACTTCAGATTGAGGTTCCTTCCAAGGGAAAGTGATGAGTCCGGAAGACGTAGATGCACATGGGTATTTTATGACATGGTGGTAGGTTGGTACTCCCATGGTTGTTGATGTAATTGCTGAGATTTTCCGACAAATCCTCCCATGGTCATTGATGTAATTGCCGAGCCTTTCTCGAATGGTGGTAGGAAAGTATTCCCATGTCGGTTGATGTAAGTGCTGTGTTATGTGCATTTGGGCTGTGCTCCATTGACAATGAGATGATCTGAAGATGATGAGGTGACAATAGGGTACATAGGTTTTGCAGTGGCATATAATCAGTCTAAGGATGCTCCTTCAGGTTTTGCAGTAGCATATAATCAGTCATGGGAGATCTTGCATGTTTTGCAGTGGCATATAATCAGTCCTGGGATGCTCCTCCAGGTTTTGCAGTAGCATATAATCAATCCTGGGAGATCTTGCAGGTTTTGCAAGTGGCATATAATCAGTCCTGGGACGATCCTTCAGGTTTTGCAGTAGCATATAATCAGTCTTGGGATATATTGCAGGTTTTGCAAGTGGCATATAATCAGTCCTAGGATGCTCCTTTAGGTTTTGCAGTAGCATATAATCAGTCCTGGGAGATCTTGCAGGTTTTGCAAAGGCATATAATAAGTCTTGAGATGTACCTACTTGATGGCTTGCTTGCAGAGATGATGAAGACCTACATGGAGGCTAGGCCTACATCCAACATGAAAAAGGGTTGGCTCTGTAGAACTTCCTATGACGAGTAGATTGGAGATTTATGGTCGAGATAACAACAACAGTGACGATGATGATCCAGTGACGAAGACTTGTGCTGATTAACTATGTCAAGAGAATACCTTCCTAGTTAAGAGGGAGTGTTAATATATTTGTAACTTCAAAAGATATTTCACTTGTATATTTTATATTGTATTCATATGTAATTGTACTTCCGACGAAGAGGTTTCATTCCTCCGATCGGGAAATCTATTATTGTATTTGATAGGGTTATTAGACTCCCCTAGTGGGGTTGGCCTAGAGTTAAATTGTAGGGGGTTATTAGAATATTCTAGGAGAAGTTGTCCCAATTAGGGTAAAAGGAAAGTGAAAGTAAAGTATAGCTAGAGAGGAGCACCTCTCTATTTATCCATTCACTCACTCACTCATTCGCACAAGTGAGAGAGAGAAGTTCGCACAAGTGGAGGAGGAGGAAGCTACTGGAGACCATTTCTTTGTTTTGGGGTTTTGTATTATTGCTCATTTTATCTCTGAGAAAGTTGCGGGGTTTTATCCTTTATGGTTTCCCCGGTGAAATGATTTGTGTCTCTTGTCTCTTGTGTTTGATTTGCTGTGCATGTTGTTCTCTCAGATAAGATCCTAGATCATATTGAATTAAATTGTGAAAAACTAACAACTTGTTGGCATTTTTCACACCTAGAAATGTATTCTGCTATGTCCTTCTTCATCCCATGCCAAAAGTATTGCTTTCTTTCTATTGTTATTGTATTTTGATATTCTGGATGTCCAGAGTATGGCATTTGATGTATTTCATCCATCACTAGCTTCTTTAAATATGCACAATTTGGAATATACAGTCTATCTTTGTAAAGGATAATATCATCTTCACCAAGCTAATATCCTGCACACTTTTCATCTATATTTCTCTGCTGCAACTTTTCTGTGGAGATCTGTTCAAAATACTGGTATAGTTTCCTAAGGAAAATGTAGAAGGTGTAATGATGACAGATACCAAATTATGTGCCGTGTTCAAGGGCGACAATGATTGACTGTTGCCATTTTATTCAAGGACATAATATGAAATGATTCAATTCTCTCCCTTTTTTGGATTTTTTTGTTTTCCAATTTTTAACCTTTTTCATTTATTAGCTTGAAAAAAGAATAAAGCGTGTTATGATTCATTAGAGGAAACAAGTGTCTCAAGGGTATGCGCTTAAATTTCAAGGGCATGGGTCAAGCCAAGGCAAAGATACATATTGCAAACAAGGGTTGATCTAGTTATGTACACTCTTACAGATGTTTCCTCCATGGGTATGGGTCAAATATACATAAGCAATGGTTTATATGCATCATGTAACAAAAAGTGACTGCAAAGGAAAATACGCAACATAAGCAATAAGCAACGAAGCAGTTTGCACGGATGTTCAAGTGGATATTTTAACACATGCTTATGTAAAATGACAAAAAATTGGGATCCCATTGGGATATGGTTAGAAATGTATGAAAGAGAAATATGTGGTCTCAAACTCCAAGTCATGATGGGACTAATAGGGCTCCCGTGCCTATGAGAATAACTCAGCATGGGCACCAAAACGACAATGGGGTGCTGACTAGGGTTTCCCATGTTCGGTAGCCTCTTCTGTCAGAATGGTGGAAAATAAAGATATGAAGGGTTTACCCACCAATTTCCAACATGTTCGACCCTATGGTAAGTTTGGGTTGCGAAAGGTTCAAATGCATATTTACAAAGGGATAGCCTAAACTAATATGCAAGCTTCCAAATATACCAGATCAGATCGAGGAACATGCAAATCATGCTCCTATACTTGGGTAGATTTACACCAATTATGATCCCAGTGGCCCCACGAAAGATGTCCTTAGGTGTGTTCAACCAAATGTTTACAACTTCAGGGATGTCTTCATCTGATGATAAAATGAAATCCAACAAATCATATGAGATGGGAGATCTCACAACCCAAATGGGCCAAGTAACGAGATCGCATTCCTCCATCTAGGGAATATTTTGATCTGAATCTGCTTTCCAACATTTAAATCTCATTACAAAATATGAGGTCCCTTAATCTACTATGGTTCGAAAAATGTTCTTACCATGAGTTGTTACATTAATATGAAAATCAAATTTGGAAGCGATCCTAGATGTTGAATGATCTATGTCTGATGTGATTGAAGTCGCATTGGATGGATCAATAGTGCCAATTGTAGACAATAATTCCTTTCTTTGCGCAGGATGACGTTGCAATACCTCCAAGGCCGACATGGCACATGGCACTTGAGATAGGTCCTCAAGAACATTACTGTTCTGAGCATCTTGCGTGTTAGGATTATGCATTGTTCTATGTAGCACACCTTTGGGGGGGGTGTGGTATTAAATCTATGGTTGGTTTCTCAATGGAGAGAGAGCCACTTGGTTGTGATATCGATTGATCCGATGTACTAGGAGAGACATCATAAGAACCAAGTCTTGTTTGAATGTTAAACTTATGATCACACATGAAGACAGTGGCATTGGGATTGTTGCCCCATAGAAGAGGTACCGGTGCCTAAATAGTGGGTTGTTGTTTCCCACCACGTTGAAGCATGTTTGGTGCATCTCTTTTCCCGGAGTTAGCATTTTGCTTACTCTTGTATTTCTTCTTATTTTCCCTAAGGTCTTTGGATGAGACGATAAGGATTTCAAAATTCAGGGAAGGATTAGCACTTTGTTTATCCTTATACTTCTTCTTCTTTCCTTTAAGGTCTATGGATGAGACTATAAGGATGTCAGAAGTGTTGGAAGGATTAACAATTTGCTGCATTTCCTGGCCAGCTATGGGTTGCGAAGTCCGAATAGAAACTTGTCCCAAATGTTGGGTAATCTATTCAAGTTGGTTGACAGAATCCATCATACCATTGGCATGAGATCCATGTGGTGGCCTAACTGGATCAAACGCAGGTCTTGCAGGTTGATTAAAAAAATATCGGTTACTTCCTAGAACCTGACCACTCCATTGCGGAATGGTATTAATGGTTGGATTCCCCCCTTGCGGGGTTAGGCCCCAAAAATATTGGTTACTTTATAGAACCTAGCCACTCCATTAATGTGGTACTTGGGTGTGATAATATTTCCAAGGTGGTTTTCCACTTTGTGGAGGCTGACCCTAAGAATATTGGGTACTTCTTGGAACATGACCAATGAGTGGATTTCCTCCTTGCAGAGGTTGAGCCCAAGAAGATTGGTTACTTATTAGATCCCAACCACACCATGGTGGTTGTACTTGGGCTTGAGAATCATTCCAAGGTTGATTTCCTCCTTGCGGAGGTTGTTCCCAAGAAGATTGGTTACTTACTGGAACTTTCCCACTCCATGGTGGAATGGGTATGATAGGTGGATTTCCTCTTGGTGTGCTACCTGTTGGGGGTATGGGATTTCCTTCAGGATTTACACTAGGAAAAGCTGGATGATGAACTCCCAAGGTATTCCCACTCAAAGGTGGAGCATAAACCCAATTGGCATTATTTTTCCATGGTCCATTGGTTCCTTCAGGAATATTGAGATTCCATGGTAAAGGGTTTCCCCCAGAAGTAGAACTTGGAAAAATGTTAGGTATACCAAGAGGATTTTGGTTTACTCCTTGATTGTTTTGACCTTGAGTAGCCAAACCATATGGAAAACCAAAATTTGGTAAGGCACAACCCCCAGTAGGTATTCCTGTAGATGGAGTGGATGTACTTTCAGGATTGGAACCCGTAAATGTACCAACTAGCACTGAAGTGCTGGTTGAACTTGTGCTAATGGAAAGCATACTAACTGTTGGGATTGATGTAGAGGCCAAATTGGAAGTATTGCTACCTCTAACAATTGTTTGAGGTTGCAATGATGTAGTTCCTTGTGCTCTTGATGAATCCATAGGGTCAATTGTGGGATTTTGCATATTAGTCCAATATCGAAAAAGAGGATTGATGTAATCAGGTGGCTCACTGATGTGAAGTACCACTAGGTTTGAAATATTTTTCAAAGGTGGGTTTATGTGAGTAGCTGTGTTGTTCTCTATTGTTTTGTCAATGTATATGTAACTTCGGAATGTATTTCACATATATGTATATTGTATTCTTATAGAGATGTTATTATTCCTCTATACGGAAGTGTCATCATTTATATTGTAAGTGTCGTAAATTATACTTGATGGGTTATTAGACCACCTTGTTGGGGTCGGCCTTGTATAAGTCATGTGGGTCAAAGGGTTATTAGACCACCCTATTGGGGGTCGGCCATGTGGGTCAAAGGTTTATTAGACCACCCTAGTGGGGGTCAGACCAGTCAGCATTATGTTAAGTGGTTAAGTTGAGGCTGACCTAGTTGAGTAAAGGTCAAGTCAAGTTAGTGTATAAATAGAGAGTGTGTCTCTCTCATTTTACACATTCTATTCTCTCACTCACACTTGGGAGAGTGGCGCATTTGTGGAGGAGGAGGATCTACCGCTAGGAGAAGACTGTCTCTTGTATTATGGTTGTATCATTGCTCTATCTATCTCTGAGGAAGTTATTGGGGTTTTTCACCTTTATGGTTTTCCCCAAGTAAAATCTGTGTCTCTTGTGTGCTTGCATTATTGTGTCCATGATTGATATGCTGTAGATTTGCTCTACATGTTGTTATCTCAGTTAAGATCCTAGATCAGATTGAAGTAAATTCTGAAAATTTAACATGGTATCGGAGCTAGCCAGAAAGAAGGCATGATATGGCATGTATGACACTTGTTGCACTTATGATGCTAGGGCTTGATATAGCAAAAACCAGTCATCGTATAACTTTTGCTATAAATCCATTTTGGCGACATTTTCGGATCTGAAACTTTTACAGGTCTAAGATCAGATCCCCATGTACCTTGTTTCCAAAGGAAAACCTCTAATTCATTGTACTTTGTGATTTATGATCTGTACAATATAGGGTTTCTGCCTCTTCCAGATCTGAGTCAAAATCAGGTGACCTTGGGAAAAAGGTCATAACTTGGGCTAGGAAGCTCCAAATAAAATGTCGTAAAAAGTGACAGGAAATACACAGACTATACTATCTCAGGAAAATTTTTTAGAGGCCGGAGTTGAACCAATGACACGTGGAATGCCGTACAAGTTCTCTCTCCTGTATTATCCCATAAACAGGTCAAGTTGCAACACTTGGCATAACTCTCTCTCAAAGAATTCAATTGAGGTTAGACCTATCGGGATGGAAATATAACAGGTCGGGCTATCTCAGGAAAAGGTTTCAGAGGCTGAAGTTGAACCAGTGACACGTAGCACGCTGTACAAGTTTGCTCTCCTGTATTATCCAATAAATAGGTCACGTTGCAACACTTGGCATAAATATCTCTCAGAGAATCCAATTGAGGTTAGACCTATCGGGATGGAAAGATAACATGTTGCGCTATCTAAGGAAAATCTTTTAGACCCTGTGGATCAAAAAGTTCAGAGTTACACCAGAAACAATTAGGTACATATTTCTGTCAAGATAGAATTATTTTTGAGCACCTTCATTCATGGCTTCCGAAATTTAGGGCTTAAGAGAAAGTTGGAATTTTTGTAATCGGAGACCACAGTTGGATGCTACTCATAAAAATCAAAATTTAGAGACCAAGATCAGATTTTTTGGTTGGGCAGAAGGCCGGGCTTGATCAAACCCCAGTTCAGGACTTTGATCGGAAAGATGGAAAATTAGGGCTTCTACAAAACTTGGAATTTTGGAAATATGTGACCACGGCTGGAAGCTCCTCAGAAAAATCAAAGCTTAGAGCTTTGAATCAAATATTTTGGTTGGGTGAAGCTCCGGGAAACTCAAACCCTAATTCAGGGTCCTCCCAAGTGAATCTGGAAATCTAAAAGGCAATTTCGAGGGGTGGAACTTTGTAGTTTTCAAATTCTGAATATACTAACTTGATCAACTCATCAAGGCGCATATTTCTATCCTATCGGAAGTTTGAATTTTTGGGGTTTCGTTGACAAACCCTAATCTAGCTCTAGGTCTAGTTCTTGCAAATCAAGTGGATTGGGTTAATCCTAGAAGAAGATGGATTGGTCACCTGCATAAGTGAAGAAGTTCCTGTCTTAGAGGGAGATGAGGCTAAGGCCTTCCATAAGAAGATTACAAGCAATCTTGATAGGTATGGCTTACAGGTATGTTTCATGGTTAATTTTATCATATATTTGTCTTCATATCATTACAGTACAATCTTGATTAATTACTAGACTTGTCGTATCACCTTAATAGAAGATATTCATTGATTAAGGTTTTGACACTTATGAATGTACTAATGTATTGTGATGTTGTATGAGGTTTATGTTGTTCGATAACATAAAAGGTACACCAAGAAATACAAATCATGTTCTACTTCAAGAACATATGATCATGGTGACATGAAGACAAAGATTCATCCATTGTCATGGATCACATAGAAGATCTACTTTCGAGGCATGTATAACTTGGTCCTACAATGGTTAACCTATGAGACATGCAGTTTACTAGCACAAGTCACTGAAGAGAACCAGAAGACATTATGCGGGTATGTTAGACATAACTAGCTAGCATGCTAATCCAGGTATGTTTTTCCTATATCAAGCTAGAATCCTACCTTGTGTTAGGATCTTATACTGTTGTGTTGTTGATAATGATTATTCATGAAGTCATAGGTTTGAATAGTCATGGCTGTATGCATATTATGTTTCTTACCATAATTGATGATATGACTAACTAGAAGAATCATGAAGGTATAGGTTTGAGTAATCACGGGTTTATGCATTGATGATTTAACTAATCAGAAGAGTCCTATGATCAAATAAGAATATGCATGAGTAAAAGAAGACTTCCCTGAAACCTTGAATACTAATGTTTATTATCTGTGAATGATCATGACTATACATGTTTAAGATTATTGTGTTTTGATAGTAATAAGATTACACTAATAAATGTGTGATTATGTATGAGACCTCAAGGATAACACAATGATGATACTAATAAGCATGCATAGTGATTAAGGATGGATGTAAGTTCAAGAACAGGTAATCCAGGAAGCAAATATCAAGAGGGAATACACTCCAGTTGTTCCTGCAAGAAAGCAAAGGAGCACATTTCAGTAGTTTCTGCAAGGATGCAGATATTTAGAGGGAGTTGACCATCTTTCTACATTCCACAACAGAAAGGTGTAGAAGAAGCTACTTCAGCAGCTCCTGCAAGGAAGCAAAGACTGAGAGGGAGTCCACCTAGCAACCAAACAAAGATAAGTATTTGAATTGTCATTTCTTACATAATGTTATTCAATGATGTATATGCTTATGTTACTAGAATTAGGTTGTGTATTATGCATATTAGAATAGTTGCATTAATGAACAATATACTACTAATATACATGGGTAAGTGGCCTATGGCACTGTACAACATTCCATTGCTACTTATCTAGAATGAAACCTCTTTGCTAACATGTTAGGAGTTGTGAACACTCTTAACAATGTTCTGGTAGAGATTGGAAGGCATCTAGAAAGTTACGGAATATGGATAAATGTTGTATTGAAGCATTGGATAAGATAATTGCATGACTGTATGACATATTTCTTTATGTGTAAGAATTTGTTCTGAAAACTATGAGATGTTTTCTAATCATGCAATTTAACTCGTTGTGTAGGAAAGATTGTATACCATCACCTACAAAAGAAGGACTACAACATTTGTTCAGCAACAAAGTTATCTATTGAAAATATTGAAGATATTGAAGTTCCCAGGATCTAGGAAGAATGCCATGATCGAGGAGTACCAGTCGATCATGAAGATGTTTGGGATGCAGTCCCAAAGGGTAGTCTGTAGTGACTTCCAAGAGGATCTACAAGATCAAGCATGCTGCAGGTGGTAGCATAGAGACTTTTTCTCCTGTAGCCAGATACACTTCCATTAGATCCGTACTCGATCTGGCTGCAGTGATGAAGTGGAAGATACACCAGATGGATTTCAAGACAGCCTTCTTGAATGGTGTAGTTGAAGAAGAAGTGTATGTGGAGAAGCCACTTAGTTCTGAGACACATGACAGGGAGTCATATATGTGCAGAACTTGGTATGGTAGGATAGACAGCTTTCTATCCAGTTTGGGCTTTACCAAGAATAAAGCGGATTCCAACCTTTACTACAAGGTTGAGGAAGGCAATCCAGTGATACTACTATGTGGATGACCTGTTTGTAATAGGTAAGGATATATTGATTGCCGACATGCAGCGGAAGCTTGTTGCCGAGTTCGAGTTGAAGAAATTTGGGGTTTTTGGCATGTAGGTGTGGCAGAGTACAGATGGAATCTTCCTTGTACAAGGGAAGTATGCAATAGAGATCCTGAAGAGGTTCGGGATGATGGACTGCAAGGCTATGGCCACACCTATGGAATCGAACCTGAAGCTTCTATGTGATGCTTCATCTAAGCCAGTTGATATCACTATGTATCGTCAGATTATTGGGTCCTTGATGTACCTGACGAACATGAGACCAGATATTTGCTTTGCGGTGAACACATTGAGCCAATTCCTGACGGGTCCGAGGAGTGTTCACCAGGTTGCTGTAAAGCATGTTCTGAGGTACCTGAAGGGTACAGTGGATTATGGGCTCAAGTATGAAGTGAATCAAAAGTTTAACTTACAGGGTTATGTTGACTCAGATTGGGTTGGCAGTGCTGCAGATAGGAAGAGCACATCTGGGTGCTGCTTCAGTATGGGATCAGGTGTGATCTCTTTGTTTTGCAGGAAGCAGTCCTATGTAGCACTAAGTACAACTAAGGAAAACTATGTTGCAGCCTGTTCATCTAGTTGTGAGGAATTATGGCTACAGAAGCTATTGACTAAGTTATTTGATCTCCCGTTGGATGCTATAGGTATCTTCTGCGATAACCAGAGTTGTGTGAAGTTGTTTGAGAACCCAGTGTTTCATGACAGGTCGAAACACATAGAGATCAAATATCACTATATCAGGGATATGATGCAGAGAGGAGCCGTGAAGCTCCTGTATATTGCGACGGACAAGCAGATTGCAGATGTGCTGACGAAGCCACTAGCCAGGGTGAAGTTCGAGTACTTCAGGGAGAGGCTTGGTGGTCTTCAGATTGATGACACTTCGAGGAAAAAGTGATGGACACATTTGCAGAATCCATTCCAAGCATGTTGGAAGGACGATCCTTCACATGGCTATGGATGTAAGCGCTGGATGATAAGCATCAGGACAATGCTCCAGTTACTGCTCTGTATATGCATCAGGAGGATGCTGTATATGATCAGTTGGATCATTTATATGTATATGTATGTACGCATCATGTTGGATGCTGGATATGATTAGTTGGATCATTTATATGTATATGTATGTACGCATCATGTTGGATGCTGTATATGATCGGTTGGATCATTTGTATGTATTTTGTATATGCATCATGATGGATGCTTGGACCATGTATCTATATATGTATTAGGTGGATACATTGTATGATCAGGTAGATCATGTATGTTGATATGTATCATGTATGATCAGGTGGATCATGTATTTGTATTTGTATCAGGTGGATACATTGTATGATCAGGTGGATCATGTATGATGATATGTATCAGGTAGATACTTGATATGCATCAGGTAGATGCATGATATGATCAGGATGATCATGGATGACAAGCTTCAGGATGTTGCTCCAGATGATATGCAGCAGGATGTTGCAGTGATGATGATCAGGATGATGTATGGTGAGTATCAGGTTGATACTCTATGGCCGTGGATCAGGTTGTGCAGATGAGCATATAATTTGGACCTGGGAGATTTGCAGATAGTCTTTCGAGGTTTTGCCTATGGCATGTAATCTGGCCTTGGGATATTTGGCAAATGCTCTTTCAAGGTTTTGCTCTAGGAGGACATATAATTTGGCCCTGGGAGATCTGCAGATAGTCTTTCAAGGTTTTTCCTATGGCATATAATTTGGCCTTGGGATATCTAGTAGATGCTCTTTCGAGGTTTTGTCCTATGGCATATAATATGTCCCTGGGAGATTCGATAGGTTGGGCTGTGTGCCCGTAATAAGTCCTGGGATGCTCTCGCGAGGTTTTTCCATGACCACATATAATCTGTCCCTGGGAGATCCTATAGGTAGAGTTGTGTGCTCGTAACAGCCTGGGATGCTCTTGCGAGGTTTTGTGGTGACCACATATAATCTGTCCCTGGGAGATCCTATAGGTAGAGCTGTGTGCTTGTAACAGCCTGGGATGCTCTTGCGAGGTTTTGTGGTGAGGTCACATATAATATGGCCCTGGGAGATCCTATAGGTAGAGCCGTGTGCTCGTAACAGCCTGGGATGCTCTTTCGAGGTTTTGTGACGCACATAATAAGTCCTGAGGTTTCCACAGTATGGCCAGTGATGTCAAAGACTTGCAGGTGGTGGGCCTACATCCAGTATGAAAAAGGACTGGCTCTGTAGAACTTCCTATGATGAGTAGATTCAGAGATTGATTGAGATAGCAGCAGCAGTGATGATAATGATGACTCGATGACGATTATCCAGTGACAATGATCCAGAGAAGAAGACTTGTGCTAGAAGACCTGTGTCGAGAAATACCTTCCCAGTTAAGAGGGAGTGTTGATGTATATGTAACTTCAGAATGTATTTCACATATATGTATATTGTATTCCTATAGAGATGTTATTATTCCTCTATACGGAAGTGTCGTCATTTATATTGTAAGTGTTGTAACTTATACTTGATGGGTTATTAGACCACCTTGTTGGGGTCGGCCTTGTATAAGTCATGTGGGTCAAAGGGTTATTAGACCACCCTATTGGGGGTTGGCCATGTGGGTCAAAGGGTTATTAGATCACCCTAGTGGGGGTCGGCCCAGTCAGCATTATGTTAAGTGGTTAAGTTGAGGCCGACCTAGTTGAGTAAAGGTCAAGTCAAGTTAGTGTATAAATAGAGAGTGTGTCTCTCTCATTTTACACATTCTATTCTCTCACTCACACTTGGGAGAGTGGCGCACTTGTGGAGGAGGAGGATTTGCCGCTAGGAGAAGACTATTTCTTGTATTCTGGTTGTATCATTGCTCTATCTATCTCTGAGGAAGTTATTGGGGTTTTTCACCTTTATGGTTTTCCCCAAGTAAAATTTGTGTCTCTTGTGTGCTTGCATTATTGTGTCCATGATTGATATGCTGTAGATTTGCTGTACATGTTGTTCTCTCAGTTAAGATCCTAGATCAGATTGAAGTAAATTCTGAAAATTTAACATGTTTCAATTTCAAATGGAGCAATATTATCAATAATGTTTGTTTTTTCCTTGGTAGGTGATGTTTCAGTATTTGTTTGTTGTTGTTCTTCTCTATTGTTGGTAATTGAATCTAGAAGTTGTTCAGTTTCCAAGTCACAAGGTTGGGTGTTTTGTATCTGTCTCTGCGATGCAGTGGGGCCTTCAATTTCTGGTGACTCACCTCGCTGCCGCCATGATTGACGGATCGAGAGAGTAGCCACTTTGAAGAACTTGATAAAAGAATGTGTTTAAAATTATTCTGATAAAAAAATAGAATCAAACAATCCTAAGGCTTTCTAGACTCAAAAAAAAAAAGTTTCCACATAGTAAAAATTCCTATAGATCCAAGCAATCAAACTTACTTTTCCAAGGAACTGAGGTTTAGTGAAAATTTGGATTAGAAGGCCTTTCGAAACTAGTAGCTACTGATGGATATCAAGACTCAAAAAATTGCTAGCAACGAAGGTGTGAGAAACAGTTACAATAAACTTTAATCGCCATGGGTGCAAGTGTTGGTTCCTGACCAATCACCCTCCCAAGGAGTACAAGCTTCAAATTCCATCTCAGGTATTGCAAGATTTCACCACTTACAATATCCTATGTGATATCCTAGGAAGAGAAACTAAAGCTACCATTTCACAATCAATGGTCGGGAGGAACAGTTGTAAGTCGAGGACAACTCTCATAACCAGGTACTCTAGAAAATTGATGTCACCCGAGGACTTGTCACTTCACATAGAATTCCTTGATGAGTTCATGTCCCATTAAACAAGCAAGAGGGGGGAACCACCCTTATCTATATTGACCTCGTGCTTAACACATGTGTTAGAAGCGCTTTCTCGACAAGCGCTTTTTGCTACTGATGGATTTAAAATATCAGTAATCAATGCTAGTTTCAAAATTTTTGCAGCCCGAGAGTGTTAACTCTACAAACCTAATCCATGGTGCTAACCTATTCTTATTGTTGATGTGAAAATCAAATTTTGGTCAATTTTAGATTAAGTGCCAATTTTTAATGGTAGTTTGCTTAGTTTCAGGAGTGGAAGTAAAACTGGTGGTGTGTTGACTCGAAAAATATGAACCAAACAATGCAATATGATCACTATGCTACCTTTCAATTCGATGAATGTTCTAAACTAATGAAAGGTTATAGGTTCATGTGTGTCTTTCAAACATGCAAAATGTGTTGGTAGATTTTGGTTTTTTATGAATAGTTCTGCTGAAATATGGATAATAACTGATTTGAAAATCAATGTAAACCAAACAGATATCTCATTGAAAATGAATCTAATTCTATTACACAGGGGATATCTATTTCTCATTTGCAAGGACACCCGAAAGTGCAAGCAAAGAGGATACACAGAGCCTTTTGAAATGCTTATGAATTAAATTCTTTACACTTGAGATCTACTTTCTTATTTGCAGGGCCACCCAAAAGTGCAAGCAAAGAGGATACAGTAGCTCAAGAAATGTATGCGAAAATTTAAATCTACTCTATTAAACTTGAGATCCACATTCTCATTCACAAGATCACTCAAAGGCCCTAGTGAAGAGGATACGGTGGCTCGAAAGAACAATGATTGAAAAATCAAATCCTATACTATTACACTTGAGATCCACTTTCTCATTTGCAGGGCCACCCGAAAGTGCAAGAAAAGAGGATATGGTGGCTCAAACACAACTTATCACAATAAAATCAAGATATGACACTACAATATTCTCTAATTGTGCATAAACATAATGAAAATACTGTAGATCCAAAACAAATTTGAACTAATTAAAGTTTGTATTCGGTTTTAGGGGGAAATTGCTTTCAAAATGTCTCAAAGTGTAATGTTGAAGTATTTGTTTTTCAATGCAAATATATTTGGGAAATGTGTTTAAATGATATTTTCAAATGTTATGACTGAGATTTGTTGTGATTTTTCAAATAAGTAAGTGCATGAGATTCAACAGTTAAAGGGTCTTAAGGTTCTTTGAACAAATCTTGATATTTCTTCAATTTTTGTGATTTGCAAACTCTTAAATGAATAATTTTTTTTTAGATATCAGTCCTAATATTATTCAATCAGGGATCCAACAACAAAATATAACTTGAATCAAATGGATCTACCGCAAATTTAAGAAAATTTTGAAATAAATGTCAAGTTGGGCCATTTTTGGAGGTTTCTGGTAAGAAATTCCAAATCTAAGGAGCTCAAACCCTCCCAAATTTTCCTTAACTAGTGGTAAAATGATCCTAATAAGTTTTAAAATCTTTTTGAAGGTCTTCAAGTACAAAAAGAAAGCCTCAAAGTTTCCCTAAAACAATGAAAATTCAAAACTAGGTGTCTTTTCAAGGTTCTTCTTCATGCTTTTTTCAATTTTTGTTATTTGCAAATTATGAAAGGAGTCAAAATTATTTCAAATATCAGTCCTAATCCTATCCAATCAGGGAACTAACAACAAAATATGGCTTTAAGCAAGTGTATCTAACACCAATTTAAAGAAAAATTGGAAAGAAATGACAATTTGGGCTATTTTTAGTGGTTTTGGGAGGAAAATTGTCAATCTAAAGATCTTAATACAAACTCTTCAAAAATTTTCAAAACTTTTCAAAGTTAGTGATAAACTGATATTAAAAGATTTATAATCCTTAATAAGGTCCGCAAATGCAAAAATATAGGCACCAAACAACCCCAAAACAAAGAGATCTCAAAACTAGTTCATAATTCATGCAAATCTGAATCCAGGAGGCTTTGAAGCTTACAAAAGTTTGAAAATATCCCAAATATTTGGCTAAGGAGGAGCAAAATGAGTTCTAAACTCTGATATCAAGGAGCCCTAAGCCCATACAAGAATAAAATATCATCAAATTAACAAAGGAAAGAGGGAAGAATTGGGCACAAGTCTCAAGAAAAACCTTCAATACACTCTCTAGCAAAGGAGGGTGAGATCTAGCTTCATCTTTGAAGTTTTTGAGAGTGTAGGAGTGAATCTAGGCCATTTTTGAGCCCATAAACCCACAACATAGGTTCTTGAAGGGATATTAAAGCATTCTTAGAGTACATCTGAAATTTTAGAACACGAAAAATGAAGAAATTTTCAAGAAAAACCCTTCAATGTACTTTCTATCAAAGGAGGCTGAAATCTAGCTTCATCTTTGAATTTTTTGGGAGTGTAGGAGTGGATCTAGGCTAGTTTTGAGCCTATAAACCTGTATCATAGGTTATTGAGGGTATCTTAAGGAAAATATGGAGTAGATATGAAATATTAGAACACCAAAAATGAAGACATTTGCAAGAAAAATCAGAATTTTTCAAGAAAAATCAACTAGTAAGGTCGCCAATCTAATAATAGATTTTAAGGTAGTGTTAGATAAAGTTTAAAACATACATATTACTATGAAGTAGGTGAATCTTAAATTTCATAAATCCACAATCATTTATCAACCTCTAACATATTTAAAATCATGAATTAGAAGAGAATTGAATTGTTTCATATTAAGCAAAAGAAGAAGATACATACTTGCAATCTAGCTTGATGTGCATCCTTTCTCCTTTGCCATGAAATTTCCTTTCTCCACCCTTGCCTTTGATGAAAATGACAAGCTTTCCAATCCTCCAAATCTCTCCAGCATTCCTTTTCTCTTCCTTTTCCCTCATCTTACCATGCCCCAAATGCCTTTGTTTTATAGCATTGGGAAATGGGCTCTCAAGTTTCTCTTTTCAATGTGGGATAATCCCTTTTCATGATTTTTGATTATTTTCTCTCAAAAACCCACTTTCCATAGTATTTTTAGGATTTTGTCAAAAATTTAGTATATTTAAGTACAATTAATGCACTTTTGTGCATTTCTTCTCACTATTTGACTGGTGGAGCTTAGATTTGAGCCTTTAATGAGTAGTTCAATCATTGAACCTTGTCTTCTTAGGCTACCTCTTTCTTCACTCAATCTTTCTGATTGTGGATGTAATGATTGGATAAGAGAGGACTTGTTCTCTTGTGTACTTGTCTTTTGTCTTCATGTTGCAGCCGCATAGTAAAATATGCTTCTTCTCCTCACTTTGTTAAGGGTGTTAATTTGATTGTTAACACAATCTGTTACAGTGTAATTTTCCACCTTGTGAGCATCAACATTCTTTGGCCTTCAGGATCCATTTCACTGACTCAGATTCACTTTATGTCCTCCGGAAAACACAAATTTTCCCTATTTTTCTTCCTGTACACTTGCTATCCCATTATAACCAGCGTACACATAGGCTGTTCCACTACTATGCCGCAAATACCGAAAGGTGTTCTCAAGTGCTCTATGCATAATCCCATTGCTCAAGCCGCCCAGAACTACTCTATTGTAGAAGATTTGAGTCAAAATCCGTGTGCCATGTCATCTCCTGAGGTTTTACAAGCATGTCCTTCTCAAAGTCATGCCCTTTTGTGCGCTTTAGGAGTTCAGGATGGGGGAAGTCCTAACGTTATCAAGTTTGACACTAATGACATCCAACCTTGCTTACCTTAACATGTGGCTTTTTAAGTCCATGTGGAGTGCTCGTAAAATATCGTCAAAATAACAGTGGTTGACGAAGGTGCTTCTACGTTAGTGATGTCTTTATCTTGTTGGAAAGCTCTTGGCTCTCCTCCCTTATCCAATTCTATGACCATGCTCACTACATTTGATGGTCGGTCATTTAAGTCGCATGGTATTCTCCCCTCCCTTGTTGTTTGCTTGGGTGGGAAATCTGTGCCTATTGAAGTCGAGGTGGTTGATGCGCCCATCGACTACAACCTTCTCCTGGGTAGGAATTGGATTTACGCTATGAGAGCGGTCGTGTCCTCTGTATTCAGAATTATTTGATTTCCACATGAAGGAAAGATTGTGACGGTCGACCAGCTAGATTTCGTTAGTCCTTATTCCACAGCATCCATGGGACCTATAGTCCCCCAGGTCAAAGATTCTCAGTCGACAACTGGGAACATTGGTGTAGGACTATACCCCTCATTGATGGGATCTTTTGATTTCACTGCACCAATCGCTTTGATTGGAACCATTTCCGATAATGCACCTCCTCCATTGAATAATGTACCATTCCAGACTTCGTATTTTGACGATCCATGGACTTTACCGTCCACGAGTTCCACGTTTGGATACATTGCGCATGTTGGAATGGCTATACCAATGTCTACTGCTGAGCTTGCATATCGAGATATTCAACAAGCCACAACAGAGCCAGATCTCTCATCTTCACGGACAGAAGAAGAAGATCCCGTTATGCTGCCCGTGTGGGCAGTCGACTCATCTTGTTCGCATGATTGTATTGACGATACTTTACCTTCGGATGAAGCTATTATTGAGGCCATGTGTGGTAGTGAAAGACCATGGGAAGATATGCATCATCGCTCCTATTTTCTTCCCAACCTTGATCTTATCGAGCAAGAATAGTTTAGGACGACTCTTGCCGAGATGGTTGGTCACCCTATGGTTCCTTGGGATTCACATGGGATTTACGTAGAGGGGAACATGGATAATATTTCCCCTACCATACCGATCAACATTTCTCGTACACCTGGAAAGGTTGAAAACATTTACATCGGTGCTGATTGCTATCCTGAGGAGGTTGGCATTTACACCGAGTTGTTTAAGGAATTTCGGGAAGCTTTCGCCTGGTCATATGAGGAGATGCTAGGAATAGACCCTAGCATTGTCGAACACGAGATTAGAACATATCCCAATACTAATCCGGTTCGACAATGCCTTCGTGCTGTGTAACCTAAAAAGGAAGCCGCGATCAAGGAAGAGGTGGATAAACTGCTTAAGGCTGGTTTCATCTACCCAGTTCCCCTTACTGAATGGGTGTCAAATCCCATTCTTGTGGATAAGAAGCAAGGAAATATCCATGTATGCACTGATTTTGGAGACTTGAACTATGCATGTTCGAACGACAATTTCCCCACTCCATTCATAGATCAGATCTTGGATGTTTGTGCAGGAAGCAAAGTTTTTTTGTTCATGGACGGCTTTTCAGGATATAACCAGATCTAGATAAAGCCCGAGGACCAACATAAGACTTCTTTTATTTGTCCTTGGGGTACATTTGCGTACCGGAAGATGACCTTCGACCTTAAAAACGCCGGAGCAACTTTTCAGTGTGCTATGGCCTATGCCTTTCATGAACTTAAACGCATAGTAGAGGCATACTTGGATGATCTTGCTGGCCATTCTCACAAGAGAGTAGACCACCCCAAGCACCTCCGTTTGATTCTAGAAAGATGCATACGATACAAGATTCAGTTAAATCCCAATAAGTGCATCTTTGTTGTGAAAACGGGTCGCCTTCTAGGTTTCATAGTTTCGAAAGAGGGTATTAGAGTCGATCCTCTTAAAGTTGAGGCAATACTTCAGTTGCCTCCTACGCGCAATTTACTTCAACTTCAGATCCTCCAAGGGAGAGACACTTTTCTACGTCGCTTTGTAGTGAATTATGCTAGTCTTACTAAAGGTTTCGTGCGCTTGTTTAAGAAAGACACACCATTTATCTGGGATGAGCGAGCCCAACAATCTTTAGATGCTTTGAAGAAAGCCTTGGTATAGACCCCTCTGCTTAGTCCACTCGACTTTGCAAGAGATTTTCTACTTTATGTGGCCACGTCTCAAGAGACGATTGGAATGGTCTTAGTTAAGGTTGATGATGTGCTCGCAGAGCATGTGAGCTATTACCTTAGTTGAAATTTAGTAGACGTTGAGCTGAGATACACTCATGTGGAAAAGTTGGCACTTACGACTCTTCATGCAGTCCAACGTTTAAGGCATTACATCATGCTTAGGAAAACCACTGTTATAGCGCATATTAATCCATTTCAGTTCGTTCTATCACGACGTCTTATAGGGGGGAAGTATAATAAATGGATTGTCATTCTTCAGGAGTTTGATATTGATTTCACTTTGGCAAAGTTGGTGAAATCCTTGGTTTTTGCTGAGCTCATGTTGGACCTTCCGCTACTTGATGAGGATATTGTCCATGAAGTTTCCTTTGTGGATGAACACTTATTCCTTATCTCGTCTGCGGACCATTGGTATGGGGATATCATCGTATATATTCAAACTTTGAAGTTTCCTTCGCACTATTCATGAGACGAACAATGGCGTGTGAAACACCACGCTAGATATTATACCATCGTCGGTGACACTTTTTATCATCGAGGAAAGGATTCTATCCTTCGTCGTTGTTTGACTCATGAAGAAGAGGAGCATGTTCTTGATGATTGCCACACTAGGGCATGTGGTGGTCACTTATCCGGGCTTGCAACAACCCAATGCATTATGCAAGCTGGTTACTTTTGGCCTTCAATCTTCAAGGATTGTATGAATGCCGTAAAGAGATGTCACCCTTGCCAGGTGTTTTCTTGGAATGTACACTCACATCCAGCGCCCCTTCATCCAGTCGTCACCATCGGTCCCTTCACCAAGTGGGGGGTGGATTTCATGGATTGCAAACCAACTTCGGCTGGAGGGCATCACCATATCATTGTGGTTGTGGACTATTTTTCCAAATGGGCTAAGGCCATGCCTACCGTAAAATCTAATGGTGCTACAGCAGCCCATTTCGTATTCAATCAGATTATCACTTGATTCGGTATTCCGAAAGAGATTGTCATTGACCATGGCAATCACTTTTAGAACAAGATGATGGAAGATTTGTCACTCAAGCTTGGGTTTCATCAAAAACATTCATCTTCTTACTACCCCCAAGCGAATGGTCAGGTTGAGGCAGTCAATAAGTCTTTAAAAACCATTCTCCAACGTACCATCCAACAGAGCAAGAGAAACTGGCATATTATGTTATACCCTTCTTTGTGGGCATATCGAACCGCAGTTAAGACTGCCACCGGGTTCTCACCATTTCAGCTAGTACATGGTGTGGAGTCTATTCTACCGATTGAATGCGAAATACCTTCGTTAAAACTAACCATAGAGATCCTCCCTGATACGTCGGATATTGAACAACGTTTGATCCACCTTGAGCAGCTTGACGAGCAGCGTCGAGATGTTTCCATGGCTATAGATGCCAATAAGCATCATGTCAAGGTTCAATACGATAGGTCTGTCCATCCCCGACAGTATGCTAAAGGTGTCTTGGTCCTTTTATATGACCAGGCTAAAGAACCCCTGGGGGCAGGCAAGTTTAACCCCATGTGGCATGGTCCTTACATTGTGAGGCATTTCCTTGAGAAAGGAGCCTACGAATTGGAAGATTATGAAGGGAACGCCTTGAAGGAGCCTAGAAATGGGCTCTACCTCAAGCGGTATTATGCTTGAGCTTATAGCTCGAGCTAGTACTTTTGTTTACTATTGTATAGCTTCTTCTGTACATAGTTTATATTTCTTGTGGTTTTTAGGTCTGCTGATTCGCTTCCGTTTGGTTGACAAATGTCAGCGGAATCTCCCATGTTCTTGGGATTTGCAGATGGTGCTAGTCATCTTATGCAACAACTCGCTTCTGCTGCCTGGGTTATTTATTCGCCTGACTACCTAGTTGTGTCTTCGGGAGGTGCTTGTCTCGGTCCTACATCCAACAATGTGGTTGAGTACAGTGACGTTGTCGAGCTACTTCGTGATTCCATTTCACATGGTATCTAGTATTTAGAAGTCCACCTGGATTCACAACTGGTTGTGTCTCAATTGAATGGTCAGTACCGTATGAGGGATCCTACTTTACTACGGAGGTTCTTGAGGGTAAGACTCTTGGAACGTCATTTTGTTTCCATTACATACATTCATGTTCCGAGAATTTTTAATCATGTATCTGATGCATATGCTAACTATGTCCTAGATTGGCATTTGTCACATTCATAATGAAGCACACAAATAAACATACATTCATACATTTGTACTCACACATATAATAGAACTGAAGAATCATAGTTTTTATATATAAATAACATGTCCAAAGTGGTAGTGTCACAATACAAAACTAGAGCCCGTAGATCTAAAAAATATACATATCGATACAAAAATATGGGACTCTGAGATGTCTAAGCCCCATGAGGAGGCCTAACCTCCTCGGTAGGATGAGTCTGATAGTAGTAGTGAATTGCTTGGGCTATGCTCCTTAGTAGTCGCACCCATGGACACGGTACTCCCACTACATGTCGTTGCATCGCCTCTGGAAGATGCTCCACCTCTATCATCGGTACCCTGGTGGTCATGCAGGACAGGTTGACACGCATGGTCTCTAATGTGCAATCTGTTGTAGCGCCAACTACCTCTCCACCCCTGCCCCGTCGATGATGTCTCGGGAAACCATCTGGTCTTCGCGGACCCATATCTGCGAGCAAATAGTAGAATGTCAATATGTGATACTACACCCAAAAATATTTTTTCATTTACATATATAATAAAAAATCCCAAAAAAATTTAATGTACAAAGCATAAAAAGATTCACATATCGATGTCTCCGAATGTGGATCCTAGAGGAAGCGGCATGTCGTGATCACCATAGAAGTTTATCCCTGCATAGGGGTAGTCGTCAATAGCTATGACCTGTCGGTCCCACTAGTGAAAGAACTCATCTGTGTATGGTGATTCCTGTCAGCCACCACCTTGTCGCGTCAATACCTCTGCCCACCGGGTCAGGGTTGGGTCACGAAGACTATGAGGAGGGACTTCAACCCTCGGACTGAGCCCTAGAACTCTCTTGAAGAAAAAGCTGCATAGTATACTGCCGTATCCGGAGTTCTTTTCCTCCCCATGCTTGAAATCCGTTAACTGGGTCTTCATAGACACCAGTAACATTGTGCACCAGTCATATATCATGGGTTGCATGCAATCTGCGGCGTAGAACATCATCGGCCTTGAAGCCTGGTGTAGAGCTGCCAAGCCTGTAATCCTGACAAGAGTGGACACTATAATTTTCATACTCAGACTGACTATGGCTCCAATGGGTACCTAACTCCCCGCCTTCCGGGTGTTGGGAAGACAGTACCGCTCTACAATGGTGATCCCACCACCCACAGTACGAGATCGAAGACTTTCCACTTCCCCTTGATGTGAAAATCCTGTAATGAAATATATGTCATCCACCTCCAAGGAGAGTGTTTGACCATCCAGGTTGAAATTTTGTGCATCTACGTCCCAGTAGTCTACCAAGCGACAGAGCAATTGGTTTTGGGCCCTCAAACCCCCAATGCTCTAAAATTTGAAAATCCCACACGCTTGTAATGCTTGTTGTGTAGGCAAATCGTGGTGGAATACCTCATCCACAAGGTCATGCTCCCTTTCCCTCCACTCTAGAACCATCCTGGAGGAAGAAACACAAGAAGTTTAGCTTTTTACATTTAAAAAACCAACTTCACGGTTGTACTCGCAGGCTATTGAGAAAACAGAGGCGTCCACTTGCGGTCAACACATGCATTGACCACGGGTAGCAGGCCCTAACCGCGACTCGTATAACTGTAGCCTGCGTACAGCGCCGTAGAGAAGTAGGGCTTGCCCAATAAAAAAATTGGACCACTGAAAAATGAAATAAAATCAACCAAATGAAAGAGAAGGATGAGATAACTAACCTGTTCCAGACGGATCGACGAATGGATGCTTGTAGCTCCCAGAATCAATGACTGAAGTTTCAGGTGAAAAACTAACCAAAATCACTATTTGGGGTAAATTGTAAATTGTAATTTCTTATTACTATTTATAGTTTTCAAAACCCACCTTTTTATAGTTTTCATTGTTTTAAGCTGTTTTGGACTAATGTGATGTCTTGGAGTAACATTTTGAACATATTTTTTCGACGAGAGTTGGTTTTTTGACCGTTTCGCGCCTACGACAGGTATATTTCACACCTGGCATATAGGTTAGTTGTCATTTTCACATGCATTATGCCTTTTCCCTTTTGACCGTTTCCATTAACCCTAGGTGCGACCCCACTTCTTAATCGACACAGAGCCTTCACACTGTTATAGAAGTGTCGTTATTTGGCGGTAGGGCCTATCTAACCATGGGTGCCCTAGTTAGAGCCCCTTTTTTTCTTTTGGTGCCCATGTTGTTGTCTCTCTTTAGGATTGGGAGTCCTTTGTAGTTACGCCACGACTTTGCGATAAAGACTCATACTCTACTTTGTCTTATGCTATCCATCTCCCATAAGGACTCCCACAATGTTTCTATCAAGTTGTGATTGCATTGCATCATCCTGCTTGCCGCTTGAGCCTTGTGCTGACTCCCACTTACTCAATTGTTAGCCTGGTGCCTAAGCACTTTCCTTGCTGAGCCCTGCAAAGCTTCCATTTTTCCTTCACAATTTGATGACCTTTTGACCCCGAGGGAACACCCCCCAAGTGTCCACATCCTGCACATGCTTCCTTGCATTGTTCATAGGTATGTTCCACTGCTTGGGACTAGTCTGCTCACTATTTGACATTTGTTCCCTCAATTGTTGTACTATAAGCAATTTTATTCTTTTTCAAGCTTTCCAAATATGAAAAAGACAAAAAAATCAAATATCCCAAAAAGCTGGATGAGAGAATATTTACTTATTTTTGTTGGAAGTTGTTGTGTCACCTTTGAACAAAGCATTCATTCCAATGCATACATTATGAGTCGGGACTATAGTCAGACTTTAGGAGCTGTACTCGTTTCTCAGTTTACTCCATCGATTGGTTAAGCTTCCACTCATTATGGAGCCCTTTGTCGATGCCTCCTGCATCGAACATTGTCATTATTTGAGTCCATGCTTCCTGAGTCTATCCATCTACTCATGCTCTTGTTCAAAGGAAGTCCTGAAACCAGAGTCAGCCACTCTTAAGATCTCTTGACTATTTCATGTCGGCCATCCTTATTGAGTCAGTCTGTTTCATCTGAGTTCTTCCAAATCTTTCAGCGTAGCTGTTACCTTGTGTAGGTTGATGGGGGATGCCTTAATTCCCTCCTTTTAGCGAGTTTCATTCCGTTGAATTCAACTCATTTATTCTGGAATTGAGACTTAGAGTCGGTTGAGTACCTTGAGGCTTGCAGTAATTAGTGGTAGGTTCTCTCACCGTTGACAGTTTTGGGAATACATCAATGTCCCCTGATCGATGGATTCATATTAGTGTTCGATTTCAACACATCTATTCGCACTCTGATGATTGTACTCTATGCCTTGATGCCCATTTTTCCTTACTGGTAATCAGATGATGTCACATCAGGTTCAACCTCAACACCTTTATTCACTTGATGGGACTTGCACCATAGATGATTTGTGTAGAAGACCCAAGGAGATAGTGGCATTCAGTATGCTACTTATGATTGTGACTATACATCTGAGATATCACCTCTCAGACATCAGCAGTTTGTACCTCCAGTATTACACCAGTTGTTTCCTTTTCAACAGGAGACCATATCTTACTGTATAGATCATGGCTATGATCGCCTATGACATGTCTTCACTATGTACTGTCTATCATGGCCATTGTATCAGATTGTTGTATTATACCGACATGTACTCAAATATTTTATTGTATTACGATGAGCGAGCTACTCTCTCTAGTTGTGTCCCCATCACTCCACTTCTGAGATTTATAATGTATTTCAGCCATTGTAGTACCTTCTCTGACCTCACACATTAGGGGGCATCTGTTACATCGTAATTTTCCACCTTGTGAGAATCAACATTCTTTGGCCTTCGGGATCCATTTCACTGACTTAGATTCACTTTATGTCCTCCAGAAAACACAAATTTTCCCTATTTTTCTTCTTGTACGCTTGCTGTCCCATTATAGCTAGCGTACACGCAGGTTGTTCCACTATAGTCCGCGGGTGCCAATTAAAATGGTAAAAATAATTTGAAAATTATGTTTTACTCCCAAAAAGTGGTCTTAGGGTGACCTTTGGCCCTCCATATACCCCGAAACGCCTTGATGTGTCCTTTCACTTACCTTTGGAAGGCTATATATTGAGCTCTTATGGTGTATGGAAGGGAGGATAAAGAGAGAGCAATATAACTCTAGTGGATTTTTGCCTTGACTTGAGTCTACACTCATTGATCCTTGTTGTTGTGAACTCCTTATGTCTTTCATAGTTTGAGTTTGCCATCGCATGGGGGATTGAAGTGGTGGAGGCACAAGTGGAGAGACCTAGTTCTTGGTTCAGATTGGTTGCCGAAAAGAGGTCGTATATTGTACTTCTTGTTTTTCATTTTTGAAGATACTCATTTTCTCGTCCAATTGATGTTGTGAATATTGTTAAATTACATTGGATTATATTCGCTTATGATATCATGGATCATGCTATTGATTATGCTAATGTCTTTCATACATTATATGCACTTGCTTGTAGTTGTTGTTGAGACTAATCTGCAGGTTCAAGTATAGAGGTTGAAAGCTCAACGGGGATCTAATTCGAATCTCCGGTTGAAGGTTGGTCTTTTCTCCATTATCTTAGCATTGTCATTTATATAGCATTTCATTGGGAATTGAGTCATTTTCTAGTAATTAGTTGTCTGTTGTGTTCTGCCCCAAGCCATAGGAAGTTTTCTCTGTAGCACAATCCTTACTTCGATTTTTCCAGCTTATTTTTCACCTACCTTATTTTTCCAGCTTCATTCTTTGGGGCTCATTTTGTTACACCAAAATATCTTCATCATGAGTTATGTGTCCTTTATATTCCCTTATTCCTAAAGTACTTTGGTTAAAACGTCAGAATGGAATTTTTTGTTTATCCCTTTAACCTTGTGTTGTCAACCCAATGCACCCTGATCTCTAGCAAGGTGCGTCAGACTCAACGTGACATACTCTGCACCTTAGCAGAGTGCATCGGTGACGCATGGTTCCCTTGCACAAGGTGTGTTGACCTCCCATTGGCGCAAGTTTCTCTTGTGCAAGGTGCGTCATTGTTGGTTAAAAACGATAAAGGGAAACTTTAAGCGACTTCTCTAAGCTTGGATGGCATGGAGATTATCCCTACATATCTGGGAAGGTGGAAGTCACCCCCCTTAACTAGTGGGATGATTCCTTACGCCTCTCCTCTAAATCCTCAACCTCTCTTATCCCTTTAGCCCTATATATATGAACCCCCTCTCCATTGTTATGGGAGGAAGGATAGAGTACCTATATGCTGGTGGAATTTCTCTAGGTGATCCTCTTCATCCATTAGGAGGCTAAGAATTTGATCTTGGAGCCTAGGATTGTTGGAAGGAGGTTATGACATCAAAGCATCGGTCGTAACATCTCTCTCATTGTACTTCTTATTATTACATATAATGAAAATGATTTCCATAAAATTGTTGTGTTAATAATGTTTAGGATTAACTTCTTTGACTGTTGATATAGATCAATTCACATTCATGTGCTCTTATTACTTGTCTGTTTCCACATGTTTTGTCAAGTTTTGCAGCTAAATATCTTAAGATCAGGAGTTGGATCAGCAAGGAGAAAGGAACTTCACACTTAAGTTAAGCCATCTCTTTCACTTATCTTTCATTTCAATTGATCTAGGAAAGGAATTTGTATCTGTATTTTTTTTGTTCTAGATATGAACCATTCAGACTAGGGAGATCCGTTTGAGTCCGCCCTTATAGATTTTCCGTAAACATATGGGTAATTGTAGACAATTCTAGGTAGAATGATTTAAGACATCACACAAAGTGCAAGTCAGAGGTGCTCAAGATGAGGCAATAAGAGGAGGATTCACAAATTTATTCGTAGTTTCCATGGTGGTTTTCTTTGTAGTCTTTCCCCCAACCTTCTTGATGGGAGGGGGATGTTATTGGATGGTGTTACCATAGACACTCCAGGAGGTGGATGACTGGTGGTGTCAATTGGTTGAACCGGTTGTAAAATGACCTATGGGATCAGGGTCAGGGTGGGATTTGGTGCGGATAAATACCAGACGAGAAGCCCTAATGTCAATCTAGGGAGGTTCATAGTTTCCATCACATGCATGCTGATGACTCTTGATGGTGGGAATAAGAAGGGGATTGTGTGTATCAGGGTGGATCCCACATGGATAGGAACTAACGATGGTTGAGATTGGGGTGGCTGTTGAGGTTGTGGTTGAGGCATCGCGTCTCAATTGAGTAGCGGGATGTGGTTCAGGGACTGGTTTGCTCGAATAAAATGTTCACAAGTATGATATTTATATAGTTGAGGGGGGAGGGGGAAATTCCTTAAATGTGGTAATCATTGGAGCATCGCAATAAAGACACAATCCTGCGATGAAAATCAATGGAATGGACACACCCAGAGTGGAGTTGTCAACCATGGGGAGCACATTTTCTAGAGTGGCTGGTCCTTTGAGGTCATAGTAAGTCAATTGGTTGAGTTTGATGACCCTTCCCTCGTGAGGGAACATCATGAGCTAGAATACGGATGAGGTAAAGACCTTCATTACATACATGTAATTGTGTCCTAAAGGAAGGTTATATTCAAGCTGGGTGTTAACGAATTCAATATCAATCAGGACAGTTTCGTCGACTAACTCGATAGGGACATTCGAGAGAAGGCCTTTTGGTTCGGATGCACGACCATCATAAACACACAGTGCCATCTTGGAAGGTTGCAATGGAGGGGAACCAAGTTTCTTCCACACAAATGTGGACATGATGCATGTAGATGTGCCCTCATTAACAATACATTGATGTATTACTAAGTTCCTAATCGAGACATGGATCTGAAACGCAATGGATGAAGGCATGCAGGATTTTGAATAATCCAAGTTGAAAGTGATCAAAGGTGAGTCGGATGGATCTATCACACCTAAGGTAGACAACAACGATTTTTTTTGGGATGGGTAGTTCTTGAGAACTTCCAATGCTGACATGGTGGTGGGAGATTGGGCCAAATCTTCCACAATTTTGTAATTGGGTGTAGAACAAGCATTGGGATTGTTCGTAATGGCGCAACATAAAGGAAATTTTAGGGATTTTGGGGCCCCATTGATCAGTTGTGGAGGGAGGTGTAAATATTGGTCTACGGGGGTATATGTGGTATCCTTATCTACTTGGATGGTCTCGTTAGTCAGACCATATTGATTATGACGAGTAAAGAGGTTGACTTCAGAACACATCATTAAGAGGTGGTGGAATCCTGATTCAGGGAGTTGACTCATGGATGCAGCAAACATAACTAGAGGTTGTGTGGTGATGATCCCTTGCATGGGTGAGGGGTTTTACAACACCACCGATTGTGTATTTGGTTGCAATTGATTAGGTTGTTCCTACGATGCAACAATGGCTTCTCGACGATTAGCCTCATCCCATAGATGGAGGGATTTTTACAAATGGGGGAAATGATGCATGTAATTTCCATAAACATTATAAAAAGAACATGAATGGTCAGTTCATAACTGGGGTTTCTTTCCTTGCTTGGGTGGTTGATTAGGGTCTTGGTTGGCAGAATTTGCACTATAATTACCAAGAAGGTTAGGAGGTTATCCACCCCCTCCCTGGCATTGATTGTTGCCACGATTCCTTCCTTTTATTTGATTAGGTTTCATTTGTTGATTCTGGGGGGATTTTTGGGTCTACGCCTAGTTCTTCTAGGCATAAAATTTCCCTTGTGGAATAGGAGGTGATTGAGGCTGGATGGGTACAGAAGCTACCGACGGTGGGCTAGGGAAAGGGTAATAAGAGTTTCTCGCTAGAGGGGGCACATACCATTGTGAATTGTTTCCAAATATAGGTCCCAAATAAGTGGGTTCATGGACATCAGGAGTAGGGTATAGAGGAATATATGAGGGGGTTGAGCTGATGCACATGATAGATTAGGGCCACAGCTCATCATCAGCTATGTAGGACCAGGGGTAGGGTTATAAGAGTGAGTTGGTGTTGGTGGAAATGGAACATATGGTCTAATGATGGATGTGACGACACTGATGACCCCAATAATGGCATGGGATTCCCTCGGTGTATCCTTTTGAGAGGAATTGTTGCGATGGGAATCAGATAGAATGGTATATAGGTATCCCAACTGTGCGTAGATAAGGTCAAACTATTGGGATTTGAGGATAGCCTCTTCTTCAGTTTGAGGGATTTCTGATGCCACATCCTTGGTAATGGATGGGATAAGGGACTTCAAGAACCAATCTAAAAACATTTGATATTGCATAGAATTCGGCGTCTACACCACTCATGGATGTGGTCTGTGATATGGGTAGTAATAGTTTGTCTACAAGAAAGAAAGATCTCTACACTGGCATTGTAACAAACTGGTAACTATAAGAATTGGAGGAAAGTCGATGCTAGGGACACAAAGGTGGGATACACCCCATGAGGATGATCAATATACCACTTGGTTGCAACGCCAGGAAGGTTCGTTGTAGCATACATAGTCAAATGGAGTCATCTAGTATAGAGTTAGAGGAAATCCACAAGTGGAAGGACATAATATGATTATGAGGGTCCTCTCTAGCCTTCCCCTCAAACTTAGGGATTTACAAAGGGAGCTTGGTAGGTATAAGAGGCCATGTAGGGTCATGTCGAATAGGGTCATTAGTCAATCTAGCCAAGTCAGGAAGATTAAGGTTGGCCATGAATGGAAAAATAGCAGTAGGATGTGACATGGTAGCCAAAATGTGTGTTGTCCATAGAGGTAATTGTGGGGCCATCTCCACCAAACGGTAGAGGAACAGTGGTCATCATGAGGAGAAATGTGGAACTGATGATAGGGGTCAGTGTCACTTGGATGGAGGGGTCGATGCCCCCAGGAATAAAAATACTCACGGGGGGGCTATATTCATGGGGCGGGACTGTCGCCAAAATGAATGGATGTAGTGCAAGTATGGACTATGGTCATGGGAGTGGGACTGCTACCCATGGGTATGGACCCAGTGAATGTATGTACTGTAGTGGTGGATGTAGGTCCAATGTTTTTGGGAATAGGTTCTCATGGAGCCAATGACCAGAATGGCTATCGTAGTGGCTATAGGGAAACTACCATGCCCACCACCAATGGTCCCTCCATAGAATGGGTCAAGATTCATGCCAACCATAGGGCTATGTGGGGGATAATGTATGGGTGAATCTTACTAGGAGGATTCATAAGTGAAATAAGTTTCCTCGGGAAAAATTTTGGGAGATGAAGAGGTATGCTGTAGGGGTGCACGACGAGTGGGGTTCAACAAACCATGCTATGGTTACTGCCCCTGGAGTCTACGAGAGTATCTCGGGGAAGAAATGGTGATAGGTGGGCGAGTACCAAATGAATATGCTCTAAAAATAGGCTAAAAAATACTAATGTGACCAAGTGTGCAAGGAGGGAGTTCTAAATAAAAGGGGCACTCAGGCCAAAAATAAATCTCAAAAAACCTGTTGCAACAAGTGAGTGGAAAAAAAGTGGTCAGAAAACCAACAAGCAGCACTACCTATCAAAAGAAAATGACCCACTAACCTATGGGGTATGGGTGCAAGTAATCTCCTAGATAAAAGATGAAGGTAAGCTACCTCCTTCAAAGCAAACCTAGAAAGTTGTCCTGTAACTTTAGTCCTTTGGATGCTACACAAATAGTATGTTCACTGGTATGTGCAACGAGGATAACAAGTTGGAGTCCTTTAGTACAGAGTGGAGAGTGGCATTCCATCTAGAATTACATAACCAATCTTGCCACTTTCCCTCCTAAAGGAGAGGCCCCTCGATAAATCAATATCAACCGTGCTAATCATAGAGGATTTTAGTACCCTAGAGGAAAAAAACTATGTCTCAGATGTAAGTGGAAAAGGGATTTTGTGTGGATGTGTTAGAAAAATAGGATCGCAATAAATAAAAATTAACAAGATGCAAATATAAATCACATAAAACACATTACAAGAGAGACACCAATATAACATGGTTCACCCAAGATGGGCTATGTCCACACAAAAATTTCTAGTCCTTATTATTATACCATCCAACAAATGAAGAGATACAACTTGCAGCACATCCGCCGCAAATTCCTCTTCACTCTCTCACACAATCAAAGATATTTACAATGCTACAATACACAACCATATTACAATGCCTTCCTTTTAAAGAGGGATTACCACGGGATAATACTATGGGAAACCTAATACCATGGGCCCGTAAATCACCCATTATTGACTAAGTCATGACTATGAAATTACAACATTTTACAAGGCATTTTTCCAAAATTTTCGCTATGGGGGTGATACCCTCGAACCCCCGCTAGGGGGGGATCCCAAACTAGTTGCTTCCCCCCATGGACCCCCCATGACGACTATTTTTGGGGGGGAATCCCATACAAACCCCCCCTTCATGGGCTGAGATCCAGACACAGCTGAAACATGACCTTTGAATAAGGAATATTAGGCTCCACAACCAACAATCTACCACTTGGAGATTGATCACAGCAACCCCACCGCTATTGCACTTGCTGGACTATGCTCTGAACCTTGTATATGGAAAATTTCTCATTTCCACCTTCATGCTTGAAAGCCAACTGAACCGAGCAGGAACTCAGTTTCTCTCTGGTTACTACCTTTTTCAACATGTCTGTAGGATTCTGGCTAGTGTGTATATTTTCCATCTTCAACACTTCATCTTCCAGAACATATCGTATGAAATGGTACTTGATATGTATATGTTTAGTCTTATAATGGAAGGATGAGTTCTTTGCAAGATGAATGGTACTCTAGATGTCACTGTACAACCTGATATTCTCCTGCTTCTTATCCAATTCCTCCATGAACCTATGTAACCAAATCATCTCTTTACTAGCATCTGTAGCATCAACATACTTTGCTTCCATTGTTGAAAGTGAAAAAAAACATTTTGTAGTTTTGAAATCCAACTTAATTTTGTTCCACCTACAATAAAGACATACCTTGTGGTTCTTCTCTTGCATCTTTATCACCTTCCATATCTGCATCATCATATCCCTGTAGAATAGTGTCTAAACCTCCAAAACATAATGCATGAGTGGTAGTACCTCTCAAATACCCGAGAATCCATTGTACTTCCTTCCAATGTTCTTTAAATGGATTTTTCATATACTTTCTCCTAACTCCCACTGCATGTGCAATATCTGGTCTATTACACACCATGGCATACATCAAGATGCCAACTGTTGATGAATAGGGAACCCTAAACATGTAATCTATCTTTTCCTTTGTCTTGGGGCACATATCCTTAGTTAGTTTGAAATGGATGGCCAAAGGTGTACTAATTGGTTTTCTATTCTACATTATAAACCTCTCCAACACCTTTTGTATGTACTCACTCTGTGACAATGTCAATTTGTGATTTTCCCTATCTCTTGTTATTCTCATACCAAGGATTTGCTTTGCAACACCCAAATCCTTCATCACAAATGAATTAGCTAACTTCCTTTTGAGCAAATTTATATCCCACATTTCATCCACATACAATAACAAGATAATATATCTTCCGTTATCTAGCCTCTTGAAATAAACACAGTGGTCATAATGACAACTACTATAACCGTGTTCTGTCATAAACCTGCCAAATTTCAAATACCACTGCCTTGTAGCTTGCTTCAAGCCATACAAGCTCTTCTTCAACCTGCATACCAAATTCTCCTTCCCTTTGACCTCATACACCTGTGGCTGCTACATATAAATCTCTTCCTCCAAATCCCCATGGAGAAAGGATTTTTTTACATATAACTGTTCAAGATGCAAATCTTCTACCACCAATAGACTTAAAATAGTTCTAATTGAAGTAATTTTAACAACAGGATAAAATATCTCATCAAAATCTATACTTTTATTCTATGCAAACCCCTTTACATTAAGTATGTCCTTGTAACGCTTCTTTCCTCCATCTTCTTCCTTCAACCTATAAACCCATTTATTTTGAAATTATCTTTTACCTGCATGCAACTAAACCAAATCCCTAGTCTGGTTTCTTACCAATGAGTCCATCTCCTAATTCATGCCTTGCTCCCACTTCTTTCTAGTTTCCACATGCATTGCTTCTTCATAACATTCCGGTTCACCATAATCAGTCATCAATAAATAATACAGTGAAGGAGAGAATCGTTCAAGGGGTCTACTTAACCTGGTAGACCTTCTAACACTTGAATGAGTTTGAGGTACTTGCTGCTGTTTTTGATTTTCCGACACCTTTGAAACTTCATTTTCTTTGATTTCATTAAGCACTGTGTACTCTCTGTTTTCCTTTTCCTGTTTCTTTCCTTGCAACTGATATTTATACATGACCTTTTCATTGAATACCACATCTCTACTCCTAATGATTTTTTTAATTTTCTTAATCCCATAAGCGATAACCAGAACCATCAATCCCGTATCCAATAAAGGTACATTTCTTGGATTTAGCCTCAAGATTTGTTCTATTTTCTTTATCAATATGGAAAAATTCTTCACATCCAAAAGTTCTTAGAAAATATTAGTTTACATTTTTACATGTCCATGCCTGCTCTTGAATACCACCATCCAAAGCAATTGAAGGCCCTATGTTTATTAAATAAACAACAGTATCTACAACATTTGCCCAAAAATGTAAAATCAACCCTGCATGCAATCTCATACACCTTGCAAGCTCCATGATTGTTTTGTTCATCCTTTTTGACACAACATTTTCTTGTGGTTTTCTTGGAATTGTCTTCTCTCTACGAATCCCATGGTATAAACAATAACTATCAAACTCCTTGCTGCAATATTCACCTCCATTATTATATCTGAGACACTTCAACCTTTTTCCTGTCTCATTCTCAACCAAAGCTTTCCATTTATTAAAAGTAGAAAACAAATCATATTTCCGTCTAATGCAATAAACCCATGTTTTTCTAGTTTCATCATCAATAAAATTAACATAATAATGAGAGCCACTAAGATATTGTACTTGATCCGGTCCCCATACATTTGTATTTACAAGCTCTAACTTTTCACTCTTCTTCGGTTTCCTAACTCTGACAAATATGACTCTCTTCTATTTTCCATAAACACAGTTCTCACAAAATTCCAAACTTACCTACTTTAGATCTGGAAGCAAATTCCTTGAGTGGAGAATATGCATCCCCTTCTCACTCATGTGGCCAAGCCTATGATTCCACAATGCTGTATTTGTTCCTGTGGAAGGTAAAGAGATAGAATAGTCAGTATTATTAGGAAATAAATACAACATGCCTATCTTGTCTCCTTTTGCTATCACCATTGATACTTTAGTGATCTTCCACCACGTTTCTCCAAACATAGATAAACATACACTATCTCCCAACTACCCTGTTGAGATCATATTTATTTTCATAGCAGGAATATGTCTTACATCTTTCAGCAACCATTCACCATTCTTTAAATTTATCTATACCTTACCCATTCCAACTATTTTACATGGATCATCATCACCCAATAAAATATGTCCAAAATCGCATGGAACATAATCATGAAACAATTTCCTATGGGGTGTATCATGACATGAATCCCTTGAATCTACTACCTAGTAATCACTAGTATTATCTAATGCAAGAATCAAAGCATCTTGTAACATATCACCTGCTACATTTGCTTCATGAGTAGTCTCCTGTTGTCCATCTCCTTTCTTCTTTAGAGATCTGTAGTCTTTCTTGAAATGTCATTTCTTTCCATAGTTCCATCACTCTATATTTCCCAATATGGACTTGGATATACCCTTCCTAGACTTGATGCGATTACCTGGGCTCTTTTCTTTCTCCCTCTATCTTCCCCTGATCTCCATGGTCAATGAATTAGCTGATGTCTCACATGTGCTTTTCCTTCGCATTTCCTCGCTAAGAATAATACCAACAACATTATCAAATTTCAAAGTGTTTGAACAAGAGACAGAGTTACTTACAACCATGACCAAGCCGTTCTAGCTTTCTGGAAATGAACATAATATTAGAAGATCCCTAAACTCATCATCAAATTTCACTTTTACAGAACTTAGTAGATTTGTAATCGTATTAAATTCATTTAAATGATTAACAACAGATCCAACTTCTGACATCTTCATATTAAATAAATGCTTCATTAGAAATACCTTGTTGGAGGTTGATGGTTTTTCATACTACTTACCCAATGCGCTCATTAGACCCCCCGTTGTCTTTTCTTTTGAAATATTGAAAGCCATCAACGAATCCAGGCACAACTGTATTGTTCCCAGTGCCTTTCTGTCAAGAACCTCCCATTGTTCGTCCTTCATAGTCACCAACTGTTTTGCTTTTCCTCCCAACGGTAGGAATAGATCTTTCTAATTCATGGGTCCATGTTAGTTTAGGTTTGATTTACTAACTCTGAATAAGGATGGTCATGGACCAAGCGTTTAATATTAAGGTGTTCTCTGTGTGTTGATGTGGTTATTGACTAGAAAATAAATGCTGGAAATAGAAATGAACTAACAAAAATAAACTTTTTGTGTTTGATTTTTCAATGAAAAGCAAGCATCGAAGTTATAATACATCAAAAAAGTATTTTAACCAATAAGTTGTTGAAATGGAACATGCAAATGCAATGGATCTAGATGTTTATTTATAAAATGCAGCAACCAATGTAAAAAAAAAAATGCCACAGAATGGTCAAGAAAGAGAGATCCAAGCAAGTGCTATAGAAAGCAAACAAAACAATAGGGGTTCTGCAATAGAATTTTGGATAAAATAGTGTAGGCTACAATGAGAAGAAGCTAAACAAGGGGATCAGGAGGCAGAAAAATAGATGAAAACATAAAACAACAAGTGCAATTTGTGAATTTCAAGGTCACAACCGCGACTTGGGATGCATTTGTTTGAGAAACAACCACAACATGGCTTGCAGAGCCAGAAAACTATTGGATCGTGCTTTTTGAGGGAAAATACATGACCTGGGTCGTGCTTCTCCATGCCAAGGGCATGACCTATGTCACACTTTGTGGGGTAAAAGTCACGACCTATCCTGGAGGAGCCATGTCATGCTTCTCGAAGGAAAAAACACACTCGGATCACAAAAATGGGGCCAACGGGTGGGACCCGGGCTGAAAAAACAAATTATTGGAAAAGTACTACATTGGCAAGGGCCAAACTGGAAAGTACCAATCGGTTTCCTACACAGAACTAACATAAAGTGTCATATGGATCTAATAGAAAAGATAAAGGGCCATGCAACTGAAAAAAAAAAAATGAAAAAACTTGGAAAAGTAGCTAGCCTAACCAAACCACAGATTGATGGAGATCGACCCAGTTGGAGTCGCCAAAATTGTAGCTAGTGTTTTCACACTAGCTGGTGCAGAAATGCACTACTAAGAGTTGTGGAAATCTTATTAACAATTCGAGATGGAGAAATAAAAGTAGACAAAAACGGTAAAGCAAAGTTATCATAGTAAAAGCATGAAAATAACGGTAAAAATGATTGAATCCATGTGCAACAAATGCATGTAAAACAAACCTAAACTAACATTTTATTCTTTCACAAACAAGAGGAGTAGGGAAATATTTTTTCTTTTAATAAATAAAAATGGATTTACAATAAGAGTTACCTTAGAATAATGGAGGAAAATGGGCCCTTGTAGTCATATAGAAGGGAATTCTCCTAGTCTCTAAGGTCTCTTGGTTCTCCACCGAATACCCACGAGTTTCCAATATAAATTATAAGGGGAAACTCAAGCATGGATGGTAGATTAGGGTTTCTGTAGGAATTTTGGCAGAGCTTCGGAAGAAAAAATGGAATTTTTCTTGAAAAGGGGGGCCTTCACCATTTATTTATAGGAATATTTTCCCTAGGTTTATTTCATGTGGTTTTGGGAAAACCATAGTATTGGCTCTTGGTTTTGTGTGGTAGTTTAGGGTTTTCCCTCCCTTTTCACTTTTTTTTTTGAATATTTTCTCTTATTTATTTTATTTTTTGCATTTTTTGGGGATTTATCCATAATTTGGGGTATTCTCTTCATTTTTGGAGGGAATTAAGCCACATTTCCCTATTTTGGAGAGGAAAATAATAATTTAAAGCCAATTTAGTATTTAACATTAGGATTTTGGGTTAGTGAAGGTAAAATATGGGGAAATAGGGGATAAATGGATGATGTAGCTAGGGGATGAGTATAATGTGTAATTTTTGGGTGTTAACACCAAGAATTCCATCATTGAAGCCTCCAAAAATAAAGTACCAATTGATATGGAAATTCATAAGCAATATGGACATAAGTAGTTGGTACAGTCTGTTGCACCTAGGCCTTCTATCAGTTCAATACATCCACCAACAAAGAAATCCAATATTGCATAAAAACCTCATCAAATAAATCCCCTATGTCGTCCCTAGACAAATTCTATATGGAGATCCCAAAGAACCACCCCAATGAGTTTAATAAAGAAGGTACAGATGCTAAATTAGGATATTATGTTCAAAATATTAAGACTTATATGACCCATAGGAATTTTACCCAAATCCAGCAAATTCAAGAAGGCCAATTACCTCTTGAAGTTTCAAAATCTCCCCCTATTCCTTCACCAGGAAGTGCATCGAAAAATAAAATTAAATGTACCTCCGTCAAGTATTTCCTTAACAATTCCTTACCAGCCTTTTTACGCCCTCAGACTTGCCATGCATTACACTTCTATTGAAACTTACTTCTCAGAAACTCTTATGTCGTCGACTTCTCCACCTACAACCCAATCCATTAACCTATAGGAGACTAAACTACATCTAACTATTCCCGTAACAATACCCCCTTCACATCCCTTAACTAACACAATTACCCTAAGTGTTTCATTTCCCATACTGACCGCCTCTAGCTTGACCATCATTACCACCTTACCCAACATTCCTACCACTTCTCTCCATACCTCTATTTAATCTTTGCAGAGAACCCTTTAACAAAACTTTGAAGAAACTCCAAAGGGAACACTGCAAGAAACTCTTGTACAAATTCATCCCATACAAATGACTCCTAAGTCACCTTTCGTAATGTTGTCTACACTGACCTCCTTTGCCATGACTGAAGCTATTCCATAGACTTCCCTACCTATCTATTGTCTGATGACCTTGGTCACTTCAATTGTACCTGCATCGAATAGTACTGCGCTGACCATATCAGTTGTACCGATGACATCAACAACAACATTTCCAACAACGAAATCAACAACCACAAAGGCTCCAGAATAGGCATTACCAGCTCCCAAATATTGTAAGAAAAATGATGGAAATAAAAGTTCCAAGAAGAATTCAAAGAATCCTACCCAAGTCAATCTTCCAGTAGACACTATATCAGGCTCACCTTCCTTGAAGGTAGTATTTTCTCCAATAAAATATTCTAACCAAGAGTTGGGTGATATTATTAAAATTTTCTTAAAAGAAAGAATGAAGAGATCATCCGAAGGAAGTAAAATATTGCGAGTAATGAAGGACGAGCAAGAAAAATCCTCGAATTTTTTCTTTGAAAAAGCAAAACAGGTCATGGGACTAGTGTTGAGTTCTAGTCATACAATCCCTTGGAAACATTTCAGCACATGGTTGACACAATTTTAGATAATTATCAAGAACAGTTCGTAAAGCTCCAACACGGTGAGATTGGCTTGATCATACCAGACTAGTTTCATATTTTTGAATAGATAGATAAGCATCTCCAAGAAACTAAAGTGAAGGAAACTAAAGAGACTCAATTGTATCTAACTATTCCCCTAACAATACCCCCTTCACATCCCTTAAACAACACAAATCCCTTAAGTGTTTCATTGACCATACTGATTTTCGCTAGCTCGACTGTCATCACTAAATTACCCAACATTCCTACCACTTATATCCCTTCCTTGATTTAATCTATGCAAACCACCCTTTAAGAAACCTTTGAAGAAAATCCTGTACAAAACCCTCCCATACGAACACCTCCTGATTCACCTTTTCCAATTTCGTCTATGTTAGGATATTCCTATACTCCATCCTAGTCATCTTAGCATTTCTGTCATTTTCATTTTCACTCATGCATGCAAAATTAGGGTTTTCATACATGTAATACCCCATTTTGACCCTTAGGATATATTATCTTTTAATGTAAATATTGTATACATGTGATGTATGTTTTCCTAGCGTGGAGCTCAAGGCCAAGGCCCCGCTAGTGGAAGCTCGAATTTTATTTAAAGGCAAGTATTAGACATTATGTTGCCCATGTGCTATTTAGCCATGGAACATTGTAAAAATGATGTAAATAAACATCATGCAATAAAATACCAAAACTGGCTATGGAGGCAATAGATGAGAAGGGGCCATGTGTATCCACTAGGGAGTGGTGAGGGGGTTGTGGGATTGAACCATAGGCTTCCATATGTAACCTTGAGAACCCATTTGACTTTCCTTGCTGACATTTAATTTTGGTGTAAGGAAGTGGTTGAGGAATTCAGTCCATGGCTTCAATGGAGCATGGGTAGCCCAAAAATTCGTATGGCAGAGTATGGGCTTTGTTTTCTTGTACCACAAGTCACTCTACCTCATGAGAGTTGATTCTTCCTCATCCCCATTCAATTGTGGAGGTTACTAGCATCAATTTTCATCCAAAAAAACGAATTGCCAGCAGGGAGAAAAACCAGAAAATCGCAACTGTGAAAGAACCCATGTTTTGAAGAGCCATAAACGCCCAGGATTGGTATTTGATAGTGAAATCCAATGGTGGATCCATAGGTATGAACCTTGGGGTGAATTTGGGAGCATTAGCTACCTTGAAATCCATTGGAAAACCCAGTTTTGATAGCCCAGAAACCCAGTGACGGGATTGAATTATTTGTTGCCAGAATGGTGAGAAATCCACGTGTGGATGTTTGAACAGAGGATGGGATTGCTTGGGTTTAGCTTGAGATGTCTGTAGCTCTTTGGTTGAGCTCACTGGCTTAGCATCCTCATCATTTCCTTATTGCATGCTTGATAAACCCAGCTATGTGCTGGCTTAGCATGACCGTTTGAGTGAATCCATGGCTGTGAGTGAGCCTGTCTAGTTCCTCCTTAGTGGATACCCAACCCAGCTCGGGGGTGATCTCTCAGTTGAAAGAATATAGGTTGGACAGAGATCTATGGTTGGGTGGAATGTTGCTCTCACATAGCCAGTTGTTTGGACGTTTGCATTTCAAGAGAAGTATTCTCTGTGGATTAATTTATATGCATTATGTGTTCAGCAAGGTGTTAATTCTGAATGTTAATTGTTCATGTTAAATGAGATGAAATGAATATCTTAATATGGTTGATATGAAGATTGTGCATAGACTAATAATGGGATTGATTCGCTGTCTGTTGATTCATCATCTGCTTGATTTAAATATGTTGATGCATTATTGTTTGTGTGTATGCAAATTTGATTAATTCCGCTGTGTTTATATTGAGTATGAATTGCAAAGAGAAGTTTTTATTTATTATGAATTTCTTAGTAATGAATGGGGCTGAGTTTGCCAAAAATCCCATTATGTCAGTCAAGTTTCCCTCCCTTGCACCAAATTGATGGAAGGGGACGTGACAATGCAATTAGGGTTTGCATTCATTTTGCATGCATCCTAGTCATTAGTACCAGCACCTAGCCCTCAGCAAACTAGCCCCTGGAGCTTCTTTCATATCAGTTTAAGCTCTCCTAGAGCTTAGTGCACCCTCCTTTCACCTACTGCATGAGAAGGGCACCTTTCTGCACCTACCAGTCCAATTTAGTTCAGTTATCTTCAGTTCTTTCCTTGATTTAAGAATTAACTGACTCCTAACTGACCTTACCACTCCGATGGACCTCCAGTGTGACTAGACAGCCTGTTTTGACTCCAATTTTCTCCATATGCGCCCTCCACTGAGCCTCCTTCACTACATTAGTGCTTCCATGTGCCAGTTACACCAACCACACTCAGCTAGACTCAGTTTGACTCCCGGTTGACCATTACTTGTGCATTGATGACTTGACTGATGAGAAGGTGGACTCCTAGTTATGCATTGATGACTCTCCACTGATTATGGATCTGTGCATGAAGGCTAATTCGAATTGCACCTAGTGAATTCGAATCCTCATACTCAACATTGTATATTTACCAGTTTACTATTTAGTTTAATGTAACATGTGTAATTATTCTGCCTCAATCAGAGTTTCTTTGGATCTATGTTCTAATGCTTCTCTCATCTTCTATTATTCCTAAATTATTTCATTGTGAGGTTTACATAATCTCTTTGGATCTTATGTGGGCACTTTCACATGGTATCAGAGCCATTTGAGAGTATATTCTACCTCCATTCTTGAGAGTTTTTTGCAGGTATTTCGAAGTTCCAGCAGTTGCAACAGCAGATTCAACAGTTTCTATTTGCACTTGTTCCAGCAGTCAAGATGAGCAATTCAAATGATTCTCATTCTTCTCCTATGATCCTCACTCCCTTCAATTACTTCGAATGGAAGGATAGGATTATATTTCACTTGTATAACAAACAACTAAATCGAATATTATTTGAAAAAGATGCTATACCACATCATGTTGTTGAGAGAATCAAGCATCTAAATAAAATGGATGAAGCTTTTGGATTCATATGCCTCCATATGTCAGAAGATCTACTGTTTCATGTTGAAGGATTGAAGTCTCCCAATGAGTTATGGACAAAATTGGGTAGTCTCTTTGGCAAACAAGATGGGATGAGAGGCTACACTCTCGAAAATGAATTGGCTTCTCTGCAACCTAGCAATTTCAAGAGCATTCAAGCATTCATCTCAAAATTTCAGAATTTGGTTGTACAATGCAAGCATTGTGGCATCACCAAAATTGATGAGCAATTAGTGCTCTCCATTTTGAGCAAACTTGGATCTCAATTTTCTGTTTTTGTATCTACCTTCCATTCTGGGTGAATGCCAATCCCTGGAGGGAAGTTTCCTACCTTAGCAAACTTTACTGTAGCTCTCATTCAAGAAGAGGACAAATTGATTCAAATGGGTGCCATCAAAACCTCCAGAGATCTAGCTCTTTTAGTTGGTGAAGCAAGTGGAGAGAATGCAAAAGGGGGGCAAAAAGACAAAGACAAGAAGCCTTTAAGATCCAAGAATGACAAACAAAAGAGACCAAATTGTTCCTACTGCAAGAGAGGAAATCATCCTGAGAAAGCTTGCATGCACAAGAAGATTGATCTTCTAACCAAGATTCTTGAACAAAACAAAATTGTTGTTCCAAAAGAAGCAAAGTTGTATGATTCTGGAAGTGGATCTGATGATTGCCATGCATTGATGGCTAGTTTTTCCAAGACAAAAGCCCTCCTCATAGATTCTGGAGCCTCCAACCACATGATTGTATCTGAAGAATTCTTCTCCTCTTTGGATCTCCAAGATGGGCCTACCATTCACATGGGAGACAACTCTCATATTTCTGCCAAAGGATTGGGTACAGTTCATATAGAGAATGGTAAGTTCAAAAATGTCTTATTTGTTCCTTCTCTTACAACTAATTTGTTGTCAGTATATCAAATGACTCATACAGGATCACCAAAACAAGTAATTTTTGGTCCAAACACAGTAGATATTACAGAAATCTCCACTGGAAAGGTTATAGCGAATGGGATTGCTAATCATGCCTCAAAGGCATATGAGTTCTCACACTTCATGCCTTTCTCTCCAACTATTCCTTCAGATTCTGATGAAGATCACAGTGACTCCTCTTCTAATGAAGAAGAAGGTTAAGATTTTGATGTTGAGATCATGGTTCAAGAAGATTCATATCCAGAACCAACACCTATTCTCAGTCTAGATTCGAGGTCAACATGGGCTTACACAGTCCTTTCTACTACTGAGAACACAGTTGATGATTTATCTGTTCACATAACTACTAGACTTCAACATTATGCCAACCTTGCATTATGCCATCCACCTCTCCATGAGAGATGCAGCATGATGATGGGGTTCTCTCTTCCATCTTTTGGGAAGACTCCTCATGTTCCATTCGCTCCAGATACAGAAAGAGTTCCTGAAAGACTTGCTTCCTCCAACACATTCTCCACACAGTGGGAGACCTTCCTACAGGGGATCAACTTGCCTAGTCTTTTGCAAAAGTTCTCACTGATGAAAACTTCTTTCTTTTCTGCATAGTATGATGGTTCTTTGAGTTATTTACTGTTCTTTTTGAGGGGGGGGGTATTTTTCCCATGAGGTTTTCCCCATTTCCTCAGTTTATGGACAGTTCTTTATTTTTCTATCATTTCATTTGATTGTATGGGTGACCTTTGGTCCTAGTTACCAGGGCCCAGGATGGATTAAGGGGGGGTGTTAGGATATTCCTATACTCCATCCTAGTCCTCCTAGCATTTCTGTCATTTTCATTTTCAATCATGCATGCAAAATTAGGGTTTGCATGCATCCTAGTCATCAGTACCAGCACCTAATCCTCAACAAACTAGCCCCCGGAGCTTCTTTCAGATCAGTTTAAGCTCTCCTAGAGCTTAGTGCGCCCTCCTTTCAACTACTACATGAGAAGGGCTCCTTTCTTCACCTACAAGTCCAGTTTAGTTCAGTTATCTTTAGTTCTTTCCTTGATTTAAGGATTAACTGACTCCTAACTGACCTTACCACTCCGATGGACCTCCAGTGTGACTAGAAAACCTGTTCTGACTCCAGTTATCTCCATCTATGCCCTCCACTGAGCCTCCTTCACTACATTAGTGCTTCCATGTGCCAGTTACACCAACCACACTCAGTTAGACTTATTTTGACTCCCGGTTGACCATTACTTATGCATTGATGACTTCATTGATGAGAAGGTGGAATCCTAGTTATGCATTGATGACTCTCCACTGATTATGGATCTGTGCATGAAGGCTAATTCGAATTCCACCTAGTGAATTTGAATCCTCATACTCAGCATTGTATATTTACCAGTTTACTATTCAGTTTAATGTAACATGTGTAATTATTATGCCTTAATCAGAGTTTCTTTGGATCTATGTTCTAATGCTTCTCTCATCTTCTATTATTCCTAAATTCTTTCATTGTGAGGTTTACATCATCTCTTTGGATCTTATGTGGGCATTTTCACAGTCTACACTGGCCTACTCCACCATTACTAAAGCTATTATGTTGACTTCTCTACCTCCCTCTTGTCTGACGACCTCAATCACTTCAACTGTATCTACACTGAATAGTACTGCACTAACCGTATCAATTTCACCGATGACGTCAACAATAACAACACCAACAAGAACATCGGAAACCACAAAGGATCTAGAAATGCATTACCAACTCCCAAATATGGTAATAAAAAGGATGGAAAGAAAAATTCCAAGAAGAAGTCAAATAATCCTACCCAAGTCAAGCTACCGATAGACACTTTGTCAGGCTCACCTTCCTTGAAGGTAGTATTTTCTCCAAGAAAATATTCTGACCAAGAATTGGATGATATTATTAAAATTGCATTAAAATAAAGAAAAAAGAGATCATCCGAAGTAAGTAAAAGATTGAGAGTAATGAAGGATGATCAAGACAAAGCCTCAAAATTTTGCTTTGAAAAAACATAACAGGTCATGGGAACAGAGTCCAAGCTCCAGTCAGGAAAACCCTTGGAAAAAATTTAGCATCCGATTGCAACAATTTTAGAGAAGCATCAAGAATAGGTCGTAAAGATCCAACAAGATGTGACTGGACTTAACATACCCAATTAGGTTCATTTTTTTGAACAAATAGGTAAGCAACTCCAAGAAACTGAAGAGAAGGAAACTAAAGAATACTTAGCTTCTAACAACTGGTACATCTATTGTGGCAAGGTTTGCATAGAACTTCATACAAGTCAAGCTTCCTTGTTGGAGTTCATTGTGGTGTACAAGGTTGATATAATAATTCTATAAGGAACCACATGTCCTAGCTTCAAGGCAATACATTGTTTGTATTATTTTTTAAAGCATTGGAAATTTTTTTCAATGGCTATCGAAGATATCTCGGGAGGGATGGTTACATGGCGGAACTATAACTTTCTTGCAATTTCTTCAAATAATTTATCTATAGGTTTAGATATTGAGGTTAAATCAAATGAGACATGTATGATTTTTATAATAATAAACATGTATGGGCCTTATGGAGATCGAAAACCCTTTTGGGAAAGGATTGGATATTCTTACATTTTGAATAAAGATGATATCATACTTGAAGTGGATATTAACTTAACTATTAATCAAAGGAATACTTAGGGGGGAACCACTAGGATGGATGTTTTGGGAATACATATTCATTTTTTTGAATATAAAAAATTGATTGATGCAGAGCTTGCAAAATAGGCATAAGTGGAATTTCTAAAAGGTTGGGCATATTTTCCATAACTAATCAATTGTTCTTACATTTAGTGCAGGTAAAATCATGGGTGGGTTAGAGAGGATTTTATAACCACTAATCCATTTTGTTTAATATGGAATTATAAGGTAAGAAGTATCATATTCCATTCAATTTTAATCATGCATGGTTAGCCAAGGAGAATTTTAGAGTATTTGTTTTCAGGGCATGGAGATATTTCGATATCAGTGGTGAATATTAGGTTATGAAGCATTTTGATCACAATTAAAAAATGACACAAAGCTTCAAAAAGGGCCTAAAATATTGCCCATAAAATTTTAAAAAAATTTAAAAGGGTGGAAGAAGGCATTCAAATCCTCTTTGAAAATAGTGAGGATAGAGTTTTGTTGGAGGAATATTAATGTACCCTTAAAGAGCTTGAAAGTAAAAATAAATGATTTAAAAACAAAGCCATTTGCCTTTTTGAAGGGGACATGAATACAAAGTTTTTTGATAGATTTGCAAGACATAAAATGAATGTAAACACAATTTGGGAAGTTAGAAAGGAAAATGATTCCAGTTTTAAGACCTTTGAAGTGATAATTGAGATGGGTAAGCAACATTTCAAAAATTTATCTAAAGATTCAGAGTCATTAAATATTGTGGAAATCATGGAAATCATCAGATTATTTCCAAGGATTATTAGTGATGAAATTAATTAATATTTGGAGCCCAGGGTGACAAAAGAGGAGATCAAGTAAGTTTTAAACTCTTTTAGAAGAGACAAAATCCTTGGTTTGGATGGTTGGGAAATATAATTATATATAGGATTTTTTGACCTATCGGTGGATGACCTTCCAAGAATGGTTGAAGAGTAGAACTTTGGGAATGGTTCCTGGAATAGTCAACTCCAATTTCATAGCCCTTATTCCCAAGGGTGAGGACACTACCACTTTTGATAAGTATAGAGGCCGATATCTTTCTCTAACATGGTATATAAATTGTAGAACTTTGGGAATGGTTCCTGGAATAGTCAACTCCAATTTCATATCCCTTATTCCCAAGGGTGAGGATGCTACCACTTTTGATAAGTATAGAGGCACATATCTTTCTCTAACATGGTATATAAATTGTTATCCAAAATAATTTTTGATGGGATGAAAGGAATTCTGTTGAATTGATAATAATTGCTAACATTTTGGTTTCCTTAATGAATGGAAAATTTATGATGTAGAGTGTAGCTAGGGTTTTCACCCTAGCTTGTGCAAATGAGCACCTACTAAGGAGAAGGGACTCCTTAGTAGCAGTTCAATAAACAGTAATTAAAAGACAAGATATCAAAATGAAAGATTATACTAAGCTAGTGCATGAAACATAAAAAGACAAGAGATAATGTAAATAGTTTTTTGTATTAAAGCTTTACCTCCAATGTGAAGGTTGGTGAAATTCTTGCAATGATCCAAGAGGGTTGCTCCAAACTACAGCTTTGCTCCTTCTCTTTCTCCAATGGTGGAAATGGGCCAAAAGGGGCTCTCAATGGTGAAAGTAGCTCAAGGGTGAGCTAGGGTTTCAAGAGATATTTTGGCAGAGTAAGGGTATACTTGATTGTGGATATGAAATGAGGGGTCTCCATCACCTATTTATAGTTTTTTGGTAGTGGAGTGCTGGCCCATGGTTTTGGGAACCAAATGGTTTAGGTCAGCTGTATAGGGTTTTTTCCTCCTTTTTCCTCATTATTTTATATTTTTTATTCCCTCTTTAGAGGGTTTTTGCTATTTTGGAGGAATTTTGGATATTTTTTGGAGGGAAAAGGGGTTTTTTAGCCTTTTTGAGGCTGTTTTGATGGTTTTGTGGCCTTTTGGAGGCATTTTTGGCCTTTTGGAGGCTTTTTAATGGGATTTGAGGGTTTTGAAGGCAAATATGGTAGGAAATATGGACAAATGAGTCATGTAATGGGGTAGATGAGGTAGTGAGCACTTTTTGGGTGTTAACAGATTGCCCCCTGATGTGTGAGGGCAGGAGCTCATCGTATGGCCGATAGACATCATAAGTCATGTATGGTTTTCCTGGGGTGTGGAGGAGAGAAGAAACAAACTGGAGCCCAGAACAACGATCCCGAACAAACTGCAAAAACTACAAGTACATAACCTCAATAATGGATGAGGAATAATCTGATCATATGGACGAGGCGGGCATTCCCATGCTCGTATCAAGATATAGAACAATAATAACAATGGGGTCCAAAATATGGGGACCTGACATATACATGGCCTCAAATAATGAATGAGGAAGAATCTCAATATATGGACGAGGCGGGCATACCCATGCTCGTATCAAGATACATAAAAATAACTGTGAGGCCCGAAAAGGGGGACCTGTAGGATACATAGAGAACCACTGTGTACATCATAAGGGTCCAGAGGGGACACAAATCTGGGACATACTGCTGGGATGACCATGTCTGAGCTGAAGAACTGATACACTGGAATGACAACAGTGCTACTGAGTGTGGTACCAGAGGAACTGATGAGCTGTTGGATCATAGTGACAGGGGGTCATACTCTCAATGGTACACTGAACTGGAACTGAACTGGGTACTCAAGGAAGCATATAACTGGATGGCTTCCGAATACAATCGCCAACGCAACCTGGACATCCACGGGAACATATAACTGGGCGTTCTGAAGTGACTAACCAATGTGCTAAAGTCGGGGGAGATCCAGGGTCTTCGACCAATAATGGAAGGGATATAAACCCTGCACGATTCTCAACGATGCGATCAAGGTGTTGAAGTCAAGCATGTGAGAAACAACCACTCGGAGAGGCAATGATGACTCCTCTCAAAATGGTCCGTAGGCACTCACCACAGATGGTGATGGGTCCAAGGCGCAGGGACCTCTGGGTCTATCCTCTAGAATAGAGGGGCTGTCGTCGACAGAGGGAGACCTGCAACTAGCAAGGCAATGATGTTTCCTTGATAGGAGCACGAGGTGGAGAACCAAAGTGTGAGAGTACTGATGGTAGGACTGACAAACTATGGGGGATAACTGGGCAAGTAGAGGGGGTGGACTCAAACTTCCTTTGTTCAGAGTATGATGGAGGGGATGATCGGGCAGCATATGAAACTGACTAATGTGAAAGGGATCATAGCTGTAATGGATCAAGGATAGTGACGGGGATGAGGGGTACTCAAACTGGTGTAAAATGGCAGGAGACTGCAGATTACTCTGAACAAAGGCGACCTGATTGGGGGTGCTACCGAGATGATCGATCATAGTGCCAAGAGGCACGGGGGAACTTCTTCATGGGTTAAGGAACTAGAAGAAGTGAGTAAAATGGTACTGTTGTGTGGATTTATGCGAGCCCAGGACAGTTCATGCTCATGATTGCTTTCAATTTTAAGGACTCTGAAAGCGATAAGAAGACTCTGAAATAATGGAATGGTACTGTCGTGTGGATTTTACGAGCCCAGGACAGTTCATGCTCGTGGTTGCTTTCAATTTTAGAGAGTCTGAAAGTGATAAGAAGACTCCAAGGGGTTTCTTTTTCGTGTGTTAGTCTCCAAGGCCCAAAGAAGCATAAAAGGATGCAATGAAGAACTCTTCTAGCTGGTGTGACTAGAGTATTCCTTTTTCGTAATTAGTCTACCAGGTCCGGAAAATGGGTAAACTTATACCAGATAGATGCCATTTCAGGTACTTTAACGAGCATGAAAGGAAGCAAGATTGCTCGACGATCTTTTCATTGTTTTAGGAGTCAGAAAAGAGCTTAACAGAAACTCCCTAAGTGCCTTTTTCGTAAAGGACTTGTCCGGCCCGAAAAAGGGATAAAATTATACCGAACAAAAGGAATGGCCAGGCAAGGAGGAAGTGCTCAATCAAGGAACATTTATGATGACCAAGAAAGAGGGTAGGGGGGAACACTGGTGGGCCTCCTTGGGGGGTAATGAATGGTGGAAAAATAATGAAACAATTGCAGTATGACAAGAGTGAATGGCTCATGTAAAAAAGTGGAACAATCCGATGGTGGCCGATGTGGCGCACAAACCGAGGCAGCAAGGTGTCGGGACACAATGTTGAAACTGTACCAAGTGAGAGCAAGAAATGATCTCAAGCTTCATCACGAGCTTAGAAAAATGAATCCGGTGATATAAAGAGTGTCAAAAATGGATAACGGCCGATGTGGCACGCAAACCAAGGTGATGGGGGGCGTTTTGGAAAAAAATACCCAAAAAATCTGGGGTTGAGAGCGAGAAATGATCTCAAACATCATCACCGGCTTGGAAAAATGAATCCAATGATATAAAATATGCGAAAAATGGAGAGAAGCCAAAGTGGCACGCAAATCGAGGCGACTAGTGGCATCTAAAAAATGTGCAAAAAATGACATGGAAAAAATAACGCAACAAGTTGACCATCATGATGGTCTCATCGTGCTGATTCCAGTGGTGAAAACGGTTCGAAAAATGGACTCCGTATGGGTTCAGAATGGCCAAAACAAGAAAAGTCAACGGACTATACATAGTGAGTGGGTCCAATATGACAAGTGTTATTTGTACTTTTTGACTTTGACTAGTGATCAGAGTTGACCAGAGCTTAGTGGGTGTTTCTGGACGATCCGACCGACTGATTTCAGATCTGGGAGATATAGGTATTCCGTCAAACTCATACCTGCATGTTTTTTGGGTTTGGGGGGTGGGTAGTGGGTCCCAGGGGGTATTTGTACGGTCCACGTGGGGTGGACCGTGGGTTTTTAGGAGAGAGCCGCAGTTGGAGACCGCGGGTTTCACGGCGGATGACGCAAGTGGAGACCGTAGGGCTCGAGTTGGAACACACGGTTTGGGACCATGTGTTTCGAGGATGAACACGCGGTTTGGTTCCCAGGAGTTATCCCTGCAGTGGTTACAGATGCCACTGCCACTGGATGACAACTCGTATAGGGATATGGACTACACGGGAGACCCAGAGGCACCACGGGAACCAGGACAGGCATGGGGACCGGATGGTACGTATTGATTTTCTTGCATGTTAGGGATGTCAAGATTTATGTACGATGTGTGTTATGATATATACTATTATTGACTGATGTGTGATCTACAGATGTGGGTCCGAGACCACCGCCAGGGCATGTGGCGCGCAGGGGACATGTGGTGGTACTAGCCCTGCCCGACCGAGGCGAGGTGCATCGGTGAGACGCAGAGGGGACTTTGGAGTCCGTACGAGTGTTGCTAGATCGGTTACTAGTTGGAGTGACTGACGAGGGATGGCGGGACGTGGATCCATATGTGATACAGGATTGCATGAGGGCGCCTCAGGAGTTCCGGTCGATTGCGATCTGGGTGGCTATCCTGGCGGATAGGGCTCGGGCACAAGAGCCCGCATGGGATGAGGAGCTGCCGGAGGAGGAGCGAGGGGAGGACTCAGAGGCGGCTGATGCAGGCAGTGATGCAGGGTATGACTCTCATTAGGGAGTGTAGGGGCCTCCCCCCGAATTTTGTAGCTCCAGCATGTATCTTATGAGATGTATAGAGATTTTTTTGTGTATAGATGAGTACGGGGGTACTCAAGACATGTATAGCCGATGAACATGTATTTTTTGATATATATATATCCACGTGGATGCACCTTTTTACGATGATGTTTTAGTTGTACGCACGTGGATGCGCTTATGGTTTGTGATATGTTTGTACTGCACGTGGATTCAAGTAGTTATAGGATGGTGGGCACATGGATGCCCCTTGTGTATGTTATGTGTTTTTATTTTTATTGCACATGGATGCAAATGTTTATGTGATGATAGGCACGTGGATGCCCCTTGCAATCTTTTTGGGTTTTTATATATTTTATGAGATTTTATGCATGATGGAGGTTTTACATGGTGTGATTGATGTGCCAATCTAGGATGTTGTTGGCCATTTGATCTGCAACACTATTTTTAGCTCTTGGGACATGGGTGAATGTTAAGGATTCAAACTGTCGGCTGAGTTGTTTTGTGCGCAGGAATTTTCTAAAGAGGCAGGGATCACGCACCTGGTAGCAGTTGTTGAGCTGGGAGACAAGTAGCTGGGAGTCAAGGAACACATGAAGGTGACATATGCCCATCTGGAGGGCAGCAGTCAGGAGACCGGTCACAGCATCATACTCTTCCTGGTTATTGGTAGCAGCGCCTATACATATTCCGTCAAGGTGAATCAAGTCGTGTGAAGGGGAATATAAGACCCATGCTATAGAAGCTAGGTTTGGAGACCAGCGGCTTGCTCCATCAACGAAGCCAATGTAATGAGGTGGAAGAGGGTCCATCTGTGATCATGCAAAAATGATGAATGTAAGATCGTGGTAAAAAAGGTGAAAAACAAAAAGAGAGCAAACTGTACAATGTGGACCAATGGGGCCTCGAGTTATTCTAGGGATAGAAATGCTTAAGATACAACCCATTATGGGGGTTGCGCAAAGGGTGACGTTCTGAGTCAGTTAAGATATATGCCCCCTTGCTAAGGCAGGTCTGCACGATGTAAGGGCCTTGCCACATGGATTCAAACTTTCCTTTGCCAGTTTTGTCGTGGGCTTGGTCATAGGCGAGGACGAGGTCCCCTTCATGGAAAGTTCGAGGGTGAACATGTTTGTCGTAACCATCCTTGGAGTGGTTCTTGGTGGCTTCAATGGTCTGGGGAGTGGCACGACAGTCTTCATCAGCTTGTTCGAGGGATAGCAGACGTTGCTCAAGTAGGGAGGTGTCAGGGAGAAGTTCGACGGCGATGTGTAAGGCAGGTATTTGACACTCGATAGGGAGGATAGACTCGACACCGTGAACTAAATGAAACGGGGTAAAACCAGTGGCGGTCTTGGTAGAGGTACGGTAAGCCCATAAGGCAGGGAACAACATGTGGTGCCAATTGGACTTATGTCGGTCAATGGTGCGTTGAAGGATGGTTTTGAGAATTTTGTTAATGGCCTCTACTTGGCCTTTCCCTTGGGGGCAGTAAGTAGAAGAGAACTGATGTTCGAATTTGAGGAGGGTGGATAACTCGCGCCAAACGTAATCTTTGAAGTGTGAACCATGGTCTAAGACCAACTGTTTAGGAACACCGAATCTATTGATAACGTGGTTAAAAAAGAAACGGGTAGCGGTGTCAGCGGTACAATTGAAGGTAGGCATGGCTTCAGCCCATTTGGTGAAGTAATCGACGGCGACAATGATGTATTTATGGCCATTGGCCAACGGGGGTCGACACTCCATGAAGTCGATGGCCCACTTACAAAATGGAACAACGGTGACAACTGGATGTAACAGAGCAGGTGGTGTCCGGGCCTTGGGGGCGAAAAGTTGGCAATTATGGCAGTGCTTGACCGCAATGATGCAGTCGGTGAAAAGTGTGGGCTAGAAGTATCCGGCGCGGATGACCTTTTAGGCGGTGGCCATCCCAGAGAAATGGCCACCGCAGGCACCGCTATGACAGTCATTGAGGACATGTTCAGCTTCCTCGTGTGTAAGGAAACGATGAAGAATCGTGTTGACCCCTCGCCGGTAAAGGACATCGCCTAAGAGGAGATATTGAGAGGTTTGGTGGCGGATACGACGGTGTCCTACTCGAGTAACGTTGGATCTAAACTTTTGGGTGCGAAGGTATAACAAAATGTCACCATACCATGGGTCATCAGACGAGATGGTGAACAAGTGGTTGTCGGGTAACTCATCGGAGATTTGGGGGGATGGCAGAAGGGATGGGAGATCGGTGATGAGCTGGGAAAGCGCGAGGGCTTTGGTGCTCTTAGGGGTTCTGAATGTGAGGTCATATTCCTGGAGGATAATGACCCATTTAGCAACACGACCCTACAGTAGTCACCAGGTTAAGAGATATACCATAGGGTTGGAGTCGGTGACAACTGTGGTATGACTGAGCAGAATGTAGTGTCGCAATTTTTGGACGGAAAAGACGACATCTAGGGCTAACCGTTCCTCATATGGCTAACGTAGAGGTGGGCCAGACAAGGTCTGACTAACGTAATAAATGACATGCTCTTGGTGAGAGACATATTCTTGAACCAAGACTCCGGACACGGCATGGTCGGATGCCGAGACGTAAAGGATGAAGTCCTGAGAGAAATCCGGAGGGGAGATCAAAGGGGCTTGTGTGAGAGCTTTCTTGAGGGCTTCGAACGCAGCTTCCGCTTGTTCATCCCAAACAAAGGGTATGTGGGTACGAAGCAGGTGTAAGAATCCATGAACTTTGGTGGTGTAATCAGGAATGAAGCGTCGAAGGAATTTGGATCACCCCTGCAGAATCTGGAGTTGCCGAAGCGTGCGAGGAGAGGGAAGGTCTAAAATGGCTTGAACCTTCAGGGGGTCGACAGCAATTCCTTTCTGGGAAACAATGAAACCTAAAAAATGACCTGCCGAAACGCAAAAGACACACTTGTGTGGGTTCAAGTGGATTTTATATTTGCGACAATGCAGGAAAACTTGCCGGAGGTCTTTAAGGTTGTTTGATTGTTTCCAGGAACGAGCTGTAAGGTCATCAAGATAGACTAGCAGGATATGGACCAAGTCATGAAAACAATAGGTCATGGCCCGCTGGAAGGTGGCACCAGCATTTTTTAGGCCGAAAGGCATGACGCGGTAGGAAAAGGTGCCCCATGGGGTGGTAAAGGCAGTGTTGTACTGATCCTCCTTTCGGATCTGAATCTAGTTGTATCCATAAAAACCGTCCATGAATGAGAGGACTTCATGCCCCGCACACGCATCGATGAGTTGGTCAATAAATGGTGTGGGGAAGTTGTCCTTGGGACAAGCTCGGTTTAAATCATGGAAGTCAGTGCATACTCTAATGGTGCCTTGTTTTTTGTTAACTGGAACGGGGTTTGAAACCCAGGTGGTATAAGCAATAGGATAAAGGAATCCTGCTTTGCAAAGTTTCTCGACCTCAGCTTTAACAGTGGGTAGCTTGGAAGGATGAATGGGACGCTGTTTCTGACGAACAGGGGGTACATCAGGCCATGTGTCAATGTGGTGCTCTATAATGGTGGGGTCAAGACCGGGCATCTCGGTATAGGACCAGGCAAAGACATCACGAAATTCTTGGAAGAGTTTTTTGTGCTCCTCAATCTCAGACTCACTGCAGGAGGCTCCTAAGGTAATGATTTCAAGAGCACCAGGTGGGTTAGAGATATCGATGTGGATGACGGGTGAGATATTGGCCATGTTACCTTCCTCAAAGGCATTAGGAGTAGGAATAGGATCCTTAAACTAGTTGACTTTGGTGGGAAGGAAATCTTTGGATTCAACCACGAATTGGGTAGCTGTTTTAGAGGAAGATTCTTTTGGGAGGAAATACGAACGATGGTGCATGTCGTCCCAGGGATAATCTGGGGCAGTCAGAGCCTCTAGGATCTCCTCATCAGTACAGAAATTGTGGGCCATCAAATCGGTTGAAGAGGGAATGGTAGTTGAAGAGATCATATAAATGGTGTTGATCTCACCGGATGGGGGTGAGATCGGGGGGTGAATCTCCTCAATGGTGGGAGGTGCTGTCTCAAGATCCACATTATTCATCTCATAGAGAGCTGCCCTGTAATCGAGGAGATCAGGGCAGTGATGTGAATAATGGCCGTAAACACTATATATGGCACAAGGGTGGTTAGTGCGTAATGATTTATCGTGAGGCTTAGGGGTTGGATCTAGTTTGACAACCGGGATATTGGGGTCGTCGTCAAGCATCTGCATGTGTTCCTGTAATGCCGACAACTGTGGACATTGGTGAGTCGCATGGCCTAACTCATCACACAATGAGCATTTCGGAGGAGCACAAAACACGGGGGTTGGTTTAATCGTTTTGGGCGGAGGTACAGCAGTGTATGGTTGTGGGCCTCTGCCCCTAGTGTGCTTGATAAGAGGGGGGGGATTCGTAGAGGACGAAGGGGTATTGACACCGGGAGGTGGTTGACTAGTAGTAGCCATGGGTTGTACCAGTTGTAGGACGATGTTTGGTGTCGGCGGGGGAACGGGAGGCAAAAGATACCACACGGGTAATCCCAAGGTTAACCCAGGGAGGCTAAGGGTAGCCATGACCGGGGCGCTTACTACTCCCGAGGGAGGGAATAGGAAGGGGATTGTGTGGATAGGTGTAACACCAATGTGGCTAGGTACCAACGGTGGTTTAGGAAACAAGGGCGGTTGATTGTTAGGTGTTTATGTATCGTGGGAAAGGGTACATAGGTCAGATACATTGGGCACAGATGACGGGGGAGGAATGGATTGGAAGGTGGATGTCATCGGTGGATTTGAGTAAACTCCAGGTCCCAAGGAGGAAACAAATGAAGTAGCGGCACCACTAACTGGTTGTTCAACCATGGGGAGAACATTTTCGGGTGCAGCGGGGGCATTTGGATCGTAGTAAGTAAGTTGGTCGACCTTGACCACGCGTCCGTCATGGGGGAACATCATGGTACGAAAAATGGAGGAGGAAACCGCCTTCATGGCATACATGTACCTGCGGCCAAGTAAGAGGTTATAATCAAGCTGGGCATTGATGACCTCTATGTCAATGAGAACGGTTTTACCAGCCAGCTGGATGGGGATGTTAGCTAATAGGACTTGGGGTTGAGCTGAACGGCTGTCGTAGGCTCGTAACGCAGTGGTGCACTGCTGGAGAGTATGGGATCCCAAATTCTGCCAGATGAAGGTGGACATAACACATGTAGAGGCACCTTCATCGATAATGCATCGATGGATGACAAAATTCCAAATGGAAACAAAAACTTGGAATGCTAAAGTGGAAGGCAGGCGTGGTTCGGAGTGGTCCAAATCGAATGCCATCAGTTGTGAATCATTTGGGTCAATAGCACCAATGGCGGAGAGAAAAGGCTTGCGCTGTGAAGGACAGTTTTTCAAGACTTCCAACGTAGACATGGCTGCGGGAGACTGGGATAAGTCATCTACAATGTTGTAATTTGATGCAGCGCGAGCATTGGGATTATTATTGATTCGACGAAGTGGGAAGCGAGGTGCTTTGGCAGCACCATCTAGTGGAGCCGGAGGTATACGTAACATCTGATCGGTGGGATGAGCGTTAATGTTTTTATCGGCGGGAGGGGCTTCAGGGGTGGAGCCATATTGGTTCCGTCGGGTTTGGAGATTGACATCAGCAGATGACATCATCAACAAGTGGTGGGTACCTGAATCAAACATGGGTTGATCAGGAGCGACATACGTGATCTGTTGTTGTTGTTGGGGTGCGTTGACTTGAGGGGGAGCCAACAGCTGAGCATTCACTACGCCTTGGGTTGGTAAGGGGTTTTGCAGTACCAAAGGTTGCTGCTGAGGGGGTGGGGGGTTGGATGGAACTTGAGGAGCTACATGCCCTTGGCGATGGGCATCATCAACCCAGAGTTGCCGAGCTCGTTCCAAATGTGGGCAAGCATGTGTATAGTGGCCATAGACCCCTCAAATAGAACAAGGATGGTTAGTTCGCAAGTTGGGGTTTTTGGCCTGCTTGGGTGGCCGATCAGGGTTTTGGTTGGCAGGGGCAGCATTATTGTTGTCTGGGGGATTGGGAGGTTGACCACCTTGGTCTGGCGGAGGGTTGTTCCCACGGTTACGGCCTTTGCCACAGTTTTGCTGGCCCTATTGGCACTGGTTTCTTTGGTTTTGCTACTGATTTTGTTGGGTGTATACTTGCCCTTGTGCAGCAGGTGGGTTCTGGGGTTGCGCAGGTGCTGGAGCAGGCTGCGGAGGATAATATGTAGGTGGAGGATGCAGGTGCTGAACCTTGTGGGGGTTGCTGATATGTCTGCGGAGCAGGTTGTGGGTTGGCCGCAGGGGATGCCTGTGGCAGGTAATAAGCCAGTTGGGATTGAGAGGAAACAGGAGCTGGTGCAGCCTGTGGATGGTAATACGGCTGAGGTGTGGCCAGGGGAGCATAAGCGGGGGGTGTGTGTCCAAAGCACTGAGGTGGACATGAGGGTCCGTGAGAATGGTGATGATGTGCCATGGGAGCATACGAATTGGTAGCTCCGGACTGTGATGTAGCCCGCGAAAGGTCGGGACCATGGCTAGGACGTGCTATGGAAAAAGGTTGGGGATGTGAGTCAATACAACCAATGATGCCATCTATGGCATGGGATGCCCCCGGCGCATCGTGATGGGAGGACTCGCCACAAGGGGCATCAGGTATAATTGTATAGAGGTAACCCGACTGGGTGTATATGAGGTCAAATTGCTGGGCTTTGAGGATGGCCTCTTCTTCAGATTGGGGTCGTTCGGACACCACATCCTTGGAAATGACAGGAAGGAGGGATTTTAGGAACCAATCTAGGAAGATACGGTCGTCTAACTTGATTTTGCAGAGGCTGTGGCGTTGACGCCACTGATGAATGTGGTCAGTGATGTGGGTACCCGTGTTCTGTCTGCAAGACAGTAGGATCTCTACTCCCGTGTCATAGTGGACAGGTAACTGAAAGAACTGTAGGAAAGTCGAGGCAAGGGAAGTAAAGGTGGCATGGGTCCCGTGGAGCTGCTCGATGTACCACTTAGCTGCAGAGCTAGTGAAGGTGCGCTGTAACAGACGGAGGCGGACAGAGTCGTCCACTATGGAGTTGGAGGAACACCATAGATGGAAGGACATAATGTGGTTCTAGGGGTCCTCACCGGCCTTGCCCTCAAACTTAGGGATGTCAGAGGGGAGCTTGGTGGGCATGTGAGGCCACACAGGGTCATGTCTAATGGGATCGTTAGTCAATCTGGCTAGGTCAGGTAGGTTGAGGCTAGCCATGAATGGAAAAATAGAAGAAGGATGTGACATACTAGCGGGTGTGACCAAGTTGGGGCCAATGCCCCCAAGTGGAGGGGCAGGGTTCGGGATGTTGCCCCCAAGTGGGGGAAAGGAGGTGGTATAGGATGGTCCTGCACCACCAAGGGTAGTGTGAGTCACTGGTGGAGTGGTGATAGGTATGCCAGCTACTAGAATGGGTACGGTGACCGGAATGGTGGACGTGGCCCCCATCGAGGGCATACCCAAAGCAGGTGTGGTAACTTGTGTAGTGGTGGATGTGCCATCAATGGTCCCTACAACGAAAGGAGTGGAAGTCGTGCCAGCCATGGGGCTAGTAGGGGTAGTGTAAATGGGGTTCTCAGACTCTGCCTCAGAATCAGAGGTAAAGTAAGGGGTGTCAATATCTTGTGACGGAGTCCTGTGCCGCTGACGAGTGGAGTCAAGTGACAAGGCTCGAGATCTATGCTGAGTGGTATTGAGTGATGATGATCTAAGTCTATGACGGGTGGTGTCAAGTGAACCGTGCTAGGGGGTCTCGCCCCTGAGGCACCGAGAATGTCTCGGGGACTCAATGGTGATAGATGGTGTCAAATATCTGGGGGTTGTGCTGAGTGAAAAACAGCTCAAAAACCCTAATGCAACTGAGTGTGCAGAAGGAGAGATAAAAAAACATGGAACTCAGGACAACAACCAACTCAAAACACCTACTGTAACAATTGTGCTACAATAAGTGGAGTATCAACATAAATGGTCAGAATACCAACAAGCAGCAGGTTTCCTAGAAATAAAAATAGTGGACTCACTAGACCAAAAGGAGGTAAGGGAGCATCCAAACACCTAACTAAATAGTATTCTAACTCAACTAGACATATCCTCTGCAAGGTGATGAAATCCAAGTCAGACAATATGGATAGGAGAGCCAAGTGGCTAAAGATATCCCCCTACTGGGAGGGACACGGGGTAGTCAATCCTAGAAGAAAGGAAACTAAGATACCCCGTTCATGACACGTCCAGAAAGGTGAATCTGCCGTTTGGTCCTTTTACCACAGTACCCCCATACAGGGATACTCCGAGAACTGCGAAAGGTAGCCCTTTGGTTACTGAATGGAGTGCGGTATTCCACTCAGGCCTCTGGAACTAGTCTGGTGACTTCAACCCTCCTAGGGGAGAGGCCCTTTGAAAAACTGGTTGTGACCGTGCCAAAAAATACTAGGGGATTTTGGTTCCCTAATGGAAAATAGCTATGTCTCAAGTGTAAGCAACTGAGGGGTGTTATTTGGATGCCTATCCCCCCGATCCTACCTAACTACAAAAATTCTTATGTGTTCCCCAAGTGGGGTTAGAATGTTGGTTGTGTTAAGTACCTTTTAAGGCTCACTTGAATGAGGTGACAGAGTGTGTGCATGTGAGATGATGATGAACCCAAGTAGAAAGTGCCACTAGGGAGGGAAACTTTCTAACTAGCAATAACAAGACAGCAATTAACTTTTGAAACGCACAATTTTCTTATTTCCAATTTAAAATGCTGAAAATGTAAAAACGATTTTGTAAATGAAACAGAAATAAAAACTGCAGAAAAAGGCTGTAAGGAAGGGTGGCTGTAGGTAGGACAGATGGCTGTGCTGGTGCAGAAAATAGTGCAGCAAAGGGCTGGGTTCAAAACAGAGAAAAATGTAGAAAATAGACTGCGGGTTTTTGGCAAATCTGGGCGATTGGACCGCGGAAAACAGCTGAACAGTCGCAGACGGGTTGCGGGTAACTGGTCGAAAGCCGCAGGCGGGACGTAGGAAAAATGCTGAAAGGCACCAGCGGGTTGTGGGAAACTGGCCGAAAGCCGCAGGAGGGACGCAGAAAAAGGGTTAATAGCCACAGTCGGACCGTCCCAAACAGGCTAATAGCCACGGTCGGATCGCAGGTAATAGACTGAAAACGGCCGGCAGGTTGCTAGAAACAGTCTGAGAGCCGTGGTCGGGTCGCAGGTAAGTGCCTGAAAGACGCGGTCGGAATGCGACTGTAGGGGGAAAAGATGCGGTTTACGGCGGCCGAAAGGGACAGCCGAACAGAAAAGAATATTTAAAAATTGTAACCAGAAATTCAAACCTAGGGGAGTCGCCAAAACTGTAGCTAGGGTTTTCACCCTAGCTTGTGCAAATGAGCACCTACTAAGGAGAAGGGACTCCTTAGTAGCAGTGCAATAAATAGTAATTAAAAGACAAGATATCAAAATGAAAGATTATACTAAGCTAGTGCATGAAACATAAAAAGACAAGAGATAATGTAAATAGTTTTTTGTATTAAAGCTTTACCTCCAATGTGAAGGTTGGTGAAGTTCTTGCAATGATCCAAGAGGATTGCTCCAAACTCCAGCTTTGCTCCTTCTCTTTCTCCAATGGTGGAAATGGGCCAAAAGGGGCTCTCAATGGTGAAAGTAGCTCAAGGGTGAGCTAGGGTTTCAAGAGAGATTTTGGCAGAGTAAGGGTATACTTGATTGTGGATATGAAATGAGGGGTCTCCATCACCTATTTATAGTTTTTTGGTGGTGGAGTGCTGGCCCATGGTTTTGGGAACCAAATGGTTTAGGTCAGCTGTATAGGGTTTTTTTCCTCCTTTTTCCTCATTATTTTATATTTTTTATTCCCTCTTTAGAGGGTTTTTGCTATTTTGGAGGAATTTTGGATATTTTTTGGAGGGAAAAGGGGTTTTTTAGCCTTTTTGAGGCTTTTTTGATGGTTTTGTGGCCTTTTGGAGGCTTTTTAATGGGATTTGAGGGTTTTGAAGGCAAATATGGTAGGAAATATGGACAAATGAGTCATGTAATGGGGTAGATGAGGTAGTGAGCACTTTTTGGGTGTTAACATAGAGGGATCAAAACAAGAGGGTGTGCATAAAATAAAAATTCACAAGATTCATATATTAGTAATGAAAATGGATCTTGCAAAGGATTATGATAAAGTGAGTTGTATTTTCCTTAGATTGATCATGCTATAGTTGGGTATTAACCTACAAAATATAGAATGGATTATGGGTTGATTGATCAACCTCAAGTTTATTTAACACATCTAGAGGGCCCCATCAAGGATGTCATTTTAACCCTTTCTCTTTTATTGGTAGTTGAATTTTTATTTATGTCAATTAATGATGTTGGAGTAAAGGGAGTTTAAAAGGTGTAAAAATTTATGAATTTGTCATCTCATCTCATTTACTCTTAATGGATGGCATTACTTTATTTGGGAAAAGATACACTATGAAAATTGGAGGTAGAAAAGAGATTTTGGATGTCTACGACAAAGTTACATGTATAAAAACCAATATGAGAAATCCCACAATGCCATTTAATGCATTAGGGGAAGAGGAAAAGCATATATAGTGAATCTCCTTCCTTCACATTTTGTAGAATTGGATCAAGGTATACAGTACCTAGGTTTTAATTTGAAACCAATAGATTATAGGTATGAAGACTAGATTTGGTTGTATAATAAAATAGAATTAAGAATTTCCTTGTGGTGTAATAGATGGCTATCAAGGGAGGTGGACTTGTGTTGGTTAAGGCAATGTTGGGAGTATTCCTATCTATGGATATCCATAACTAATATTCTTAAAGGTATTCTTACGAAGATAAGAAAAAATATACTTTATATTCTATGGATAGAAAGAGGGAGAAAGAAGGAATTCCTTTAGAAAAATGGTCTATAGTGGAAAATCTAAAAGAAGCTAGATATTAGGGCTTAAATATAAATATATTTTTAGTATGACATTAGTAAAAAAGAGTGTATGGAGGTTATCCTAGAATGAGGTTATGTGGGGAAAGGTAATGAAGGCTAAGAGTATGATAAATATTGCTATCATAGATTGGTTAAGAGAGGAGAGGAAAAAATTTAATGTAGGTCATGGTCTACTTGGATAATTATTAGATGGCATAAGTTGGGAATATGGGAAGCATCATTTAGGATGTAAAGGGAATTATATGTTGTTATAGGATTTGTTAAGTTGTCTTCATAACTTAGTGGTAGTAGGTGCAGGGGGTGGGGGAGTGAGATATTTAACCTTGAAGGACAATTGATTAAAATATTTAATTAGGGACTAGGAGTCAAAACCAACAACCAAGTAGAATCTCTAACCCTCCTACAGGGTTGTAAGCTCCTTCACAAAGCCAAGATAACCTCTACAATATTCCTTGGAGGCTCCTTTTTTATCATTCAATATATGAACACCAATAATATCCTGACAAACATTTATCTACAAACAATAATCAATCATTGGGGCAGGAAGTAGGTTACACAAGAAGGGTACAATTCAAACACATTATGCAAAACCCAAATGAAGAAGCTAATAGTTCTTCCAATCTTACAACATGTTTGAATGAGAATCAACTTCATATGGATTTGGAGCCCTCAATGTGGGACCCTGTAACATGATAATATAACTTGGTGGATCTTGACGCATGGGTGACAATAATCACTCAATCCTCCCCACATGATATGAAGGTGGATAGTGGAATCAACCAACCCCCCCGAATCATATCTCACTTAGGCAAAGTAGTATGAGATAGGACCTTGAACGAGGGTCATGAATTTTGGTTATGGAAGATCCAATCGACATGTACGGTGGAGTGAATGGAAGGATATATAGTTGATGCAAGACGATTTCAAAGAAATTATGAGTCATAAAGGGGACTACGAAATAAAAGGCACCCAACTTCAATAAATCATGACCATTATTCAAAGAGAGGATTAGTGTATTCACAACAAGTAGAGGATGTTGACAAGAATAACCTATACCCAACAAAATATTGCAGGTATGTATGCAATGCCAAGGAAGTGGGGGCATAGAAGGGAAGAAGTATGCTTCTATCATGGAACAATGAAAATTTTAGGGGCAGAATTTATCCCATGGGCTATTTTTCCAAAACAATATTCGCCAATTTGCATTTTCTGAAGCCTCGTTTTTCCCAATTTTGATAGGTAAAATTTTGACTCTAAAAATCACCAACTTATTATATAAACTATATAAAATCCTTAGAAATTGAAGTAATTTTGGAAAAATATCACCAAATATTTTATAGTTTACATTTTAAGAATTGGTAAGATTCACCAAGGTTTATACACTTCTAAATAAGTATGGGTCCTTAAAATATTCCCTGATCTAAAACAAAAGAGCAATAGATACAAGGAGTCTATAAGAGGACATTTTTTCCCTTTAGACGTACGGACCCTGGAGAAATTTAATGATCCATGAGATCAAACCTAAAATTGTTAGTTGAAGCTAAAGATAATATCAATGGTAAAGCTGCCATAGTATCAACATTAGTAAATTTAGACATCTTTCTATTGTGACAAATAAATAAGTTTTTTTTCCAAGGAAAAAGGAGTAATTTCATTAATAAAGCAACCAAATAACATATTGCAGAAAGATTTTAGAAATCCTTTTCCAAAAATTTGGCTAGCTTTTTCAGCTGCAAAAATATCCCCTCATGGGAGGATTTTAGCCATGATGTGCATCAAAATATGAAAGAGTGAGTTGCGGTCCCCATAGGGCACCCATAATCAAGTAACAGAGAGTCCCATATACAGGTCCATATATTTAGTGTATACAATTTGTAAAGACAGATATCATTTAGGGATTTATAGTCACCACACCCTCTATAAAAGGTCTGTGATAATATCCGTACGTCTCTCGATTTTCTTCTTTCAAAAATTTCCAATGTCCATAAGGGATGTTTAGTCCCTGTTTTGAGAGGTTGTCAGCCTTTTTGTTCCGCTCCCTATAAACATGTCGATGCGAGAAGAATTCAAATTCGCTCAAGAGTCTCAAGACATCATACATAATATTATTTAAAAGAAGAATGTGGCATTTTTGTGTTTTGTTTACCCAATTGTTCACAATCATGGAGTCACCGAAAATATGTAGGTGTGTGCAATTTTTTTCAAGGGCGAAGCATAGGAACATTTTTAGAGAAAAGGATTCAGAAAAGTTTTTCGTGCCATAAACAAGACCCATTTGTATGTGGTAATAATGAGTATTGGATATGTGAAGAAGAAACCCCCACCACATTGTTGATCTTGGGCTGCCCCATCAAAATATGCCCACGGTTTGGAAGAGTCGAAACTTAGTAAATATTTTTCGAATGGTAGGAGTATTTTTCCCTTGTGGTAAATATGAGAGGATATCTATATTGTGGAAGGCCACCAGTTCCGAAACAATGGGTGTTTCTTGAAATATTTCCTTGTTGCGGGGTAGACATGTGCCCCAGATGATCAGGAGAGGAAAAGCACGATATGGTTCAATTGTAGGGGTGTCGAGCAAGTGCTTCCAAGCTTCCTCAATCGAAGGACCAATCCAATCACAACCCAAGTTTAATTGAGCACGAAGGAAAGGCCAAATTTGTAAAGTCAAGGGACAAGTCGTGAACAAATGATGAAGAGTCTCTGAGTCTTGTTTGCATAAGGCACACCAACCAGGGCCTTCCAAATGCCATCGAGTCATTCTATCCCAAACTGGAACCTTGTTTTCCAGAGTCCACCACATAAAGATTTTTATTTTTAGTGGGCATTTAGTCTTCCACAAACTTTTCCACCACCTGGATTCGCCTCTCGCATCTAGTTCCCCAGCAAATAACTTGTAGCCCAATTTTGGAGTGTACCGTCCCATAGGCGATGAGGCCCAGGTGAAGGCATCCATAGAGTCTGTTAGCCTGATATGAGAGGATTTGAGAGATATAAGGAAATTATTCCAGGTTCCCCATAATGCTTCTGGTATTCCTAGCATTATAGGCCCTTTCCATCCCTGCTTCCAAATATTGGTGGTCAACGGATTTGCAATCCTATTTAGATGATGTATCCCCCGAGAGTGTAGTAATTGAATAAGCAGCAGAGGAATCAAGTGTCCGTTCTGGAAAACCAACTAGGGGTCAGTTCCAATATGCACCTTAGCACCGTTTCCCACCTTCCAGGATAAACCAATCTCAATAATAGGGAAAGAGGATAGTATCGCTTTCCATATAACAAAGATTCCAATAGAGGTTCTGGTCGGGCTCTTGACCCAATTCACTATGGAGTCAGGCGCAATTTATTTCTAAGTAACCACGATCGCCCAAATATTTTCTGAAGTAAGTAGTCTCCATCCTGCTTTCCCTGCAAGTGACTTTGCAAATAGATGAATGTTTTCAAGTCCCCATCCTCCAAAGTATTTTGGTTTTTCTATTTTTTTCCATTTAACCTAAGGGGAAACATGTTTATCTGATTTTCCAGACCACAGAAATCTGAAGTAAATTTTTTGTGTCTTGTCTAGGATACCTTTTGGGATCCAGGAAAGAGACATCCAATAGACAGGGATAGCTTCCAGCACATATTTTATTAGAACCATCCTTCCCACTCTTGAGATCCATCGGTGACTCCATGAAAATAGACGATTCTCAAGTTTTGCAATCAATCAACCCTAGTCTGATTTATTATGATTGTTTGGTTTTAACATGAAACACAAGTATTTAATCCCTTCATTCAGATCGGTTGTGTCAAAGGTAAAAAGAGTGTTATACCTTTGAGTTTCCCGTTCCTCCAAATTTTGCATGGAGAGAGTGGACTTGTAGACATTTATATCCATTCCAGTAGCCTTCCCAAAAAGATCTAGTATGCCTACCAGTATTTCCGCATCCCTCTTGGAGCCATTGAAAAAAAGTAGTATGTCATCAACAAACAGAAGGTGTGTGAGATGGAGTGAATTTGTGATTCCAATGGCTATAAACTTCCCTCTGCGCTTTGCAACAAGAATAGCTCGACTGATACATTCTGCCACCAGAAGGAAAAGAAGAGGGGAGAGAGGACATCCTTGTAGAATACCCCTTTCAGCATGAAAGAAAGAAGAAGCCAAACCATTTATTAGAACGACAAAGGAGGCTATGGTGATGCAGCTCATAACCCATTTGATAAATGAGTAATCGAAACCTAGATGTGTCATCAACATTCTTAGGTAAAGCCAACTCACCTTGTTGAACACTTTTGAGAGCTCAAGTTTTATGACAACCCCTTTTAATTTTTTTACCTTTAGTGAGTGGAGGCATTCCTGCACAACCACGATAGGCTCATGTATCTATCTTCCTTCCAAAAAACCAAATTGTTCCTTAGAGATAACCTGTGAAAGTATCATTTTTAGGCGCATTGTAATGATTTTTTCCACCACTTTATAAGTAATGTTTCAAAGAGAAATAGGTCTATAGTTATTAAAAGAGATGGGTTTATCATATTTTGGAATTAAAGCAATAAAGGTTGAATTTAGAGGCACATGAATGAGACCCTTGACCCAAGATTCCTTCTCCAGATATAAAAGATCCTCTCCTATAACATCAAAGTGTGATAGGAAGAATTCAATCGTCCATCTGTCAGGGCCTGGAATTTTGTCTTTTTGAAATCTATGCAGTGTTTCTTTGAGTTCCTCCTCTAATATTTCCTCCATTAGATCTTGGTTATCCTTTGGAGATATAAACCCTGGGAAATATTGAGAGAGTTGAATGATACAGGCGATATTTACTTTGTTTCCAACTTTGTATAGATATTTGAAATGATTTGTTCCAGGGATTGAAAGCCTATTGAAGGAGGAGACATCCTCGTTGTTTTCATTTTTTAGTTCCCAAATAGTATTTTGGTATTTTCTTCCTTTTGCAAAGGCATGGAAGAATTTTGAATTGTCATCACCAATTTCGAGCCAGACAGCTCTACTCTTGAGATGCCATATTTCTTCCTAATCTTGTAATAGTTTTCTCCTTCTGGCTTCTAGAGCCCCCAAATTTTATTTTGATGCATGAGTAAGATAACCACCCCCTTCAGATTCTTGAGCCATGCAAAGGTCCTACTCAACCTGGATTAGGTCTAGTTCATCCCTTTCCTTATTGTGGAATTCCCATTCCTTGAGCTTTATTTTTACTAAAGAGAGATTTTTTACAAATTTTGGAGCAACAAAACCATCCTCCTGACGATAGGGACACCAAGTATCTTTAACGATCTTTGAAACTTCTTCCTGTTTCATCTAGGAAACACATAGTTTGAAAGGGCCATGCAGTTTTGTAACATCTCCCGAAATTTCCAGAAAGATGGGAGAGTGGTCTGAAACCCCACCCATGTCTACCCATTGTCTAAAAATGAGATTTTGTTCCAATAAGTGTTCAGCAAGTAGAAATCGGTCCAATCTTTTGGTTATTCTTTTTTCTCCCGTTCTTCGGTTTGACCAGGTTGACTTTAGTTTTTTAGGGGCTATGTCCACAAGCCTACAGTCTTGTATAAGTTGTTCAAAATAATCCGTCAAGCGGTCAGATCTAGAACGAGGGCCCCAAATTTCATGATTGTCGAGAGTGAAATTCAAGTCCCCCCCAATAATTAGATTTTCCAGTTTTAAGAAGGATAAGTTGTATTAGTCGAGTATCGATTTAAAAAAAATGTATGGTAAATTTGGATTCCTTACATCTTACAAGTGTTTTTTGGAAAGGATGAGATGACCATGATTCCCACACCCTCATTTGGATTTTTTTTTTCAAAATTTTACTCTTAAATGCATAAATTGCATTGCATGTAGTTGAGCAAAACCTAGTTGTGAAAATCATCAAAATAGACAATGGTTGGTTCATTAACTCATAGTATAGTGGTGTCCCTGTCAGATATCTATTGTCATAATTTCAACAAAACTGATGGTTTATCCATCTAAGCTTGGATTATTGAGTTATTGTAAGTTTCAACACAGTTTCCAAAGCCATTTAGGAACACTTGGCAAATTTCAACCGAGCACATAAAAACCAAAGAAGGCAACATAATAGAGTGTTGTAACCTCCTACAAGTGTGTTTGGGTAAGGATGATATGACCACAATTTCCACACCCTCATTTGAAAAAGTTCTAAAAAAATTAACCTCTAATGCAAAAATTGTATTCCATGTTACTAAGTGTTCTAGCAAATTCGTCCTAAGGATAGTTAAACCTAGTCAAATATTAAACTAGATTTAAACAAGCTTAATCTAAGATTGTTATTTTTTCAAAATTTACGTCAATCTGATCTAGGATCTTAACTAAGAGAACAACATGTACAGCATATCTACAACATATCAATCATGGACACAATAATGCAAGCACACAAGAGACACAGAGTTTACTTGGGAAAAACCATAAAGGTGAAAAAACCCAATAACTTCCTCAGAGATAGATAGAGCAATGATACAACCCAAGCATAAGAGATAGACATCTCCTAGCAGCGGATTCTCCTCCTCCACAAGTGCGCCACTCTCCAAAGAGTGTGTGTGAGAATAGAATGATGAAATAGAGTTCCTCCCACACTCTATTTATACTTGACTTGACTTGCATAATAACCTTTACTAGGTCGGCCTCAACTTAACCACATAACACAATGCTGACTGGGCCGACACCCAATAGGGTGGTCTAATAACCCTTTGATCCACATGGCCGACCCCCAATAGGGTGGTCTAATAACCCTTCGACCCACATGACTTATACAAGGCCGACCCCAACAAGGTGGTCTAATAACCCATCAAGTATAAGTTACGACACTTACAATATAAATGACGACACTTCCGTATAAAGGAATAATAACATCTCTATAGGAATACAAACACTTCCGTATAGAGGAATAATAACATTTCTATAGGAATACAATATACATATATGAAATACATGGGTGAAATACATTCTAAAGTTACATATACATCAACACTCCCTCTTAACTAGGAAGGTATTTCTCGATACAGATCTGCTAGCACAAATCTTCTTCTCTGGATCATCATCAACAAATCATCATCACTGCTGCTACTATCTCAATCAATATCTGAATCTACTCGTCATAGGAAGTTCTACAGAGCCATTCCTTTTTCATACTGGATGTAGGCCCATCATCTGCAGGTCTTCATCATCACTGGCCATACTGTGGAATCCTCATGACTTATTACGTGCGTCACAAAACCTGGCTGCAACATCCCAGGCTATTATGAGCACATAACTCTACCTGTCGGATCTCCCAAGAGAACATTACATGTGACTGTCACAAAACCTTAAAAGAGTCTCTTGACTAGCAAGAACCCTAAAGAGCATTTGAGGCCTTTTTTATCCTATCCAGATCTCCAGGACTAATTACATGTGACCCCCACCACAAAACCTTAAAAGAGTGTCTTGTCAAGCAAGAACCCTAAAGAGCATCTGAGGCCTTTTTCATCCTGTCCATATCTCCAGGACTTATTACATGTGGTCATGGAAATGCCTCGAAAGAGCATCTGAGGAATTTTTCATCCTGTCTAGATCTCCCAGGTCTACTTACATGCCATAGGGAAAAACCTTGAAAGAGCGTTTGCCAGATCTCCCAGGGAGCTATTATATGCCAGCGGAAAAACCTAGCAAGTGAATCTACAAACCTCCCAGGGCGCTATTATATGTCCTCCCAAAGAAAAACCTCAAAAGAGCATTTTCCAGATCTCCCAGGGAGCTATTATATGCCAGCGACAAAACCTAGCAAGAGAATTTGCAAACCTCCCAGGGCGCTATTATATGCTTATCTGCACAACCTATCCACGGCTATAGAGTATCAACCTGATACTCACCATACGTCATCCTAATCATCATCATTGCATTGTCCTGACGCATGTCATCTGGAGCAACATCCTAAAGCTCATCATCCATGATCATCCTGATCATACAATGCATCCACCTGATGCATACAAAGTTTCTGCCTGATACATATCATCATACATGATCTACCTGATCATACAATGTATCCACCTGATACATATACAAATACATGATCCACCTGATCATACCTGATACATATCAACATACATGATCTACTTGATCATACAATGTATCCACCTGATACATATACAAATACATACACATGATCCAACTGATCATATCCAGCATCCAACATGATGCATACATACATAAATGATCCAACTGATCATATCCAACATCCAACATGATGCATACATACATAAATGATTCAACTGATCATATCCAACATCCAACATGATGCATACATACATAAATGATCCAACTGATCATATCCAACATCCAACATGATGCATATACATATACAGAGCAGTAACTAGAGCAACGTCCTGATGCTCATCATCCAGCGCTTACATCCATAGCCATGTGAAGGATCCTCATTCCAACATGCTTGGAATGGCTTCATCAAATGTCTCCATCACTTCTTCCTCGAGGTGTCATCGATCTGAAGAACACCAAACCTCTCTCTGAAGTACTCGAACTTCACTCTGGCTAGTGGCTTCGTAAGCACATCTGCAATCTGCTAATCCGTCGCAACATACAGAAGCTTCATTGCTCCTCTCTGCACCATATCCCTGATATAGTGATATTTGATCTCTATGTGTTTCGACCTGTCGTGGAACACCGGGTTCTCAGACAGCTTCACACAACTCTGGTTGTCACAAAAGATACCAGTAGCCTCCAGTGGAAGATCAAACAAATAAGATAGTAGCTTCCTAAGCAATACTACCTCATAACTAGCCGAACAAGCTGCAACATACTCTGCTTCGGCTGTACTCAGTGTTACGTAGGACTGCTTCCTGCTAAACCAAGAGATCACACCTGATGCCATACTGAAGCAACACTGCCTGCCCAATCTGAATCAACATAACCCTGCAGGTTAAACTTTTGATTTGCATCATACTTGAGCCCATAATCAACTATACCCTTTAGGTACCTCAGAATATGCTTTATAGCAACCAGGTGAACACTCCTCGGATCCATCAGAAACTGGCTCAATGTGTTCACCGCAAGGAAAATATCTAGTCTCGTGTTCGTCAAGTACATCAAGGACCCAATCATTTGACGATACATAGTGACATCAACTGATTCAGATGAAGCATCACACAGAAGCTTCAGGTTCGATGCCATAGGTGTGGCCGTGGTCTTACAGTCCATCATCCCGAACCTCTTCAGGATCTCTACTGCATACTTCCCTTGTCCAAGGAAGATGCCATCTGCACTCTTCCACACCTCCATGCCTAGAAAGTAGTGCATCATACCCAAGTCCTTCATCTCGAACTCGGCAGCAAGCTTCCGCTGCGTGTCGGCAATCAATCTATCCTCACCTGTAACAACCAGGTCATCCACATACAAAAGTAGTATCACTGGATTTCCTTCCTCAACCTTATAGTAAAGGTTGGAATCCGCTTTACTCTTAGTAAATCCCAAACTGGATAGAAAGCCATCTATCCTACCATATCAGGTCCTGGATGCCTGTTTCAAACCATACAAGGCTTTCTTCAGTTTGCACACATGTGACTCTCGGTCATGTGTCTCAAACCTGAGTGGCTGCTCCATATACACTTCCTCTTCGACTACACCATTCAAGAAAGCTATCTTGACATCCGTCTGGTGTATCTTCCATTTCATCACTGCAGCCAGAGCAAGTACTGATCTGATGGAAGTGTGCTTGGATATAGAAGCAAAAGTCTATTCCCTCTTTCTGAGAGAAGCCACGAGCTACAAACCTTGCTTTGTATTTTTCTATGCTACCATTTGCAGCATGCTTGATCTTATAGATCCACTTGGAAGTAACAACAGACTTCCCTTCTGGTTTTGGGACTACATCCCAACCATCATTCTTCATGATCGACTGGTACTCCTCGATCATGGCATTCTTCCCGAATCCTGGGAACTTCAATATTTCTAATATCTTCAATAGATAACTTTGTTGTTTAACAAATGTTGTAGTCCTTCTTTTGTAGGTGATGGTATACGATCTTTCCTACAAAACAAGTTAAATTGCATGATTAGAAAACATCTCATAGTTTTCAGAACAAATTCTTATACATAAATAAATATGTCATACAGTCATGCAATTATCTTAGCCAATGCTTCAATACAACATTTATCCATATCCTGTAACTTTCTAGATGCCTTCCAATCTCTACCAGAACATTGTTAAGAGTGTGCAAAACTCCCAACATGTCAGAAAAGAGGTTTCATTCTAGATAAGTAGCAATGGAATGTTGTATAGTGCCATAGGCCACTTACCCATGTATATTAGTAGTATATTGTTCATCAATGCAACTATTCTAATATGCACAACCTAATTCTAGGAACATCAATATATACATTATTGAGTAGTATTATTTAAACAATCAAATATGCAATAAATGATAATTCAAATACTTATCTTTGTTTGTATGTTGGGTTGACTCCCTCTCAGTCTTTGCTTCCTTTCTGTAACTCCATTCTGATGTGGATTGTGAGAAGTGGTCAACTCCCTCTGAATAGCTGCATCCTTGTAGAAACTACTGGAGTGTGCTCCCTCTTGATCTTTGCTTCCTGGATTACCTGTCCTTGAACTTATATCCATCCTCGATCACTATGCATGCTTACAAGTATCATTATCTGATATCCTCGATATCTCATACATAATCATACATTTATTAGTATATTATCAATACTATCAAAACACAATAATCTTAAGCATGTATAGTCATGATCATTTCAAACAGAAATAATAAGCATTAGTATTCAAGGACTCTTATGGTTAGTCATATCATAAATTGAAGTAAGAAACATAATATGTCTACACCCGTGATTACTCAACCTATACTTTCATGACTCTTCTGGTTAAGAAACATAATATGCATACACCCATGATTATTCAAACCTATGAATAATCATTATCAATCATGCCATGTATACTTTACACAAGGTAGGATTCTAACTTGATATAGGAAAAACATACCTAGATTAATATGTTAGTTGGTTATTGTCTAACATACCCACATGATGTCTTCTTGTTCTCTTAAGTGACTTGTGCTAGTAACCTGCATATCTCATAGGTTAACCAAGTTATACATACCTCGTAAGTAGATCTTCTATGTGATCCATGGCAATGGATGAACCTTTGTCTTCATGTCACCATGGTCATATGTTCTTGAACTAGAACATGATTTGTCTTTCTTGATGTACCTTTCATGTTAGTGGACAACATCAACCTCATACAACATCACAATGTATTAGTACAATCATACATGTCAAAAACCCTAATCAATGAATATCTTCTATCATCCATTCATAATTTTATTAAGGTGATACGACAAGTCTAAAATTAACCAAGATTGTACTAACCATAATAATATGAAGACAAACATATCATAAACTTAATTATGAACAGAATTTGAAACATACCTGAATGAGTCATACTTGTCGAGATTGCTTGTAATCTTCTTATGTAAGGCCTCAGCCTCATCTCCCTCTGAAACAGGAACTTCTTCACTTATGTAGGTGACCAATCCATTCTCTTCTAGGATTAACCCAATCCACTTTGTATTGCAGAAACTGGATCTGGAGCTGGATTAGGGTTTGTCAAAGAAACCCTAAAAATTCAAACTTTGAATTTCAAACTTATGAAAGGATAGAAAGATGCGCCTTGATGAGCTAATCAAGCCGATATATTCAGAATTTGAAAACTGCAAAGTTTCACCCCTCAAATTTGCCTTTGAAACTTTCAGATTCACTGGACATGACCCCGAACTAGGGTTTGATAAATCTCACCCTTCTGCCCAATCAAAAGGTTTGATCCAAATCTCTAAGCTTCTATTTTTGTAAGGAGCTTCCAGCCATGGTCATAGATTTAAAAAATTCCCATTTTTGCAGAAGACCTAATTTTCCACTTTTCCGATCAAAGTCCCGAACTAGGGTCTGATCAAGCCCGGACTTCTGCCCAATGGAAAATTATGATATTGGTCTCTAAATTTAGATTTTGATGAGTATCATTTAGCCATGGTATCCAATTACAAAAATTCCATCTTTCTTCGAAACCCTAAATTCCCGAAGCCATGAATGAAGGTGCTAAAAAATAATTATGTTTTGACAGAAATATGTACCCGATTGTTTCTGGTGTAGCTCCTAACTTTTCGATCCATTGGGTCTGAAAATTTTTCTTGTGGTATCCTGACCTGTCATATTTCCAACCCCACAGGTCTGACCTCAAATGGATTCTTTTAGAGAGAGTTATTCCAAGTGTCACAACATGACCTGTTTATGGGATAAAACCGAAGAGCAAACTTGTACGGTGTGCCACGTGTCACTGGTTCAGTTTTAGCCTGTGAAAAAGTTACCTGAGAAAGTATAGTCCATGCACTACCTATCACGTTTTACGAAATTTAATTTGGAGATTCCTAGTCCACGTTATGACCTTTTTTCCTAGGTCACCTGTTTACGACTCAGATCTGGAAGAGGCAGAAACCCTATATTGTATAGATCATAAAACACAAAGTACAACAAATTAGAAGTTGTCCTTTGGACACAAGGTACTTGGGGATCGGATATTAGACCTATAAAAGTTTCAGATATGAAATGTTCGCAAAAATGTATTTATAGCGAAAATTATACGATGACTGGTTTTTTCTATATCAAGCCCTAGCATCGCAAATGCAACAAGTGTCATACATGCCATACCATGCCTTCTTTCAGGCTAGCTCTGATACCATGTTTTTTTTCAGAATTTACTTCAATCTGATCTAGGATCTTAACTGAGAGAACAACATGTACAACATATCTACATCATATCAATCATGGACACAATAATGCAAGCACACAAGAGACACAAAGTTTACTTGGGGAAAACCATAAAGGTGAAAAACCCCAATAACTTCCTCAGAGATAGATAGAGCAATGATACAACCCAAGCATAAGAGATAGACATCTCCTAGCAGCAACTTCTCCTCTCCAAAGAGTGTGTGTGAGAATCGAATGATGAAATAGAGTGCCTCCCGCACTCTATTTATACTTGACTTGACTTGCCTAATAACCTTTACTAGGTCGGCCTCAACTTAACCACATAACATAATGCTGACTGGGCCGACACCCAATAGGGTGGTCTAATAACCCTTTGAACCACATGGCCGACCCCCAATAGGGTGGTCTAATAACCCTTTGACCCACATGAATTATACAGGGCCGACCCCAACAAGGTGGTCTAATAACCCATCAAGTATAAGTTACGACACTTACAATATAAATTACGACACTTCCGTATAGAGGAATAATAACATCTCTATAGGAATACAAACAATTCCATATAGAGGAATAATAACATCTCTATAGGAATACAATATACATATATGAAATACATGGGTGAAATACATTCCAAAGTTATGTTGACCAATTCGCGACCTCACAGCCGATAGAGGTCCACCAACTGTCGACACATACCGCAGTCTCCCTGGGCATCGGCCTAGGCAGGTTGGAGCCCACCTAGCAACACCCACAGAGCAGATGAGGTCTCACCCGAGGCATCTAGGAAGAGCAGATGGAACCATGTTTCCGCCAAGGGAAGAGGCGAGTTGCGGCAGTATGATACCAATAGCAATTCTAAATATTCATCATGAAGTTATAGCACATCACTTTAATCGCAGCATTCAACATTACAGTAGACAAAGTTCGCACATTACTTTAATCACAACATTACAGTAGACAGATATCTAGAACATATTATTGCAGCATAGCGACAGAAACAGATAATGGCATTAAGAAAAGGCAATAACATAAGTATCGAGCAATATTACACACAGATTGCACCAAACCATCATCTTATATTACTGTGGCAAACCAAAAGCAGTACATGAATATCTGCGCAACTCCCACATTATCTTCGCATACAGCTCTATCTTCTCTCTATTATTCCACACCTTTGTCGTTCCTAACACTTACAATTCTCATCTATTTATAGGATTTCGCTAATTACAATACTTGTCCACTTTCCTCACCGATGCTATGGACAATCGACTAATTGACTTGGTCTGGTGACCCAAAACCCCGCATACCGCGATACAATTGATTCGATATTACAAAATACATGACCGAAAACCAGCCAACTGTGGTATGCTTGACTCAATATTACAAAATACATGGTCCAAGTGACCCAAAACCTGCCAACTGCGGTATACTTTGGTACAAAATACTCCTTTCATGCCTTTATCCAACGTGTCACAACATCGGTGGTACCGCGACATGTCCTCATCAAACCGCCTGCCAATAGGCCCCCAACACAATCTTGTGGCTCGCCCTCGAGCCACGTCAACTGCATATGTTCTTGCTGTTTGGATCACGCAATGTTGTCTCCATCCTTCGGCTGTACAGATCCTCGACTACCAATTCTGGAAGCCCTACACGAAAGTAGGAAACCCTCGACTCTCTGTCAGGTATGTCGTGAACTCATCCTCCAGTCACATGGAATAGTGTAGACTGAAAAGAAAAGAGGATGAACAGTACCAAGGGGTGAGAATGGCGGACGACTTTGGCACATCTGTTTCGCGCCAGTGCCCGTCTTCTACTGAAGTCAGGGAGCTACTACCCCAACTAGCGTTATGATCAAGAATAGCACAACCCTTCGAACAACTACTTCATACTGAATTATGCGGGACTGGCCAGGGGTCCACCTCACTATCAACGCATACCGCGGTTGCCTTAGCACCGGCCTGGGCGTACACAGCGTAAGTGCACCCACCGCATCAAGGCGCTCAGGGACACTCGTCGTTTGGGAATGTAGGGCCCCTGGGGTACTACCATGGGAAACAAAGTGAAGCATTTCTACAGCCTCCTTGGAATTCCTCACAACTCAACTTGCACAGAGATCGAATAGCATAACCACTCTAGGTCGAAACAAATTTTGTATAGAAAACTACCAACTCCTTCAGTTACTTATAGCCAGACCGTTCTGGGCCACAGCGGGGGGAATGATGCCCCGGTACCTCTTATCTGTGTGTGTGAGCTAGTCGACTGATACAGTGGGGGGGGGTGACCATGCTGCCAAAAAAGCTCCCATGTGGCACCACGTGAAAAACCCCGCTGATCTTCTTGGCCCAGCGTGCCATGTGAGAAACATGCCGTCGTCATGTGTTACCCCAGCCAAATTGGTCAAGTGCAATCAGAGGTAGAGATGGTGGTCAATAATCACACCACGTCGCCGTACTCTCCCAAAATCGTCGTACAAAATCCATCACCAAGCCTGAGCGCAACATTGCCATGAGTCTCTGACTATTCTAATCTGGTGGTACAAGCCTCATCCGCTTGCACATAACCTCTACTGTTGGTGTACCATCTGCCATCAATCAACTTGCAACAATCATCATCACTTTTTTTTTTTTTTTTCCAATGAGACTCAGACATCGCACTGCTCCAAGCCTGCGTGATAGGGCTTCAACTTGTGACCATTTACCAGCTTGGGGAGAATCCCCCCATCCAATCGCTGCAACTGAACCGCTCCTCCTGAAGTAATACTGTTGATGCGATAGGGACCCAACCAATGCATCTGCAACTTTCTGGGATGCTTCGTAAACTTGCTATCGTATAATAGCACCAAGTCACCTTGTTGAAACTACTTACTTTTGATGTGGCAATCATGCCATGCCTTCTGGCGATCCTTCTCCACCCCTTGGTGAAATCCAATGATCAATCGATCCTCTTCGAGCTCCACCAATTGTGCTAGATGATCCTCTAATGATGCAACATCATCCATGCTCATAACAGCCGCAATACGTAGACTTGGGACAATATACTCCATCAGCATAATCACATCTTTCCCATATACCAACCTAAAAGGTGTCTGACCCATCAACCTTTTACATGTAGTGCGATAGGCCCATAATACCGCTGGAACTTTCAAATCCCAGTCATTGTGGTTTGCATTGCACACCTTTGTCAACGCATGCTCCAATACCTTGTTAAACACCTCCACCGTTCCATTCGCCTGTGGGTGATAGGGTGTACTCTTCTTGTGCTGTATCTGCAATTCCTCCGTCAATGCGTTGATAGTGCGATTAAGAAAATGGCTGCCTTGATCACTCAACAATATCTTGGGGCAGCCGAAATGAGTGATAATGTGATCAAACAAGAATTGGGCAGCCGTGGCTGTGGAACAGTCTACGATAGGTGCTGCCTCAGCCCATCGGGTCAAGTATTCTGTTGCCGTGATAATATAACAAGCAACTGTGCGTTTCCATGGTGGATTGATTGGCCCCACAAAATCCATAGCCCATTTTTTCAACGGTTGCATTATCACTTGAGGTAGCAGCGGCATCTCGTCTCGTCTGGACGGTTTGGTAGTTCGCTGACAAACACCACAAGACCGTGCATAGTCTGTCGCATCATTATTTAATGTGGGCCACCAAAGTCCTGCATGAAATACCTTCTGGGCGGTCGCCCAGCCACCATAATGACCTCCTGCCACTCCACCATGTGCCTCAGCCAATATCTACGCTTTCTCATGCGACAAGACACATCTGCGCAATATCTCGTTAGCACCCAATTTATACAACTCTCCCGCAATCAGTTGAAAGTCAGCAACCTTGATGACCAATTTCTTCTTCTAAGCAGTGGTAAAGTCATCGGGCACGGTGCCGGTCACCAGAAACTAAAGGATGTCATCAAAGTAGTGATCAGCAGCGGCAACGTGAAACAGTTGGGCATCCGGCAACCCATCTTCGATATTAGTCGGTTCCTCCCCTGTATCAATCCGTGACAAATGATCTGGTCCAGCGTTCAACTGCCCCAGCTTCACAACAACCTCAAAATCAAACTCCTGAAACAACAATAGCCATCGACAGATCTTCCCCCCCAACACAGGCTTATTGACCAAGTATTTCAATGCAGAATGATCAGTGAACATCTTAAAGTGGCCACCCAACAAATAATGCCTGAATTTTCGCAGCGCGTAAACCATGGCCAGTCCTTCGCATTCTGTGGTGGTGTAATTGCGTTCTGCAGAAGATAGCTTCCGACTGGAAAAAGCAATAGGATGATCAATGTCTCCTTCTCCTGGTTGAGACAATACAACACCTAATGCAACTGATGAGGCATCAATGTGGACATGGAATTCCTTACTCCAGTCCGGAAAGACCAAGATCGATGCCGACGCCATTTTTGTCTCGAGCGTTTCAAAGCTATCCTGACATTCCAGGTTCCAATGGAATGCCACATCCTTTTTCAACAACTTCTCCATAGGGGCAGTAATTGCACCATACCCCCTAATGAACTTGCCATAATATCCCATATGACCCAAGGTGGTGTACAACTGCTTAACAGTGGTCGATGGTTGCAACCCCAAAATAAGCGCAATCTTGGCTAGATCAACCAACAATCCCTGCTTACACATGATATGACCCAGCAATATTCCAAAGGGAGCACAAAAAATACATTTCTTCAAGTTCAGCGATATCTAGTGTTGTTGGCATCGCTCAAGCATCAACCGTAGATTAGACAGATGATCTCGAATCAATCCGTAAACTGTCCAATCATCCATATATACCTGGAGAAACTTCTGAATAAAATCTTTGAATGCAGCAACAACGACCCGGGAAAATATTGCAAGTGCATTCTTCAAACCAAACGGCATGACCGTGTACTGAAAGCAACCCCGTTTAGTAACGAAAGTTGTCTTATGGCGATCTTCCTTGGTAATGCGAATATGATGGTAGCCAGAGAATCCATTAGTGAAAGAGTACATCTCCTGGCCACCCACTCCTTCAAGTACTTCATAAATAAACGGGGTCAGAAAGGGGTCATGCAAGCAGGCATCGTTCAATTTCTGCAAGTCGACACAAATGTGCACTTCGCATGTTTTCTTATCCTGCACCACCATAGGACTGATCCATTCTGACTCTTCCACAGGTTTGATAATACTAGCATCCAACATCTGATCAAGTTCCACCTTGACCTTTTCTTTATGTCGTGGATTCAACCGATAAGGTCGCTGTTGGACTGGCTTAGCATCTGGTTTCAATGGAATCCTCATCTCTCCTAAATCACCCAAGATTCCCTTCATTTCAGAAAACTTCGTGGGAAACACATCCTGAAGCTCATGCAGTAACTCAGCAACCTTACTCATCATCTCATCATCCCAATAATCCCCAACATTAGCAAACTTCGGAGTAGCCTCGGTGCCGATATTCATCTTGTGAAGCTGTAATGGTTGACTGAACGGATTACTTGGCGCAATAGGTGGGACCACATCGCGACTTCCTTCAGATTCGGGAATGTCAACATTCTTGGGATCATCACCATCCTCTAGCCCTCCACTGACGTTGAAACACTCCATGAGAGACTGCATCTGACAATGTGTGTGTAGGTCAACAGGGCAGGCCACCAGAACAACCTGAAATATCACGTCGCGGATGAGCTGTAAGGTGTTATGGACATCAGGGTTGGCATCCGCAAATGTGAACATATGAGTGAAACAGATCATCAACTCTCCCCATGTTGTAATATCTCGATGCAACTCAGCTGCAGTGTACCACAAGCATGGTATCTCATCCAAAGTATGGACAAAAGCATGGACCCACTCATCTCTAAGTCGCGCTACCCATAAGCTTTGGCACCCCATCACATGATCACTAGGGTTTGTCCGGCCGTCATACTTGCCAGTGTGATAAACTTCAGTATCGCCAAATCGAACTATCATCAACCTTCGACACTGTGACCAATCTTTAATGAATTTCTTATGTGTTTCCCACCATTATGCTGGAGAAGCCTTCAGTGCTTCCTCCAAGGCCAGCAATCGCTGTGGTTCTGGAACGCGGTCTTCAAATTCTGCTACAAAGGTGTTTAGGCAAGGGAACCCCTCATAGACAGGCAATGTGATCGTTTCTATCACAACACAACAAAAGGATTGCATAACTAAGCCACATTTCCGGACCGATACTTCATGCATTTGATTCTGACAATGTTCCAACGCATAATCAGAGTTGGAAGACGCAGAACTCTCGCTGCACCACTCTAGCTCACTGTGGACAGTGGGATGAATGTAGTCCTTAGAAATATTAAATGCATGATCCCAGCCAGTGTGATCGTCATCTTTGACAGGCTCAACATATCGATGTCCTTCAGCTGGATCCAACGGAGTGATGACCTGAAAATCATGATTCTCAAAAGTCATCATGTGCTTCTTGAAGTTGATGACAACTCCACTATCATTAGCCCATCCTATCCCCAATAGCGTATGATAGGAGCTTCCTCCATCACCCACTTCGATAACATAAAAATCAGCATAAGTCTTCATGCCCTCAATATCAATCATGAGCCGCGGAACCTATCTAATAGGTGTAACCTTCACATGGTTAGCCAACCGGAGTTGCACAGGAGACCAGCTCAATGGGGGACTCCCCATCTTTTGCCACGCTTTCTTGGTCAAGATGTTAACATCCGAACCAAGGTCAAGAATCATAGAGTCAACAGCATAGTCACCAATATGAATATTCATTCGCATCTCCTTGCCAGTTTTCTGTCGCTGTAGAGAGTTTACTGTCGACTCTTGCCGTCCTTTCGAAAATCACTGCAAGCATCCCTCAATCTCAACCAGGGCAACCGGGTCTCGGGCCAATGACAGACATCTTTCAAGGAACTTTTGCAATATCCCTGGTGGTGGTCGATCGGCGTCTGATGTGGCATCAAAGACAGGGCCCGGCATATCGCAAACAATAGCCTTGCCGCGGTCTTTCTCCAAAGTGCGATGTGCCTCCAGGAACGTCTCCCGCTCCGCATCAATGTCGAAATTTACTGTCTTCTGACCAGCCAAGAGAATGAGTGGTCGTGAACCATCTTCCCCAGTCGTCTTACCTCCACGAGTGACAACAGCCACCGAAGCATCTTGTGGTCGCGGTTCTGCAGAAATAGTCGTAATATTGACACCCTGTGTCTGGTTTTGCTACATGTTCCCTGGTTGATTTGAATTCGGATTAGCGTTCGGTGGTGGTCGTGGGGGCTGGTTCTGCACTGGTTGTTGCACTAGGTTCTGTACCGGTTGCTATACTGGGTTATGTAGCTGCGGAGTGTTCCTAGCCTGCTATTTTGCAATCAACCGTGGACAATTTTTGACTGTATGATCATTACCGGAACAAAACATACACAGATTCTGTAGCAGTGGGTATTCACGCTGATAATGCCCCCATACTGCATAGTGGTAACATTGAACAGGTCCACGACCACCTTGGCCTCCTCCTCCATGACCAAATCCACCACCGCGTCCACCTCTTTATCCTCCTCGGTAGATGCCCTGTTGCTGATACTGAGGTTGGTTAAACTGCTGGTGCATGGGTGTTGGCGGCATCCCTTTCCCTTGCTATGCATACTACAATTGTTGTATGTACTGAGGCTGCGGGGGGTTCACCGGTGTATATTGTGGTACGAATTGCTCCGGTTGCTGCTGCTTCGGTACGGACTGCATCTGTGGTTGAGGTATCGGCTGAGCTACCTGCAACTACATTTGTGTTTGTTGCACCACACGCTGATCATCCTTGACATAGGATGCATCACACATCCTCTCCTGTAGCAACCCATATGCATGGCAATCTTTGTCATCGTGACCCACCGACTTGCAGAATGTGCAGTAAAGATTTCGCGGAGTTGTGACCATTTTATGCATATATGGGAAATTATCGTGGCTGTGCCCAAACACATGACAAACTTGACACCACGGCATACTGCTGCCTTTCAATGGGTTTGGCGCACCTGATACCAAATAATTGTGGACATCCGGACAATTATCCTTCGTATTCCCTTCTCTTCGGCATCGCGTACACCGTACTTCATCACGTTGTTCCTTATTCTTCTTCAAGTCCTGAAATTGTATAGTCAAGTTGGTGAGCTGTGTCTGTATCTGCGACATCCCGGCTGCATTATCACCAATCGGTGACACTTCCAATCGCATTGCGATCTCTAGAGCTTCACTAGGAGTCAAAATGTTTTGCTGCATCAGCGGCAGCCGAATGTGGGGTAACCGTGCCGCAATGAACCATTCTTTATGTTGGACAACGCTCATATCGAAACTAACCTTTGCCATTAGCGTCTTAAATCACTGGTCAAAATCCCACACTGTATCATTAGGATACTACTTAATTTCCTTCAATTCGGTAATGTATTGAGCCTCCGACTTATGCCGTCTAAATTCAACAATCAGTCCATCCCGAATCTCATCCAGTGACTTCTCTGGGGCCCCCGTAGGGACTAAAACGAACTTCAAGAACCAATCTAAGGCACGACCTCGCAGATTCATGGCTAACTGTCCTTTCTTAGTATTGTCATCAGTGATCTGTTTTACAATCCAGACCGCTTCGCATAAAAACCAATACTGTTTTGGATTGTCTGTAGCACTCCCATGGAACAACAGTAACTTAGCATCATCGCCTGCCATATTGGGCTTCCTTCCTCCTGTTGCTGTGCTACTACTACCAATTAAATTCTGCGGTGTCGAAGTAGTATTTCTTGCTGGTTGTGAGTTAGTGAGAGGAGGGGTAGGTATGTTTGTGCCAGGTTTTGGTCCTGCCTCTATCCTGGGCGTAGCCTGCTTGTCCCTTTCAGGACTATGAGGTCGCTTCGTTCCATGTGGCCTTCCTTCACGGTCTTGTAGTCCGAATGCAGTAGGACCTTCTTGTTGAATATTGTAACTTCAAAGAATATTATATTTGTACTTTATTATTCCGGAGATGTTTCATCCCTCCGAGGTAACCCTATTATGTATCCGGAGATGTTTATTCCTCCGAGGGTTAGTATTAACTAGGGTTATTAGACCCACCATGTGTGGGTCGGCCCTGTAGTTATATTTTAGGGGTTATTAGACTTCTCCAGGTGAGGTCGGCCCCAACAGGTCTTTTAGTCAGTTGAGAGTCAAGTATAAATAGAGGAGGTGAACTCCTCATTAGACCACTCACTCACTTGTGAAAGAGTGCGCACTTGTCTGGGAGATCTGCTAAGGAGTCTTAGAAGGAAGGAGCACATCTTGTATTTTGGTTGATCATCTTATTGAGGAAAGCTTTACTGGGTTTTCTACCCCATGAGGGTTTCCCAGAATATATTGTGTGTCTATCTTGTGATTGTGTTTCTATCAGAGATCTTGCTTGTCTATTTGGTTTAAAACTTAACATGGTATCAGAGCTAGACTGAATAGGACATCTTTCACAAAGTAAGATCATCTCTCTCTCTCTCTTTGGTGAAGTTAGGGTTTCAGCCCAAAGTTGGTATTATTGATTTTTGATTGCATGGCTGGATAGACCTCATCAATACCTTTCTTTTAAGCCCTAGATCGAACTTTTTGGTTGGGTAGAACTCCGGGAATTGCAAACCCTAATTCTACCAAAAGTGCGATACGTCAGATTTTGGTTTCAGAAAAAAGTTGGAATTTTTGATTTCTGTTTACATGGTTGGATAGCCCTTATCAAGAGCATTCTTTTAAGCTATAGATCGAACTTTTTGGTTGGGTAGAACTCCGGGAATTGCAAACCCTAATTCTACCAAAAGTGCGATAAAATTCTGTTTCAGTTTCCGGAAAAGTGAAAAGTAACTTTCCAAGTTAGTCTACTCTGTCTCTTGGACTCCCCCAAGAGAAGATGGCTCCAAATACTAAGCTTGAAGACAAGCTAGAAGGCATAGAAAATTTCCGGGCATGGAAATACAGAATTGGTCTCATTCTTGAAGAGAATGATCTTGCTCATTATATCAAGGAGGAAGTTGCAGAACCAGAAGAAGATGAAGCCAAAAAAAAACACAGGAAGGATTTGATTAGGGCAAAGAGAATCATAGCAGATTCTATTAAAGACCACTTGATTCCCCAAGTGGCTTCCAAGAAGACTCCAAAAGAAATGTATGATGCCCTAGGAAGAATGTATGAAGGGAAGAACATCAATAGGAAGATGAATCTAAGGACTCAGTTGAAGAGTACCAAGATGCACAAAGGAGAATCCATTCAAGACTACTTCTCAAGAGTCTCTCTAATCAAAGAGCAACTAGATGCCATTGGTGATACTCTTGAGGAGGATGAACTTGTGATGACAACTCTAAATGGTCTCACTAGACCTTGGGAGTCATTCATTCAAACTATGTGTGCCAGAAAAGAAAGTATGAAGTTTGATGTAGTTTGGGAGGATTGTGTGCAAGAGGAGGCTAGGGTTGCAAATAGAGAAGCCCTACTCAAAGAAGATGACCAAGCCTTGGCCACACACACCAAAAGAAGAAGGAGTCAATCCTACTCCAAGAAGGGTAGTCACAAGGAGTCTCATCCTCCTCACAGATTTCAGAAGAAAAGAGGATCTACTCAAAGAAGGGATTACTCTTCCTTCCAGTGCTATTCTTGCCACAAATTAGGACACATTGCTAAAGATTGTCCTCTACAAAAGAAGAAGGGTTCTTACTACAAAAGACACCAAGCACATCTTGCAGAAGATGACAGTGAAGAAGAAGAAGTTGAGGAAGAAAGGTCTCACAATAAAAGGCCTAGAGATGAAGGGGAGGAAGAAGAAAGGACCTTCTCCAAAAGAAGGACAAGGAGAAATACAGAAGAAGATGCAAAAGAATATGTTCTCTTCTCCGCACTCTCTGGATCCATAACCCCTGAAGAAGGTACATGGCTTATTGACAGTGGTGCTTCAAAGCACATGACAGGACAGAAAAGGACTCTCTCAAAACTTGAAGAAAAGACTTCTCCCCAAAAGGTATCTCTAGGAGATGACTATCAATATCCCATTAAGGGAATTGGTGAAGCAAACTACAAACTCGATTCTGGAACTCCCATGAAGATGAAGGAAGTTCTATATGTTCCAGGATTGAAGAAGAATTTGCTTTCAATCTCAGCTTTGGACAAGAAAGGCTACAGAGTTGCTTTCATTGATGGACAAGTGTTAATGTGGTCCAAAGGCAAAACCATTAAGGATGCAATTGTTATTGGTGAAGAGGAAGGAGGTTTATATAAACTCAAGGGTTATCCGGAAGCTGCTCTTGTTCATGAAACCTCTAGCCCCAGTGAGCTATGGCATAGAAGACTAGCTCACATCAACTACAAAGCCTTACCTTATGTAAGCAAGGTGGTCATAGGACTACCAGATTTAAAGGTTGATCATGATGGCTCATGTAAAGGATGTAAGAAAGGCAAGAATGTCAAGAACCCCTTTCCGAAGAGTGAAACAAAGACTAAGGGTATCTTGGAGTTAATACACTCAGATGTATGTGGTCCAATGCCCACCACCTCTCTAAGTGGTTTTGAATACTATCTTTCATTCATTGATGATCATTCAAGGAAAACTTGGATTTACTTTCTAAAAGGTAAGAATGAAGTCTTTGGAAAGTTCAAAGAATTCAAGGCCTTAATAGAGAATCTCTCAGATAAGAAAATCAAGATTCTCAGGACAGACAATGGTGGAGAATATACTTCAAAAGAGTTTGAAGATTTTTGTAAAGAAGCTGGAATCAAGAGAGAGCTAACCACTCCCTACAATCCCCAACAAAATGGGGTTGCAGAAAGGAAAAATAGAACCATCATGGAAGCTGTGAAGACTATGATACATGACCAGGATCTTCCCATGTATCTATGGGCTGAAGCAGCCAAGACAGCAGTTTATGTGCAAAATAGATTATCTCACAGTGCTCTTGAATTCAAAACTCCAGAAGAAGTGTTTACAGGTAAGAAGCCTGAAGTAAGCCATCTTAAAATATTTGGGTGTCCTGTGTACATCCACATTCCAAAAGAAAAGAGAACCAAGTTGGATCCCTCAGGTAAGAAGGGAATGTTTGTTGGTTATTGTGAAACTTCCAAAGCCTTCAGAATCTACATACCAGGTTTCCATCATATAGAAATAAGTAGAGATGTAACCTTTGATGAAGAAGTAGCTCTCAAGAAATCCAGAAAGTGTCAACTTGAAGAAGTTTATGAAGAAGATACATCTCCCAAAATCTCAGAGACTGTTCATGTCCCTAAAGAAGATACACCAGAGGATCATGACATGCTGGAACCACAAGAACCTCCTGTAGCAGAATTATCTAGGAAAAGAAGACCAGCATGGGCTAGAGATATTATTCAAGGAGCTGAAAGATATGGTGCCCCCGAAGGCTCCACTAGAGAAAGGAAGAAACCAAAACTAGTGTCCAACTATATGGCCTTGATGTGTGATCTTGTGGATCAACTACCTACCAGCTATGAAGAGGCAGCTCAGAAGAAAGAATGGGTAGAAGCAATGACAGAAGAATATCAGTCAATAATGAAAAATGATGTTTGGGATATAGTCCCCAAACCCAAAGATAAAAGTGTGGTTTCTTCCAAATGGATTTTCAAGATAAAACATGCTGCAGATGGTAGCATTGAAAAATACAAGGCAATATTTGTTGCCAGAGGATTCTCTCAGAAGGAAGGAATTGACTATGAAGAAACATTTGCACCTGTCGCTAGGTATACTTCAATTAGAACTATCATGGCACTTGCATCCATGATGAAATGGAAATTGCATCAAATGGATGTTAAGACAGCCTTCCTGAATGGTGTAATTGAAGAAGAAGTATACATAGAACAACCTCAAGGTTTTGAGGTCAAAGACGGAAGGACCCATGTATGCAAACTGAAGAAGGCATTATATGGTTTGAAGCAAGCTCCCAGACCTTGGTATGGAAGAATTGACAGTTTCTTATTAAGCATGGGCTTTACCAAAAGTAAAGCTGACCCCAATCTCTATCTTAAAGTAATGAATGATGAACCTGTTATATTGCTATTATATGTAGATGATCTATTTCTAACAGGAAATGAGAAACAAATCATTGAAAGAAAGAAGAAGCTTTCTTCAGAATTCGAAATGAAAGATCTCGGATTAATGCACTACTTCTTAGGCCTAGAAGTGTGGCAAGAGCCAAAAGGGATCCTTCTAAATCAAGGTAAGTATACTGTGGAGATCCTCAAAAGATTTGATATGTTGGAGTGTAAAGCTATGGCCACTCCCATGGACTCCAACCTAAAACTGCTAGCTAATGATTCATCAGAACTAGTGGACATAACCCTATATAGACAAATCATTGGATCATTGATGTACTTGACAAATACTAGGCCTGATATATGCTTTGCTGTAAATACCCTAAGTCAGTTTCAAGTAGAACCTAGAAAGGTTCACCTTATAGCTGCAAAGCATATCATGAGGTACCTAAAAGGTACAGTGGACTTTGGCCTTTACTATCTTGGAGACAATGAACTCAAGTTGCATGGTTTCTCAGATTCTGATTGGGCAGGTAGTGTCTCAGACAGAAAAAGTACTTCAGGTGGATGTTATGGTCTTGGATCTGCCATGATCTCCTGGTTCAGCAAGAAACAATCTAGTGTGGCCCTCAGTACCGCTGAAGCAGAATATATAGCTGCTTGCTCTGCCAGCTGTGAAGCGGTGTGGCTTCAGAAACTCTTATCTGGAATCTTTGACTTAGAAATGGATCCCACTGTGATTATGTGTGATAATCAAAGCTGCATTAAGATGACTGAAAATCCTGTGTTCCATGATAAGTCAAAACACATTGAGATCCGTTACTTCTATATACGAGACATGGTGCAGAGAGGAGCCATCAAGCTCGAGTATATAAGCACTGAGGATCAGGTTGCTGATATCTTGACTAAACCTCTGTCTCGAGTGAAGTTTGAGTACTTCCGAGACAAGCTTGGTATAGTCCAGAAGGACCCTCCTCGAAAGGGGGAGTAGTATAGTATTTCTGTCGCTTATTTTCTGTTTTGTTAGCTACTTACAATTATTTAGATTTAGAACTCTTACATATCGTTTATGCTAGATGTATACATGATTTGATATGATGTATTAGTGAGAATACATGTCTGGTGTATACATGTTTTGTTTTGATATACATGCTAGTGATGTATACATGTTTTGATGTGATGTGTACATGTTTTGATTAGTGATGTATACATGTTTTGATGTACACATGTTTTGATGTGATGTGTACATGTTTTGATTAGTGATGTATACATGTTTTGATGTACACATGTTTTGATGTGATGTGTACATGTTTTGATTAGTGATGTATACATGTTTTGATGTACACATGTTTTGATGTGATGTATACATGTGTTGATTAAGTGATGTATACATGTTTTGATGTACACATGTTTTGATGTGATGTATACATGTTTTGATGTACACATGTTTTGATGTGATGTATACATGTTTTGATGTGATACATGATTGTACCTGTATGGATGAGAATACAGTTGAGGGGATTGGATCATCCCTGGACTTTCAGTCCTAAAGAGAGCCGTAGACGTGAGGTCTCCGAGAATGAAGTCCTTAGTGGACAGTTGAGGGGATTGGATCATCCCTAGACTTTCAGTCCTAAAGAGAGCCGTAGATGTGAGGTCTCCGAGAATGAAGTCCTTAGTGGACAGTTGAGGGGATTGGATCATCCCTGGAATTTCAGTCCTAAAGAGATCCATAGACGTGAGGTCTCCGAGAATGAAGTCCTTAGTGGACAGTTGAGGGGATTGGATCATCCCTGGACTTTCAGTCCTAAAGAGAGCCGTAGACGTGAGGTCTCCGAGAATGAAGTCCTTAGTGGACAGTTGAGGGGATTGGATCATCCCTGGACTTTCAGTCCTAAAGAGAGCCGTAGACGAGAGGTCTCCGAGAATGAAGTCCTTGGTGGACTTGAGGGGATTGGATCATCCCTGGACTTTCAGTCCTAAAGAGAGCCGTAGACGAGAGGTCTCCGAGAATGAAGTCCTTGGTGGACTTGAGGGGATTGGATCATCCCTGGACTTTCAGTCCTAAAGAGAGCCGTAGACGTAAGGTCTCCGAGAATAGAGGATAGGACTACATCGTCCCTGGACCTTAGTTCAAAATGTACGTGATAGGGGATTGCATCATCCTGGAACTGATAGTTCAAAATGTACGTGATAGGGGATTGCATCATCCCGGAACTGATAGTTCAAAATGTACGTGATGGGGATTGCATCATCCCGGAACTGATAGTTCAAAATGTACGTGATGGGGATTGCATCATCCCAGAACTGATAGTTCAAAATGTACGTGATGGGGATTGCATCATCCCGGAACTGATAGTTCAAAATGTACGTGATGGGGATTGCATCATCCCGGAACTGATAGTTCAAAATGTACGTGATGGGGATTGCATCATCCCGGAACTGATAGTTCAAAATGTACGTGATGGGGATTGCATCATCCCGAAACTGATAGTTCAAAATGTACGTGATGGGGATTGTATCATCCCCGGACTTCGGTCCCTGAATTGATCCGTAGACGAGTGGTCTCCGAGAAAGTGATTGTATTGATGATGTATCGGTAGGATACTTGTGATGACAATGCTGCTGATCGTGTGATGACGATGCTGCTGATCGTGTGATGACGATGCTGCTGATCGTGTGATGACGATGCTGCTGATCGTGTGATGACGATGCTGCTGATCGTGTGATGACGATGCTGCTGATCGTGTGATGACGATGCTGCTGATCGTGATGTTGATGTTGATGTTGACAGTGATGTACCAGTAACTGTTTGAGTTACTGATGAAGACAAATTGAAGAAAGCTTCCGATGATTTATAGATGTATCATGTGTAGTGACTCCTTGCTCCTGCAGATGCTGTTATAATATCCTTCTCGTTAAGGGGGAGTGTTGAATATTGTAACTTCAAAGAATATTATATTTGTACTTTATTATTCCGGAGATGTTTCATCCCTCCGAGGTAAACCTATTATGTATCCGGAGATGTTTATTCCTCCGAGGGTTAGTATTAACTAGGGTTATTAGACCCACCATGTGTGGGTCGGCCCTGTAGTTATATTTTAGGGGTTATTAGACTTCTCCAGGTGAGGTCGGCCCCAACAGGTCTTTTAGTCAGTTGAGAGTCAAGTATAAATAGAGGAGGTGAACTCCTCATTAGACCACTCACTCACTTGTGAAAGAGTGCGCACTTGTCTGGGAGATCTGCTAAGGAGTCTTAGAAGGAAGGAGCACATCTTGTATTTTGGTTGATCATCTTATTGAGGAAAGCTTTACTGGGTTTTCTACCCCATGAGGGTTTCCCAGAATATATTGTGTGTCTATCTTGTGATTGTGTTTCTATCAGAGATCTTGCTTGTCTATTTGGTTTAAAACTTAACACTTCTCCTATCCTTTGCCTATCAGAACCTTGCTCCTCCCCTCTTAAGGCCACTTTCTTCCTCAGCTTCACTCACAGTCTCCTCATGGTTTGCACCCATCTATCCCTTTACCATTCCTTCAACTGCCGCTCGACAGTCATGATACCCATAGACTCTGCCCACTAGGCTGCTTACTGATCAAGGTGCATCTTCAATATACCTTTTTCGCAGATTAGCATCTTAATCGATAGTTTGAGAGACAGCATAAACCTTCCCCTCGGTCTGTTGTTGGAGCATAGGTCGCAGCTATGGTAAAGCTGTGAATTTTGAGGAAAAAGCACAAGTGTTGAAGGGAAAGTGCTAATTTTGAGTAAGCACCAATTTTGGGCAGAAGCAAATAAGTGCATAGTACGATGCCAAATGGACGAGCTCAGCACAGATTACGGGTCGAAAATCATGGCGCTCACGCGCACACGTCAAAGAAGAATGAATGTGGCCGAGTAGAAAGCTCAGCTACCATAATAAATGAAGCGATGGAATAGAGGGCTCAACTACCCTCATTAAGGCTAAGTACAGAAGTTATGGTTTCTCTAACTAAGGAAGAGCAACGGACCAGAGCATCGAAGGCGAAGGACAAGGAGCAAAGAATGATGAAGCGGCGCCCATACCCGCAATCTGTGCCGAAAGTCATGGAACCTGCAGGAAGCGGCGACATGACTGCAAGCGGCGCCTACAGTACACCTAGCCATGTCCGTGGTTAGGGTTTTTGGGGAATACTGCTGGGAAAGGCCCACAATTTTGTAAAGGTGCGACCCTCAGGGCCACCTATATATATGTGTAATTGCAAAGGGAAGAAAGTTAGCTTGGTTAGAGGTTGGGTAAGTTAGAAATAAGTAGATTATTTGAGAGATAGAGCGGTTAGAAGCTCATTGTAAGATGATGTTTGAGTTGCAGACAATATAAGTTGATGTCTGAGTCATTGTAACCTCTGTAGAAGAAGAGAGTAGATCTAAGAGAAGGGATCCCAGCTGTGTGCGTGGAGTTTCCTGGAAAGATCTAAGGCTGCAGCTATGTGCGCAGCAGGACTGTGTAATTCCCGTTTTGAGTTAATATAAGATACTGTTCCAGTGAATGTGATTCCCCCGTGGAGGCGGACTATATAATTCTCGTTGTTATGATGCTGTGTTGTGTGAATGCATGTTTATGTTTACTATCTGTGTCTACATGAATGTTTCATTGTCTTGATGAATGAGTATATAAAGCAAGTCCCCAAGCTCCCTTAGAAGTTATATTCGCGCACTGTCAAAGGAGTCAGTAAGAGCACTATTGTCGTGGCGCATAAGGAGTTCGTGGTGCACTGTGGTGTCAACGCAGAAGTAATACAGTGTGTAGTGGACGTAGCGGGTAAATGCCTAGTGCACAGGTGCGGAGATGCCGCGCAGCTAGGCTAAAGCGAGTAAGCTCCCGCGCTGTTGCGCTGTATGACTCGTGAAAGAATCAGACGCTCCGTTCAAAAGTTACTGCGAAAGGAAGGAAGAGATAACTGTGGATTCCACACCGCCCTGGTTAAGGAAACCTGATTCCTTAGCCCCCCATAGCCACTTCAGGTGAGACCTCGGGCTGCTTGCACAGCTCGTTGCCGAAAGGGCCAGTGCGCTAATGGGTGTTTGTTGTTGCGCTTCCTGAAAACCAGGGTCTGTCCAAAAGCAACCAACATCTGTCAAAGAAGTATCTTTCAACTTCACTATAGGATTTCTTTGTGTCAACCACAAATTCAGTGATATAACTTTCCAAGATGTTATCAAGCTAAACTTCGACAGCCTATGATGCCTTATTATCGACTTCCTGCAGCTCCTGAATAAACTCTGGGTCCAAACCGTCGGCTCACCACCCTGAAAGTTCTTATGGAAGGTTAGATTCGAAAAGCATTCGTAAAGAATAACCGGGAATTCACAGAAAAACCATTCGTGTGGACCATCGTGAATATATCTTCCCACCCAGTGATCTACCATTAGTCGCGTATTCCGACTTTCCTCTTCAACAAACTCCTGTAACTTCTGATCCAACCATTTTTGTATCTCTGGCTTCATCAGGTGCCACAACATGACCTCCTCTTACTCTGCACACGGTCCCGGCAACAGAACCATTTTTTGACCAATTCGCGACCTCACAGTTGACAGGGGTCCACCAAATGTCGACACATACCGTAGTCTCCCTGGGCACTGGCCTGGGCAAGTTGGAGCCCACCCAGCAACACCCGCAGAGCGGATGAGATCTCACCCGATGCGTCCAGGAAGAGCAGATGGAACCATGTTTCCGCTGAGGGAGGAGGCGATTTGCGGCAGTATGATACCAACAACAATTCTAAATATTCATCATGAAGTTATAGCACATCACTTTAATCGTAGCATTCAACATTACAGTAGACAGATTTCGCACATTACTTTAATCACAACATTACAGTAGACAAATATCTATAACATATTATTGCAGCATAGCGACAGAAATAGATAATGGCATTAAGAAAAGGAAATAACATAAGTATCGAGCAACATTACACACAGATTGCACCAAACCATCATCTTATATTACTGTGGCAAACCAAAAGCAGTACATGAATCTCTATGCAACTCCTGCATTATCTTCGCATACAGCTCTATATTCTCTCTATTATTCCACACCTTTCTCTTTCCAAACACTTACAATTCTCATCTATTTATAGGATTTCGCCAATTACAATACTTGTCCACTTTCCTCATCGACGCTCTGGACAATCGACTAATTGACTTGGTCTAGTGACCCAAAACCCCACATACCGCGGTACAATTGACTTGGTATTACAAAATATATGACCCAAAACCCGCCAACTGCGGTATACTTGACTCAATATTACAAAATACATGGTCCAAGTGACCCAAAACCCGCCAACTGCGGTATACTTTGGTACAAAATACTCCTTTCGCGCCTTTATCCAACGTGTCGCAACGTCAGCAGTACCACGACACATCCTCATCAAACTGCCTGCCAACAAGTTATATATACATCAACAAAGACAACAATGCAACAAATGGAATCTTAAGCTCCTAGATCTAATACAATGCATAAATTTCAAAGTATTGAGAGATAAGAGATGGTAAAACTTACCTTATATTTGTCAGTTGTCCTAGCTCAAGTTTCGAACTTGATTCCCAAGATATGAACCTATTTAAGAAAGACAAGATACAATATCTACAAGCACTAGATGTAATGGTTAATATCTAAATCATATGAGAAACATATTATGGATAAAAAATCAAGGAGCATAACATGGGAGAATAAGCCAAGTTATATTAAAGGTAGCTAAAGCAGATAAACACAGAATTACCCTTGATGTCCAAGCAACAATCTATCCTTCCAAGCCTTCCTCCTTACTATATCTGCAAAATCTCCAAGGCCATAGGTTGGATGCCTCCAAAGTTCTCCCCTTAGCTCATGGGTGGCCTCCTTCTTATAGGAGTTGGGAGGCCAACTACTAAGAGAGGAAGGTGGATCTAGGTGAGAAAATGGTGGAATAAGGAGTTGAACCAGGCTAAAGAGGGAGGATGAGGTAGGATTCGAGGGGAAACCAAATCCCAAGAAGATATCCCTGGAGCTAAGATCCAAAATCCAAGCTATGAGTTTGTTAAGGGATTTTTGTGCCCTCTGAACTGAGCATAATGGAAAAATATCGTAATTTTCACGCCCTACAGGCATGTAGGGCACAAAAATTCTATATTTTCGTGTCCCTACAGGCATGTAGGGTGCGAAAATTCTATATTTTCACACCTTGCACTACATTTAGGGCGCAAAAATGTGGGTAAAGCTCAATGAGATGGAAATTGGCTCAATGAGGTGGCATTCGACTGTCATCAATTGGATTTGTCTCCAAGGAAGGCCAAGGAGGGGACCAACAAGGTGGAAATAAGTCTCAACACTTGTTAGGAGGTAGTACCATTATGTTCCGCATGGTGATATGACATGAAGACTCAAAATGGCGTTCAATGCGGGACTTTGAGGTATAACAGATGCCCCCTAAAGTGTGAGGTCGGAAGGAAACTGATGGCCGAAACACTTTACAAATAAATGACTCCTCAGAGATAGCTGAAAGGAGGTTGGAGAGGAGTCACAAGGAAACATAAAAAATATGCCAAATAACTCCGAGGTGGGCATACCCATGCTTGGAACAATTGAATCAAAGCATGGATTCAACCCAATACATTGCAGATCCATGATAGTATTGACTTGATACATACTGAAGACAAATCATGGCTACTAGGAACAAGCGTAGATCCATGAAAAGATAACAACACAGCCACGACCAATACAAGAGTGGATCTATGTGACAGTACATCAATGAGGTCACCAACATAATGTCTATGTGGGGACCTACTCAACAATCGCCATCGCAACCTGGATGTGAAAGAAACATCAAAATCATCCAGGGTCTTCTACTCGATTCCGGAGCGATATGAATTTGACCATGTGATTACAAGGTATTGAAGTCGAACATGGAAGAGACTAATTGATTACCAGCCAATGATGTGAGTCATTAACAAGTACAAGGGTAATCACCAATGATGAAATTGATTCCCAAGGTATCTCTAGTACATCCCAACGAATGTGCAAAAATATTTTTTGAGGTCGAACATTCGAGGGATTATTTGATCAGAGGTCAATAATGAGAACCTAATGTTGAATACGAGCAAACCTGCCATTGAGGCATTCAGGTACCAAGGTAATATGGTTTGTTTCTAAGCCTAATTCCCGGATAATGAGTTGATGTCGACAAGAATAGACTCATCGAAGAAGGGCCATAATGAATCCCTCATCATCGACATGAAACCGATATAGGAAAGTGGTGTGGAGAAATGGATCAAATGAGTATGGAATAACACAAAAAAGGCAGAGGTTGACAATATTGCAGAAGGTCGACTTGGGTTAACACTGATCCTTTGAACATATAATGACATGAGATATGACTTGGAAGTAGGGATTAACAGCGGAAACAACCAAAAGCAGAGCTGACTCAAGTTAAGAGGTTAATTAAAAGATGACTCATGATTGTGATTATGACTCGAATATAGAATGAATACCCAAATAAGACAAGGTGTGGATGCATTCCATGTTCAAAGGTAACAACTCATAGGCTTCCAAAAGGTAGACTCGACTTATTCCCCCTATTTCCCCCCATCATGGTTGACGAGTACCGCTTTGTTTTTTAACGAGCATGAGGAGGATAATAAATGCTTGATATAGCTCACTTTTAAGTGAGTCCAACCTTGTACATTTCATGAACCCAAGGAAGGATAGGTTCAGCTCCATAAGGATCCTTCAATGTTTAATTTCACAAGTCCAAAGAAGGAAAAATCAGTGGTTTTTCATGTTTAGAGAGTCTAAAGCAATCTAAAGAAGACTCCAAAGTTTGAATTTTTCGTAAAAGTTAGTCCCTGGATCCGAAAACGTATAAAATGATATCCAAAAGAACTCTCCTAGCCATAAGCTGACTAAGGTATACCTTTCTCATAAATAGTCTAAACGGTCCCAAAAAGGGATAACCTACCACCGAATAGACGACCTTTCAAATACTTTTACAAGTGTAAAAGAGACAAGTGCACTTGGAAATATTTTCTTGGTGAGGGAGTCTGAAAAGAGCTTAAAGAAAACTCTAGTGGTTCCATTTTCATGAGATAATCACCTTAGTCCTAAAAAGGGAGAAAATAATACTAAGTTGATACTTTCCTCATTGTTTTACGAGCATGAGTAAAGAGGACTAAGCTCGGAACCATTTTATTTGGGTTTAACAAGCACGACTCAAGTGTGAAAAGTGCTTGGAATCTCTTTCATAGTTCAGAACCAGAGCACAAAAGAGAGAAAGTAAGCTCAAAAGAAGGTCAACTACACAATTCCACCAATGTGAACAACTTGAATTAACCTGTCAAAAAGTGGTCAAAACCCTAGAAAAAGGCATTAGGACACAATAAAAGTGAAGAATAAACTGTAAATAAAGATATTTAATGTAAAAATAGGTAAAAATGACTAAGTGTAATATATAAAAGAAGGTAAAATGGAGAGTTACCCATTGTAACTTGGTCATTTTCACTCAAAGAGGAATTTTACCTTGGTTGGGAGAAAAAATTCATCTGACAATATTGGGAGATCCAGGGCACCATTTCAACCACCATCTGAAGTAGGTAAGTCCTCTCATCCTACTCTTTCATTTCATTCATTAAATTTTCTATTTCATGCAATTTTTGGGTTTTGCAAGGGCCTTAGGGAACACAAAACTTGCACCGAGAAATTTTCGCGCCCTCCCTATGTCGAGGGACACGAAATTCCTAAAATTTCATGCTATGGGTAGTGTCAGGGTGCGAAAATTATCATTTTTCGTGCACCATGCAACACCTAGGGCGCGAAAATCCACAATTTTGAAAAATGAAAAACTTGCCCCCATCTCTTGGCATAAAAATTGGTTTCCATCTTTTGACTAGAGGCTTTCTTGATGATTTGCAGGAGATTCCAAGTGAGAAAAGCAAGGATGGTTGAATGGAAGGAAAGAGAACATGAAGGAGAGGATAGGGCTGCCTTAAATGATGATAACAATCTATCCACATTGAGAGAGTGTGGTTTATTGAATTTTTTCAAAACCAAAGGCATCCGAAAGCAAGGGAAGTTACTAAATCATACAATACAAATGTGGGATGGTGATATACAATATTTCCGCATAGGAGAGCATATCCTTGAAATAGAGCTCAGAGATATTTAATTTTTGACTAGTCTCTCTAAGAGAGGGGCACAATTTAATTTTGCAGGACACCATGCTACTGAAGAAACCACAGAGACTTACATTGCCTAATATTGTAGACAATGATCTCGCAAGAAAAGCGGGAAATTGCTCATTGCTGATGTGATAGATCTTCCATTGAGGAAAATATTATACACTATTTATCGAGTAGCGGGGAGTGTGGGGACCCACCATGAGACCAAGGCTCAGATGAATTAGGAATTGGAAAGCATGGAACCCAAGCTATTCAATTGGTGTTAATGAGTGTTGGTCATATCAAAGATAAGGTAACTAAATATAGCAACAGAAGCATCAACCAGTTCAGATATGGGAGTATCTTGCTCACCTTCTTTTTAGAGAGGGTGCCTCTACTGCGTCCACAGATAGAGAGACCTCCCTGTCCTGCATCCGAGCCACAGATGGAGAGATGGATCTATTATGTTGGGCGGCTTAGTGGGATGCAAGTCTTAGAATTTGGTGAGGACTTATTTTCTTGGATTGAGAAGCAGATCGTGATGATAGAATATTATCTCTAGGCTGGGGTAGACTGCCATGGTGATATTGAATTAGCATTACCTGAGGATGATGATTGGGACGAGTCAGGTATATGACCTTCAAACATGTTTTTGAATTTTTCAAGTTTATGTTATTTTTGTTTTGTTTTGATAATATGTAGAAGACCTAATATATATGTGTATAATGCTGTAGATCGAGGAGCAGTGAGGCCAGCAGGATCCTCACCACTGTGGCAGTGAGGAGCAGAGTATCAAGACGAGGAGGATGAGGTAGGAGGATTCTGCGACGTGGAGCGGAACCTAGAAATACTGACCATGGGAATTCCTCTGATGAGGTTTCCTAAGGTTCCTTATCATCTCTAGAGGCATACTATGGGTGTTCCAAAGCAGATTGGAAGGTTTCTTCGTCGGGTTGTTAAGGTAGTGGTGTGTTATCATGAACACCGTGAACCTCGCGACTAGTTTTTAGCAGTAGTTTTGTTAGCGGCATTTACATGATATGTAGGCCAGAGAGCCAATTTTTGTATGGGTTAGATCCCAATTTTGTCTTTTAACGCATTATACTATTATATGGCACGAAAAACACTTTTTACATGATATACATATGGATCTATCTCTACTGTTTACTTATGATGACTTGTATGTTACATTTTTTACATGTGTTCTTATGATGTATTGATTATGTGTGGGATAGATTCCAATGCAACATATATTTAGCTAACCAATCGGCCACCATGTTGAATTCCCTTGGTACATGTTGATATAAAATATAATCAAATAACCGTTCAAGGAGGCGTACCCTTATGTATAAACGAAGTAATGTAGGATCACAGATGGTGTAAATGCGGTTCAGTTGAGATACCACAAGCCGAGAATCCAGGTAGACTATAAAATGATGGATTCCAGGAGAAGAAACTTTAGTCAGAAGTCCAATGAATCCATGATACTCTGCAATGTTGTTTGTTGTGGGGCCTAAGTAGATGCCACCTGAGGATATCAACTCGTTGGCAGGGGAATACAATACCCATGCTACAAAAGAAAGGTTTCGAGTATGTCGACTACTATCATCCACGAATCTAATGTATGCCGACATCTGCGCATAAAATCACAAGTCGAGATAAATGGTTGTGTACGATATAGAGTCCTAACACGCAAAAATTGAATCAAAGTCACACTATAGATACACTATATATAAAGTGTTTTACGCAGGACGATCCTATGCATAAAATATCTTCAGGTAAATCCCATTATGGGGATCTCCCAAAGATATATGGTTGGTTCCTAAGCCTAATTCTTGGATAATGAGTTGATGTTGATAGGAATAGACTCGCCGAAGAAGGGCCATAATGAATCCCTCTTCATTGACACAAAACCGATAGAGGAAAGTGGTGTGGAGAAATAGATCAAATGAGAATGGAATAACACAAAAAATGCAGAGGTTGACAATATTGCAGAAGGTCGACTCGGGTTAACACTGATACTTTGAACATATAACGACATGAGATATGAATTGGAAGTAGGGATTAACAGCGGAAACAAACAAAAGGAGAGATGACTCAAGTTAAGAGGTTAATTAAAATATGAATCATGATTGTGATTATGACCCGAATATAGAATGAATACCCAAAGAAGATAAGGTGTGGATGCATTCCTTGTTCAAAAGTAACAACTTATAGGCTTCCAAAAGGTAGACTCGGCTTATTCCTCCATTTTCCCCCATCATGGTTGACAAGTACCTCTTTGTTTTTTAACGATCTTGAGGAGGATAAAAGATGCTTGGTATAACTCACTTTTAAGTGAGTCCAACCTTGTACATTTAATGAACCTAAGGAGGGATAGGTTTGGCTCCATAAGGATCCTTTGATGTTTAATTTCACAAGTCCAAAGAAGGGAAAATCAATGGTTTTTCATGTTTAGAGAGTCTGAAGCAATCTAAAGAAGACTCCAAATCCTCAACAATATTGTAATTTTGGGAAGATCGCACATTTGGATTGAATGTCACTTTCTGAATGGTTGCATTTGGAGGGCGCAACACAGTGTTAGTAATAGGCCTTTCGATATGAAGAGAGCCTGTAGAAGGAGGAGTAGAAGGAAGCTCTTCCATGGGAGTTTTATCTTTGGAATTCCCATTCTTGTTTGAAGTTGGAATAGAGTCATACGCATTTGATCGAGTGTATATATGGACAGTATCATTACTCATCATGAGAGTTTCACGGTTTGAGGATCTCTCTAGTTGGGTGGTATAATTTTGGTTTCCCCCTTGCGGGGGGGTGTGTGCGACCATTTTCTATTGTTGGTGTGGGAAAGGGTCAGTTAAGACTGCTGGGAGGGAATATACTTTGAAAAATTTATTGACTTCCTCTATATAAGGACAGTCTTTTGTATAGTGGTATTCCTGTCATATAAGGCAAGGGAACTTAGCTTTCCATTTGGGTTTTTTATCGGCATTGGTTTGTTGTGGTTTGGGATTGTCCTGCTGATGGGGAAGATTTTTTGGATTTCCCTTTGTTGTTCTTCTTTTTCCCTCCGGATTGTTGTGGTCAGGATTGAACTGCATTCACCTCGAAGGTCTGAGTAGGAGAAGTGGTGTTTTTGGATGCAACTTGGTTTTGAGGTGGATCAGAAGTGTTTTGTTGTCCACTAGATTTGGTTGCAGGCTGGGCCTTCATAGAACCAACTACACCATCTATAGGAGGTTCAGTAGCAAGCCTAGATCGATCACTAGTGGGGCGAGGGGCACGAGGAATAAGTTCATATAGAGTTCCATATTGGGAATAAACCAAATCCAAATATTGAGCATGAGCGATTTCCTGCTCTTCTGTAACAACCCCACCCATTGCAACATCCCTAGCAATAGGTGACAGTAATGACTTTGTGAACCAATCAACCAACAATTGGTCAGGAATGGGAGCCTTAATTAATCTTCGGCGTCTCCTCCACTCATGAATAAGATCAAAGATGTGAGTGGCAGTGGATTGATGCGACGAAGTTAAGAGGTCCGTGCCAGTCTCATATCGGATGGGAAGATGGAAATGTGCCAAAAACTACGTGGAAAGGGAGTTGAAATCTCTGAAAGAGTGTTTTGACAGCTCCATATACCATTTTTCTTTTGTTCCAGTGAGTGTTCGTTGGAAGAGCCTCAATCGTATGGAGTCATCCATCAATGAGTTTGAAGAACACCAAAGATGGAATGCCATGACGTGATTTTTTGGATCTTCCCTTGGTGTTATCACTCAAAATGATCCTCAAGGTTGTGGGAAAGGACACTTTGAGGTAACCACATAACCACTTTAGGAAAGGGAGCTGGATTCTTCCTTTCAAGAGAGGGATCTCTCACCAATTGTTTAGCAAGGCCAGATATGTGATTAAGACTTAAACTCATATTTGTTGTTTGGTTGAAACAAGGTGAATATTAATTGGGCAATGGATTCAAAAACACTTATGATGATAATGTGGCAATGCTTTGCAAATAATTCATAATAGAGGCAGGGTAGATACTCATTTACAGTCAAAGAGCTGTTTATCTGGTGATAAGGAAGAAAATAAGAACAATCCATCAATACAGAGCATTACTAAATGAATTCTACATTACCTTTAGTAGAAACTAGTTTGTGGATGCTTGGAATCAAAGAAACATAGCATAATCATATGAATTCTGCCTCAATATACACTTATCCAAACATGAAAGAAAACAGTATGAAGGAGATAACAGGGAAACATTCACATGAAGAAAAAGAAGGTACAGACTGCAAATAAAATAACACAAGAATCTCTGCTCAACTTGCTTGCTTGGCTCTGCTAATTTTATTAAAGGAACATTTCAAAATACACAGCACAACAACCTCACGGGTTCCAACAGGTTTCAACCCTTTCTCTTTTGATTACATATGTATATATAGATATAATCAGCCCTCAAGCCAGAATCATCCTAACATAAACTGTTACAAAATTCTTGACACCTATGCAGCTAGGTCTATCCCTCTCAAGGATTAGTTACTGTTAAATTTTGAGCATTAATTCACAATACTCTAGGATCTTCACTGAGAGAATAACATATACAGTATATCAATGCATAATAATCACAATAAGCATGACAAGCATCACAAGAATCAAAAGCATGAGAGACAAGAGACACAGAGTTTCCATGGGGAGAACTCTAAGGTGAAAATCCCCACAACTTCCTCAGAGATAGAGAGAGCAATGGCTCAACCAAAGTACAACCAAAATACACTTGAGATAGTCTCCTAGAAGCAGATGATCCTCCTCCTCACTAGTGCGCCACTTTCTGAGTGAGAGAGAGATGACTTTCCGAATGATCTAAATAGAGATCTCATGATCTCTATTTATACTAACCTGTTTTCCCAGTGACCTTATGGGGCCGACTTGTCTAGCTAGGTACATCCACAATATAATATATATATTTCAGGGCCGACCCCACACATGGTGGTCTAATAACCCATCGGCAAGTACACACACTTGCGACACTTGTCAATCCACATGACGACACTTCCTTATAGAGGAATAACACATCTCTAATAAGGGTACAATAAATATATATGAAATACATAGATGAAATACATTCCGAAGTTACATATACATCAACACTCCCTCTTAACTAGGAAGGTATTTCTCGACACAGATCTGCTAGACAAGTCTTCTTCTCGGTATCATCGTCATCATCATCGTCACTGCTGCTGCTATCTCAACCAATCTCTGACTCTACTCGTCATAGGAAGTTCTACAGAGCCAGTCCTTTTTCATACTGGATGTAGGCCCACCACCTGCAGGTCTTCATCATCACTGGCCATACTATGGAAATCTCAGGACTTATTACGTGGGTCACAAAACCTTAAAAGAGTCTCTTGACTAGCAAGAACCCTAAAGAGCATCTGAGGCCTTTTTCATCCTGTCCAGATCTCCAGGACTTATTACATGTGACCCCACCACAAAACCTCAAAAGAGAATCCCAGGACTGATTACAAGCACAAGGCTCAAACTATCAGATCTCCTAGGGGACAAATTACATGTGGTCACCACAAAACCTCGAAAGAGCATCCCAGGACTGATTACGAGCACAAGGATCAACCTATTGGATCTCACAGGGCACAAATTACATGTGGTCATGGAAAAACCTCGAAAGAGCATCCCAAGACTGATTAAGAGCACACGGCTCAACCTATCGGATCTCCCAGGGCACAAATTACATGCCATAGGACAAAACCTCGAAAGAGCATCTACCAGATATCCCAGGGCACAAATTACATGCCATAGGAAAAACCTCGAAAGACTATATACAGATCTCCCAGGGCACAAATTATATGTCCTCCCAAGCAAAACCTCGAAAGAGCATTTTCCAGATATCGTAGGGTACAAATTACATGCCATAGGAAAAACCTCAAAAGACTATCTGCAAATCTCCCAGGGCAAAAATTACATGCTTATCTGCACAACCTATTCCACGGCCACAGAGTATCAACCTGATACTCACCATACATCATCTTGATGTACACATGATCATCCTGATCATCATCACTGCAACATCCTCCTGCATGTCATCTGGAGAAACATCCTGAAGCTCGTCATCCATGATCATACAATGCATCTACTTGATGCATACCAAGTATCTACCTGATACATATCATCATACATGATCCACCTGATCACACAGTGTATCCACCTGATACAAATACAGATACATGATACATATCAACATACATGATCTACCTGATCATACAATGTATCCACCTAATACATATATAGATACATGGTCCAAGCATCCAACATGATGCTTATACAAAATACATGCACATGATCCAACCGATCATATCCAACATCCAACATGATGCGTACATACATATAAATGATCCAATTGATCATATCCAGCATCCAACATGATGCATACATACATATACATATAAATGATCCAACTGATCATATCCAGCATCCAACATGATGCATACATACATACATATAAAAATGATCCAACTGATCATGCAAAGCAGAAACCAGAACATCATCCTGATGCTCATCATCCAGCGCTTACATCCATAGCCATGTGAAGGATCCTCCTTCCAACATGCTTGGAATGGCTTCAGCAAATGTGTCCATCACTTCTTCCTCGAAGTGTCATCAATCTGAAGAACACCAAGCTTCTCTCTGAAGTACTCGAACTTCACCTTGGCTAGTGGCTTTGTCAGCACATCTGCAATCTGCTCATCTGTCACAACATACAGGAGCTTCACAGCTCCTCTCTGCACCATATCCATGATATAGTGATATTTGATCTCTATGTGTTTCGACCTGTCATGAAACACTGGGTTCTTGGACAGCTTCACACAATTATGGTTATCACAGAAGATACCAGTAGCATCCAATGGGAGATCAAATAATTCAGACAGTAGCTTCTATAGCCATGCTGCCTCACAACTAGCTGAACAGGATGCAACATACTCTGCCTCAGCTATACTCAGTGCTGCACAGGACTTCTTCCTGCTAAACCAAGAGATAACACCTGATCCCATACTGAAGCAGCACCCAGATGTGCTCTTCCTATCTGCAGCACTGCCAGCCCAATCTGAATCAACATAACCCTGCAGGTTAAACTTTTGATTTGCCTCATACTTGATCCCATAATCCACTGTACCCTTCAGGTACCTCAGAACATGCTTTACATCAACCAGATGAACACTCCTTGGATCTGTTAGGAACTGACTCAATGTGTTCACCGCAAAGCAAATATTTGGTCTCGTGTTCGTCAGGTACATCAAGGACCCAATCATCTGACGATACATAGAGACATCAACCGGCTCAGATGAAGCATCACATAGAAGCTTTAGATTCGGGAGATCCATCATCCCGAATCTCTTCAGGATATATACTATGTACTTCCCTTGACCAAGGAAGATCCCACCTGTACTCTGCCACACTTCCATACCTAGGAAATAATGCATCATTCCCAAATCTTTCATATCGAACTCAGTAGCAAGCTTCCTCTTCGTATTTGCAATCAATCTGTCATCTCCTGTTACAAATAAGTCATCCACATACAGGAGTAGAATCACAGGATTCCCTTCCTCAACCTTGTAATAAAGGTTGGAATCCGCTTTACTCTTGGTAAATCCCAAACTAGATAGGAAACTGTCCATCCTGCCATACCAAGTTCTGGGAGCTTGTTTCAAGCCATACAAGGATTTCTTCAATCTACACATATGACTCCCTGTCATGTATTTCAAAACCGAGTGGCTGCTCCACATATACTTCCTCTTCAACTACACCATTCAAGAAAGCAGTCTTAACATCCATCTGGTGTATTTTCCATTTCGTCACTGCAGCCAGGGCAAGTACTGTTCTGATGGAAGTATACCTGGCTACAGGTGCAAAAGTTTCTTCATAATCTATTCCCTCTTTCCGAGAGAAGCCACGAGCTACGAATCTTGCTTTGTATTTCTCTACACTGCCATCTGTAGCATGCTTGATTTTGTAGATCCATTTAGAAGTCACAACAGACTTCTCTTTAGGTCTTGGTACAACATCCCAAACATCATTCTTCATTATTGATTGGTATTCCTCAACCATGGCATCCTTCCATTCTTTCTTTTCCACTGCTTCTTCATAACTGGAAGGCTCTTTGTTCATAATGTCACAGAGTAAAGCAACATAGCTGGTATGTGATCTGGTTCTCTTCTTTGCTCTGTGTTCTTCTTCTGGAATGCCAAATATTCCTGCATCTTGAATGAGCTCTCTAGCCCATGCAGGTTTCCTCTTGTGAGAGTTATCCTCATGGGGTGGATCTACAGGTTCTTGCGGATCTCCAAACTCACGAACAACTTCTGGAACTGCTTCATTCATGGTAGTGTCTTGAAATCTAGTTTCCTTAGGTTCTTCATAAACTTCGATAGGTGCCTTCCTTGATTTGATGAAGGCCGAGTTTTCATCAAATGTTACATCCCTACTGACATCAATCTTCTTGAACCCTGGAAAGTATATTCTGTAAGCCTTCGAGCTTTCACTGTAACCCACAAAGATACCCTTCTTCCCTGAAGGATCTAGTTTAGTCCTCTTTTCCTTTGGGACATGAGTGTATACTGGACAACCAAATATTCTGAGATGGCTGACTTCAGGTTTCTTACCAGAAAAGACCTTTTCTGGTGTCTTGTTGTCCAAATTTTTTGGGGTGTTATGTTTTGCACATATACAGCTGTTCTAGCTACTTTTGCCCATAGATGCATAGGTAGATCCTGGTCATGCAACATTGCCCTTGCTACTTCCATGATTGTTCTGTTCTTCCTTTCTGCAACTCCATTATGTTGAGGATTATAAGGAGCAGTCAACTCCCTCTTAATCCCTTAATCACTACAAAGCTTCTTGAAGTCACCTGAGGTGAATTCTCCACCATTGTCGAATTTGAATGTTTTGATCTTCTTGTCAGTTTGATTCTCCATCAAGGTTTTGAATTCCTTGAATTTATCAAACACCTCATCTTTTCTCTTCAAGAAGTATACCCAAGTCTTCCTGGAGAAGTCATCAATAAATGAGACATAGTAAACATACCCACTCAGAGACCTGGATGACATAGGACCACATACATCTGAGTGGATGATTTCCAGGATGTCTTTTGCCTTGCTTTCACTGCTTGGGAAAGCCTTCTTAATGTTCTTACCTTCTGCACATCCTTTGCAAACACCTTCATGTTTGGTCTTGATCTTAGGAAGACCCTCTACAGCCTTGCTTGCAATTGGAAGTGCCCTATAGTGCATATGAGCAAGTCTTCTATGCCAAAGTTCACTTGGATCTATGGATTCATGTACCATGGCATGTTTAGGTTGTCCCTTCAATTTATACAAACCTTCCTCTTGCTCTCCAATCACTACTGCATCATCTATGTTCTTTCCCTTTGGCCACATTAGGACTTGGCCATCCACAAATGCAACCCTCATACCTTTTGCATCTAATGCAGAGATGGAGAGCAAGTTCTTCTTGAGCCCAGGTACATAAAGGACTTCTTTCATCTTCAAAGATTTTCCAGAATCTAGGTTGTAGGAGGCTTCACCACTTATTTTGATTGGGTATTGATAATCATCCCCAAGTTTCACCTTATGGGGTGATTCATGTTCAGATAGATTCACAAAAGATTCCTTAAATCCAATCATGTGTTTGGAAGCCCCATTGTCAATCAACCAATCATTACAACCATGGGAGATAGTACTTGTGAGAGCAGAAATTAGAACATACTCTTCTTCACTTGATGAGTCATCATCACTATCACTTTCTGCCCTATCCTTCTTCTTTGGGGGTTCATCATCTTCGGTAGCATGAGCATGATATCTTCTTTTGTTATTCTTCTTCTTCTTATTGAAGTTGTTGTTGTTGTCTTTCTTCTTCTTGGGACAATCTGAAGCAAAGTGTCCCTTCTCATTGCAATTGAAGCATCTGAGGTCTTTCTTATCTTTATGATAATGGTGGTGTGAGAATCTTTTGTTATGAGATGATTCCTTCTTGGACTTGCCTTTCCTGGCATGTGCTGTGAGAGCTTGATCTTCATTTCCCATCTTTTCTTCTCGGGCCACAAGCCTAGCTTCTTCTTGAGAGCATTCTTCCCGCAATCTGTTGAAGGAGATCAACTTCTTCCTTACACAGATTCCTTGAATAAAGGAATCCCACGACCTGGGTAGGCCATTTAGAGTGGTCATCACTACTTCACCATTCTCCACCATTTCATCCACTACTTCTAGTTGTTCCTTGATCCGGGAGACCCTTGAAAAATAAGATTGAATGGTTTCTCCATTCTGAAACTTTACTCCTTTAATTGGTTCCGCAAGGTCATCTTCCGATTTATGTTCTTCCCTTCAAATAGCTTGGTCAAAGAGTCAAACATCTCCTTGGGTGTCTTTAGAGAAGACACATGGGGTATGAGATGGTCTTTGATAGAATCAACAATGATTCTCTTTGCCTTGACCAAGTTTTTCTTATGCAATACCTTAGCTTCTTCATCCTGTGGGATAGGGATGTCTTCTTTTACATGAGTCCAACTCATTCTCTTCCAGGATTAACCCAATCCAATACTTCCAAGCTCGGAAGTTATCAGCTCCTTCAAGCTTATCCTCAAGCTTGGTGTGGTGAGACATCTTAAAGAGTACTTCAAATGGAAATAGAAAAGATTTAGGTCTTACCACTTGAAATGCTGAAAACTGGATCTAGTCCCGGATTAGGGTTTGTTAGAAAAACCCTAAAAATTCACAATGTGAATTTCAATTTTATGAAAGGATAGAAAGATGTGCTTTGATGAGTTGATCAGCCTGGTGTATTCAGAATTTGAGATCAGCAAATATTTACCCTTCAGATTTTCCTTTTTGTCCTCCCGGGTTCATTAGGGAGAGCCCTGAATTAGGGTTTGAGTTTCCAGGAGATCTACCTAGCCAAAAATCTCGATCCAAAGCTCTAAACTTCGATTTTTGCAAGGAGCTTCCAGCTATGTCTTCAGATTTCAGAAATTCCTATTTTTGTGGAAACCCTAATTTTTAGGGCCAAATCTGAAAGTGCTCAGAATTGAATTCTGATTGGACAGATAGATTCTCCTTGATGAGTAGAGTCAATCTACTATACTGCTTTTCCAAAATCCATGGAGAGAAACCCAATAAAAAAGAAACTCAAGTTTCCATCACTGCAAAATGTCTTCTTCTTAGGTTAGCTCTGATACCATGTTAAATTTTGAGCATTAATTCACAATACTCTAGGATATTCACTGAGAGAATAACATATACAGTATATCAATGCATAACAATCACTGTCACGTCCCCATTTTGACCCCCTTTTTCACTAAATCGTAAATGATGTAATTATTGTAACTTAATCATGGTGAGGAGCTCAAGGCCAAGGCCCCGCCATTGATTTGTTGTTTTATGTACCGAAAATTAAGAGATAGATGCCTATGGTTCTTGTGCTAGAAGGGCACGATGTAAATAAGACATCATGTAAATACGAATTTAATGAAAAAGAACCCACAACCGGCTACGCAATGCAACAAAGAGATGGGGGCATGATCTTTACAAGGAAGAGGGAGGGAAATTATCCAAACCCTTGAGCCAATGGTATTAATCCATGTGTCAATGGGGAAACCCATAAACCACCAACTACCCATTTTGTCTCATGCACCCAATCATTTACTTCTTCCAAAGATTGGTTGAGACAATAAATGCCTTGGGATGGGAGAGGTATGGCTGTCAATTTTCGTGCATGGGCAAGCCATCAACTTGGAAAATCGTGTTTTTGCTTGTGGGGCAAGAAAACCCCCACGAAATTGGCCCAAAGCCATTCTTCACCCATGGCCATTCTTCCTCTCACGCAGTTGGAGCTCCCGGAAGTTTATCCTCACGTTTTTTGGCCATAACCCTGCGTTTTTCCATGCCCAGAAACTCGTTTTGGTATTTCGGAGCAGCTAGGGAAGGAGGGATGCGATTTTGGACTGAGGGAGAGGTCGTTTTTGCCCTTGGGGCGTTTTTCTGAAATGGGTTGCTCTCCTAGTCGATTTTCCTAGTTACGAATTCGTTTTGAGTCTACCCACGTTTTTCTAGAACTGGTAGAAACCCACTGTTGGAAACTTCACTGTATAGGCATTTTTCTCATGCCCAACACTTATGCTTTTGATGGTGCATGCACCCATCGCTTAACAGCCTGAGAAACCCAATTGTTGATTGGCTTGGCTGATTTTGATATACCTTTGGCTATGTGAGAGCCTGTTTTCCCCTTTCCCTTGTGGAGATCATGCCCAGCTCGGGGGTGGCAGTGGTGCTGAGAGATTGAGGAGCACACTGGCCTACGGTTGGGTGGAACGTTGCAGAAGTGTAGCTGGTTGTTGGGACTACTTTCGCATAAGATAAGTATTCTCTTGTATTAAATTGAAATTACCATTTGATGAATATTATGAATGTATGTGGATGGGTTAAATGAATTTACTTCCGTTGTGATTTTCTTAAAATCATACATTTCCATATGTCTCTGTCATATTCTGTGGATGCTTATGGTTGAAAGTTTCATGGGGCTAGACACCCAATTCAGCATCACGTCTGTTATGCACTTGTATATGTATAATTACATTTTTAATTCGAATGTTTTTTTAATATGTATGGGGCTGGATGCCCGATTTAACCTCATGATCCTCTCCATATAGCTAATTGAATGGGAGGGAACGTGACAATCACAATAATCATGACAAGCATCACAAGAATCAAAAGCATGAGAGACAAGAGACATAGAGTTTCTGTGGGGAAAACCCTAAGGTGAAAAACCCCACAACTTCCTCAGAGATAGAGAGAGCAATGGCTCAACCAAAGTACAACCAAAATACACTTAAGATAGTCTCCTAGAAGCAGATGATCCTCCTCCTCACTAGTGCACCACTTTCTGAGTGAGAGAGAGATGACTTTCTGAATGATCTAAATAGAGATCTCCTGATCTCTATTTATACTAACCTGTTTTCCCAGTGACCTTATGGGGCCGACTTGTCTAGCTAGGTACATCCACAATATAATATATATATTTCAGGGCCGACCCCACACATGGTGGTCTAATGAACCATCGGCAATTACACACACTTGCGACACTTGTCAATCCACATGACGACACTTCCTTATAGAGGAATAACACATCTCTAATAAGGGCACAATAAATATATATGAAATACATAGATGAAATACATTCCGAAGTTACATATACACCAACAGTTACAACAGAAAATTAGATGTTGTCAAAATAGGCTAAACAACCTTCTACAAGTGTCCCTAAGCATCTGCTAGCTAGTAACCAACTATAGTAAATAAACAAAATTCCTTAGTAACTATTTCTTCATGCCAAAATCTTCATGATCCTCGAATCTTCACAGGTGCAGCGTTACTTTAGCTTTCCCATACTTCTCCATGAGCTTCCATTGATCAGCAGCTAGCAACTCTAACGTGGCCACCTCTTTAAAAAATACTCGCAGCTCTGTGTGATCCATATATGAACAGCTCCTGAAGTGTGCACAAGCTTCTATGAAGACCCAAACTAGCTCAAACTCCTTTGTTAACTTTTCCACTATTGTTTTTCCTGTTAGAGGCTGGTTCATGTCAGCAAAGCCTTCATGATCCAATATGCATTCCCATAACTTGCCCTGGTATTCTTCCTATGTCCTCATGGTGCCATCCTCCTCCAAAAAGAGAGGAAGTCCCCTCTTGAATAAATGGTCAAACATATCCCTGTAAAGTTTCACCTACTGTGTCATAAAATCAATCCTAGCTTGAATAGCATTCACTTGTTGATGCTTATGTATCACTCTCTTGGCCCAGATGATAGTGGACACTTTGTCCTTTATACCTGCTATATTTACCTCTTCTTCAGTCAAGCCATTCAAGAATTCTATGGCCTTTTCAGCATGCTCCACAGGATTTTTATTCAATTTTTCATTTGCTGCTACTACAGATTGCTTGGGTGACTTGATTACAGCCTCTTTTTCCAGAATGAAATCAAGATATGGCCTTAGTTTTCCTGCTTATGCAATAATGTCATCCCAAATGACTTGCTTGGCTTCCTGCAGGGAGGTCTGACCTGTGGCTTGCTTCACTAATTCCTCATTTTTGACCTGCATCTCCCGGTACTTGGTTTCCCAAGCCTCCTTTTCCTGTTCTTCCTTTGACATCAGAGTCTTCAGATTTGTGTTTTGCTTCTTTAACCGCTCTACTTCTAAGTCTCTCATACTTTCCTGTGCCATATACCCCATGAGGGAGAAGTCACCCGACTCTATGGAGGAGGGTGTGGCCATGTTCTCTATCTCATTTCTCTTCTCCTACAGTTTCTTTTCAAGGTCTTCAGACTTAGCTCTCCACTTCTTTTCACTCTCCACCATGAGATCCATATCACTCAGCCACAACTTTTCCTTCTCTTCAAACTTCAACAACCTAGCTTTGCAGTCTGTTTGCTCCTCTTGTAGCTTTTCTCTCTTCTCTTCCAGCTCTTCCAATTCAAAGGCTTCCACCAGCTGGGTGGAGGGGATTTTTAACTTCTTTTTTAATGACTAAATGGTGTTGTCTTTTTCATCTAGCAGCTTTTGTATACTGGACTTCTTGTCTTCTTGGATTTCAGTAGCCAACAATGCGTTTTACAGCTTTTTGATTTGTGTCTTGTGGGATTTGTTCTCCACTCTCTCTAGTCTAAGCTAATTTTGAACCTTGTTCTTATTGACTTGCAATTTAGAAAGTTCTAGGGAAGCCTTTAGCAGTTTGGCATAGATAACATCCCTAGTCTCTTTGTGCAAGTTGATCACATCAGGAACAAGAATATATTCTAAGTTCACTTTCAGTTCAGTGGCCTTGTTTTTGGTGGTTAAGGCCAAGCTCAAGGTGTTCTGGGCATAGTTCGTGCTAGCTACCAAAGACACATCTTTATTTGAAATCTTCCTCACCTATTCATATAGCTTAGACTCCTCTGAGGCTGCCTCTATGCTCTCCTTGTACTCACTAAATAGTTCTTCCTTGCTTTTTCTTGGTGCAGCAGGTTCAGTGGTTGCCTTATCAAACACATATTCTTTGATTTCGAAGGTAGGCAACTTGGCCTTCATGTGCTTATTCTTAGCCCAACTAGTTGACACCTGTACAATTTGCTGCTCAAGTTTTTATACTTTTTTCCTTTTGGGAGCTCTTTCTGTGTCATCATCTATATCCATGACATCAATTATTTCTACTTTGTTGGATCCTCCAGAGCCACTCGCAGGGGGTATAACTTCTCCAACTGTTGGGACCAAGCTGGAGGAGCTAGGCAGTGGTGAGGTGGCTTTTGGTACCAGGGAGGTGGAGTCATCAGGTGTATCTATATCCATCTGACCTTTCCCAGGATATTCTAACAAATTGGCAGTCTCATCTAGCCCTACAATTTCAAAATGTATAAAATCTTTTCTGTTACTTTATTTTATTCTATCTGATATGATGTGGTGGGGGTCATAATTGATGGCTGCCTTTTCTCTGAACCCCATATCTCTCATCATACCTTCAATGGTTGGAAGGGAATCCTTGTTTTAAATAGTGAATGGGCCTACAACCCATGGAAAGGTGATATCTGAAGCCTTCTTGTCATCCAGGAAATGCTCAACTTCCACCTTCAGCTTTTGCCTGATGAATTCCAATGCAACTAACCTAGGGGTTAGAAAATCTGGCAGCACATAAGGTGCATGGTCAAACCCATAAAATCTAATTGTTGTGCTATGATTTGATAGGAACCAGTCCCCTAACCTCTTCTCAGGAGAAGGATGCAACAATTCTTTCATTTCTGCTAATACCCTGGGTAGTTTCCTCTTGAAGAAAACATAGTATACTTCTGACATGAGGCCATTCATGAATTTGTTGTAGTCAATATACATTTCCTGTGTGAGTAGCTTCTCGGGGATCTGCAAATTTTCTTCATTGAATAATAGGCACATCTTCAACAAGTATGACTGAAACCTGAATCTTCTAGTCTTGGGGAACTTCACTAGCTTGGAATGGATATTCTCAGCTAGGGCCTCATCAAACCTAAGATAGGCACACTGGATGGACTGACTGGGCTCCTCAGGCCCAAGAGGACATGTGCTCATGAAAAAAAGCAAGCTTATTAAAGGCTCAATGATATACATGTCATTATCTAATCCTAAGAATTGGGCTAACATGGTGATGAAACATTTTGACTCTTCAGTGAATAGACTGACTTCACTAGGGAAAGGTTGGTTCTGGAAGGAGACATTTGGCTGCAGGCTATAATGGAAGAAAATTTACTTAAGGTCGGCTGGGGCCTGTCTGAAATGTTGAATTAGGGATTCTTCTCTGTATTCTTTGGCCTTTTGACATAACTCTTTTGGGATTGATAGGGCATTTCTAACAGTGAGGGGATTTATTTGGAACAAGATCTTAGAGTTGGTTGCATCCATAATCACCCTCTCAGAGGAGGACTAATGGGTGGCGCACTAGTTGATAAACTCATGATAGTTTGGGGTTTGGTTGATTGCAAATAAATTGAAAAATGTCTGGTAAACCTTATGCACGTCAATGTTCCCCTCCCTAATCAGCTTCAACCTGTCCTCAACCGTCTCAATGGAGTTGTTTATCAGCACTGTGTCATAAATCTCGACATCCTTATCCTCAAACAAATCATTTATCCTCTGGTGTTCGAAATATGGGGGTTCTATTAGCTTGGCCATTTAAATAGTTTAATATGGAACATAAGGCCTACCTGGTTATCGACAGCTAGGATGAGAATCTGGATGAGTTGTCGGCTTCTGCACAGTCATCTGGCATTTTTCGATGCACATGTCAAATGATACTCAGGTTCCTATGCAGCTGTATTTTATATTATTTTCTTTTCCCTTATCATCCTTGCACTTATCACAGTGAAGAATATTTCTGAGCCCTCCGTCTATGTGATCGATCTTGAGCCGTGGATCTCCCTCACCCTGCAGCTCTATAACTCTTCATGGATTTCAATCTTTCCACATGTTTCCTTTATTTCACCTTAGATCCATGAAACCGTTGTCCACCGCCGATCTGGATCTCGCCCACATCCTGGCTATCAAAAGGAGCGGCCCCTACCATGTTCACAAATTTGGGAGGTGTAATTAACCCGTGCAAGTTAAATTTGTGAACAAATCCTCCACCGTAGATTTCAACTCCACCATATCTACACTGTTGCAATATGCGGGGTCTACCAAAAATTCGCAAATATGAAAATGCCAATTCTCTGCACATGTCAAATCGACGAAGTAAATGTCGTCTGTAGATCTATCCTTTCGCTCGTTGATCAAATTTCCAATTTGCTTGCGGGATAAACACTCTTCCTCCGCTTAAAACACCCCATCTTATTTTAGCGAAGTGTGCTCATGGCCGTTGATCTCCATCGCCACAGATATGCGTCCTTCACTTATGCCATCATTTAATTGCGGAAGGAGTTTTGCATTTGCCTTCATTTGCTAGGTTAAGACATAGGATCCTTTGATTATTTCACTCTGAAATTAGGGAGAAATCCTTTGGAGGTCCTATTTGCACCCTTATGGGTCATATGCTTAAACTGAGGCTTTGCTTAATCCATTTCATGGGCTAGAACCCCTTCAAAATGCCTAGGACAAAACTGGTGCCAACACTGGGTTTAGCATCGAATTTCAGGATATTCGATGGTAGTTTGGCATGAATATGTGGCCAATGTGGTTCATTCCAAATGGGATTGTTTATCAATCTTGAAAAATCCAACAGGTCCAATGTTTCCAGGAAGGGAAGTTTCCTATTAAGTTGCGTGTATGAATAATATTGATGGGGTGTTGGAACACCTGTCAAGCCCTGCACTGGATATTGTTGCATATTGTATCCATACATGTTACCCGCATGGTACTTTTGGAAGTTTTGTGAGTTGGGGATCATCTGGTTAACCGATTGTTGGTTGGGAATCATAGGATTCACCAATTGATTCATAATCGAATTGTAGAACGGTTGTTGAAAATGCTGTTGGGTGGGATTGGATGGCGTAGATACCTGAGGTGGTGGGACTCATGTGGGGTTCCCAAATCCTTTATTGGGTAGATTAACCGCACCTTGAGTAGGGGTAGGTGTCTGAAAGGGTGGATCCAATAAATTGTTCGTTCTTCCTTGATTGAGAAACGAGGTTTGGGGAGGTGGGATCCATTGATGGTTAGAGACACTAGTATAAGGTAACCCATGATTCAGATTAGGGGGTAAAAAGATTGATGTTTATTCGTGTTTCCCCCAGTAGGATTCTGGTTACCAAATGTTTTTTTCCTCCGAGTAGGTGGGTTTTGTGGTCCCCATGAAGGAAGTGGGCCTAATGAAGGAGGTTGGTTGTTGGTACCGCTTGGGGAACCGACAAAAGGTTATACTCCAATAGGTGGGGTTTGTGGTCCCCACAGAGTAGATGGTGCTGATGGAGGAGGTTGGTTATTGGTTCCTCTTGGGACACCAATAAACGGTTGTCCTCCAATTGGTGGGGTTTGTGGTCCACACTAAGCAGATGGTCCTGACTGGGGAGGTTGGTTATTGGTTCCTCCTGGGGCACCAATAAATAGTTGTCCTCTAGATATAGTGTAGATTGTGGTTGAATATTGACTTCCAGTCACAACAGGTGTTCTAACAGTATGAATAGACGGCCTTCCAACGGAAAAATTAGAAGAGATTGACTGTGCAGGTTGGCTCGCTACATTATTAGTACCGATTTGTGAAGATGAGTGTGCACTAATTCTAGATGATGTGTGTAGCAGCGGGAAAGTATAGTTTTTCCCCTGGCTAGAAATGTTCCCTGAAGGTGAAACAAATATTTCATTTGGTAATAGATGAGGGGAAGGTTGGAGGGGAGTTTCTGGCGTTAGTTTCATAGGTACTGGAAAAGTGAGGAAATCATTGAGGACTTTGCCTAGAGTCGTGTTCCATAATGATGAAGATGGATCAAAGATGTTTATCGTCCCCGAATCATTGGGGAAAGGTTCATAATAGATCCAATCTGTGGGTCCATATCGACCTATGGATGAAGTGCCATAGGTAGTATCGTAGGATGTGGATTGGAGGGCTCTAGAATCACGATGATTTACCACTTGAGACGTGGATATCGGTGGGAATTGTGAGCTCGAAGCCATTATTTGTGTAGCTTCATGTCTAAATTTGTCCGTCACCGCACGTTCTTGGGATAAAAGAACAAGTTATGCTTGTATGGATGCCATGATTTCATGTCCCGAAGGGAGAAAGGAAGAAGGAATTTCGAATGATCTATTACTGGAAGATACAAATTTGTAGCTACGCATAACCAAAGAAGTAGGTATGACAGGTGGGGTTACCAATTGTACTAAAGGATGGTTAAATTTTGCAGCGAACTGGATCATCTTAGAGGGTAAAGGATCAGATTCCTCGATAACCTCGATATATCTCTCGGAGAGATCAATTTGTGATGGCATTACCAAAGCGGTGCTATTTTCTAGAGTGATAAAAAATTCCTTCACAACATCGTCTTCTGGTGGGACAACATCGTCTTCTGGTGGGACACTAACCTCAGGTGCTATAGTGGTTTCCAATGTCGTACTAACTTTCGGTACTACACTGGTTTCTGGTACTGCACTAGTTTCTAGGATTGTGCTAGGAAATTGGGGTACCATAGCAACTGGTGGTGTCATATTGGTTGATTGTGGGACAGTCCCCCGACCAGATGGTCTTCTAGTAGGGGGATTAGGTATGCATGAAGGTGGTGTACAACTAGTTCTAGGAATCGATTCAGGACTCTTCCCTTGTTGTCTTCATGATTTCCTTTGGTCTGCCATGGAACATGAATATATAATGTGGGGGAAGTCTCGTTTAAAAAAGAACTAAAAAAACCCTCAAGCAACCGAGTGTGCAAAAGGGGAGTTAGAAAAATAAGAGGTGCACAGGCCAAAAATCAAGCTCAAAAACTACACTGAGACCGATGTCACAGTAAGCGAGCTACAACAAAAAGGCTAGAAATCCAACAAGCAACACTAAAAAAATAAAAGACTCTCTATAAGGTACAATAGTAGGCAATCTTCCTATCTAAGGTCTAGAGACCTCAACAGATCGTATCCTCCGCAAGGTGATGAAATCCAAGTTGGAAAATACAAAGTGAGAGACCAAAAGATGAAGGGATATCCCTATACCAAAAGGGATCCCAGGTAAAAGATCCTTAGAAGGAAGGTCACTAGGATACCCCGTTCTTGACACATCTGAGAAGTTTTACTAGAGCTTCTGCCTTTGAGCCCTTGTACAACTAGTATGGATGCCATAAAATACAAGAAATATAATGGATTGATGTCCTTAAGCACTAAGTGGAGTGTGGTATTCCACAAAGTCTGTTCGGAACCAGTCCTCCCTGCTTACCCCCGTGGAACATGATTCCCTACCAACAAATTGGTGTATAACCGTGCCAAAAAATACAAGAGGATTTGAGCACCTTAAAGGAAAACAACTATGTCCCAAATTTAAAGTGACAGGGGGAAATTATTTGGATTCCTATCCCCGATGTCCTACCTAACTACACAATTCTTTTATATCCTCAAATGAGGTTAATGTGTGTTTAGTTAGGGAATAAATTTTAAGAGTTTGTTGTTTTACTCAAAAGGTGACAGAAGTGCAACTTGATGGTGTTAAGACTTGAATCAAACCATGCATCTACGAATGAATCAATGCAACTCTTTCTTTTGATGAATACCTAGCTACGGTAAGGAGAGTTCCTTATTCCCAAAAGAGAGAAACACACAATGCCAAAAAGAAAAATTTTCACTTTTGTTTTTCTTTTCAATTTTGTATTCCAAAGAAAAATATGAGATACTCTTTCACACTGAACCTATCCAAAAACAATTCGAAAAACAAACTTTTGTTTTCTTTTTACTTCAAACGAGCTTAAAGATGGCAAGTAGATGAAAAATGTTTTAAAGTTGCAAAAATGTTTTACTCATTAAGTGAAGAGGAAAAGAGATCTTTAAAATTTTCCAAACAAATTTGATAAGAAAAAATGCAAAGATTCTTTAACAAGAAATAATATTTTTCCAAAATTTCTTCAAGAATGCAAAGGAATGTGTAACGATGCTCTTGAATTTTAACAAAATGGCCACTTTTGCAAGATAAAACTAAAGATTCCAAGTAAGAAATTTACTCTTGTCACTTCAATCTCAAGAAGTCCAAACCATAAATAAACAAACAAGCAAACCAAGCCAATCTTCTAGACTTGCAGATTAGGAGTAGAGTGAGTAATCAGACCAAATGCAAAGGTAAAAGAAGGTCATGGGAATGGTATGAATGACTCTGGAAGTCCTCTAATTTCTAATTCACTAAGAACTTCACAAATTCACTCTAAAATCCAAATCAGGTCTCAAAAGCAAATCCAAGAAGTGTAGGAATCAAACTGAGATCACACATGTCTGATCAGGATAAGAGAGCTCAGGTCAAGACAAAAATAAAAAACAAGAATCAACCAAGCAAAACCAAAAATTTGATGCAACATCCAGGGAATTTTCGCTCCCTGATAGACCACTTAGGCGTGAAATTTAGGGATTTTCGCTCTCTAGTACACTGCATGGGCGCAACAATATTAAGATTTTCACTCTATGGTATATAGGAGGGGAGCAAAATTTCTCTATGATGGACTAGGGGCGAAGGCCTGAGAAGAAATTTTGAAATTTCTGAAGGTTGCAGACCGAGAGAACTCAACTACGAGGATCAAACTGATAAATGAAGGTAAATGACTGATAAAACACAGAGATAATAGGTCAAATAGAAAAAAAATGAAGATTTGATAACCAAATGAAAACTGGGATATCCCTAGCGGAGTCACCAATTTCTGTTCTAGCAAATTCGTCCTACGGATAGTTAAACCTACTCAAAGATTAAAATAGATTTAAAAAAGTTTAATCTAAGACATGAATGCAACAAATGGAATCTTAAGTTCCTAGATCTAACACAATGCATAAATTTCAAAGTACTAAGAGAGAAGAGATGGTAAAAATTACCTTAGATCTTTCGGTTGTCCTATCTCCAACTTCGAACTTGATGCCCAAGATCTGAACTTGTTTAAGCAAGACAAGATACAATATATCCAAGCACTAGATGTGATGGTTAATATCTAAATCATATGAAACATATTATGGATCAAAAATCAAGAGGCATAACATGGGAGAATAAGCCAAGTTATATTAAAGGTAGGTAAAGAAGATAAACACAGAATTACCCTTGATGTCCAAGCATCAATCTCTCCTTCCAAGCCTTCCTCATTACCATCTATGCAAAAACTCCAAGACCATGGGTTGGATGCCTCCAAATTTATCCCCTTAGCTCATGGATGGCCTCCTTCTTATAGGATTTGGGAGGCCAACTACTAAGAAAGGAAGGTGGATCTATGTGAGCAAATGGTGGATAAAGGAGTTGAACCAGGCTAAAAAGGGAGGATGAGGTAGGATTCGAGGGGAATCCCAATCCCAAGAATATCTCCCTAGAGCTAAGATCCAAAATCCAAGTAATAAGTTTTTTAAGGTATTTTCGCTCCCTCTGAACTGAGCATAGCGTGAAAATGTTGTAATTTTTGCACCCCTGCAGGCATGCAAGGCACAAAAATACTATATTTTTGCACCTTGCACCTTTAGTAGGGCGCAAAAATATGCATAAAGTGGGCTCAATCAGATGGGACTTGGATCAATGAGGTGGAATTCAACTGTCATCAATTGGATTTGTCTAATTCAGCTGTCATCAATTGGATTTGTCTCTAAGAAAGGCCAAGGAGGGGACCAACAAGGTGAAAATAGTCTCAACACTTGTTAGTAGGTAGTACCATTAGGTTCTGCATGGTGATATGACATGAAGACGCTAAATGGCGTTCAAAGTGGGACTTTGAAGCATAACACTAAGAAAATCCCTAGTTGAAAAAATCATCAAAATAGACAATGGTTCATCCATGGAATCATTCCAAAGTAATGTACATTATTGTAATCTGATGTCATGATTCCAACAAAACTAAAGACTTCTCCATCTAAGCCTCAATTATCGAGTTATGGTGAGTTTTAAATCGCTTCCCAAATACATTCAAGGACACTTGGTGAATTTCAACTAGGGGCATAAAAACCCAACCGAGCAACAAAATTGAGTGCCATAACCTCCTACAAGTATGTTTTGGAAAGGGTAATATGAAAATTATTCCGCACACTCGGTTGGAACATTTTTCAAAAATCTACCCTCTAATCCAGAAATTGCATTACATGTTACTGAGCAAACCATAGTTGCAAAAATTGTCAAAATAGACAAAGGGAATTCCATGGTCTCATGATAGTGTGGTGTCCCTAGTGGTACTTCGATATGGTGATTAAAAAAGAACTTAAATTTTTTCCATTTGAGCCTTGGTTACCAATTCATGGCGAGTTTCAACTCACTTCCAAAATCCATTTAGGGACACTTGATGAATTTTAACCGACGACATAAAAACTAATCAGAGTAGTAGAATTGAGTTTCATAACATCCTACAAATTTTTTTTGGAAAGGGAAAAATTACCACAGTTCCCACACCCTTGTTTGGAATAGTTTTCAAAAAATACCTCTAAAGCAGAAATTGCATTGCATGTTACTGAGATAACCCTAGTTACAAAAAATGTTAAAATAGGAAATGTTGGTGCATGGTCTCACAATAGAGTGGTGTCTCTAGTGGTACTCCACTGTCATGATTCCAATGGAACTGATGGTTTTTCCATCCGAGCCTTGGTTATCGAGTTATTGTGAGTTTCAACTCGCTTCCCTAAATCCATTTAGGACACTTGGCGAATTTCAATTGGGGGCATAAAAAGTAATCCGAGCAATGGAATTGAGTGTCATATCCTCCTTCAAGTGTGTTTTGGAAAGGTCACGATGGCCACACTTCCTGTAACCTCATTTGGCATATTTTTCAAAAATATACCCTCTAATGCAAAAATTACATTGCATGTTACTTAGAAAAACCATAGTTGCAAAAATGATCAAAATAGACAATGGTCGGCCCATGGAATCATGCTAGAGAAGTGTCCCTAGTAGTACTCCAATTTCACGATTCCAAAGGGATTGATGATTTGTCCATTAGATCCTTCGTTATCATGTTATGGAGTTTCAAATCGCTTTGCAAAGCCATTCGAGGACACTTGGTGAATTTAAACTGGGGGCATAAAAAGAAACCGAGCAATGGAATTTATTTCCATAACCTCCTTTAAGTTTATTTGGGAAAGGACAATATTACCATGATTCCCACACCCTCTTTTGTTAAAGTTCCCAAAAGCTTACCCTCTAATGTAGAAATTACATTTCATGTTACTAATCAAATCCCTAGTTGTGAAAATCGTTAAAATAGATAATGGTCAGTACATGGAATCATGCTAGAGTGGTGTCCCTAGCAATACTTTGATGTCGCTATTCCAGTAAAACTAATGGTCCTTCCATCCAGGCCTTAGTGATCCAATTATGGAAAGTTTCAACTCGCTTCCCAAAGCCATTCAAGGACACTAAGCAAATTTCAATCGAGGGAATACAATAAAAACTGAGCAACAAAATTGAGTGTTATAGCCTCCTCCAAATGTGCTTATCCAAGGTCAATATGACAACAATTCCCACACCCTCATTTGGCAAAGTTTTAAGAAATTTACCCTCTAATAAATAGATTGCATTGCATATTACTAAGCAAAACCCTAGTTGTGAAAATCATCAAAATAGATAATGGTCATTCCATGGACTCATGGTATATTGGTGTCCCTATAGGTATTCTGATGTCACAATTATAATGGAACTAAAAACTTCTCCATCTAAGCCTCGATTATTAATTTATGGTGAGTTTCAATTTTCTTCCCATATCCATTTAGGGACACTTGTAGAATTTCAACCCGAGGCATAACAACCAAACTGAGTGATGCAATTGAGTGTCATAACCTCCTGCAAGTGTGTTATGGACATGTCGGGATGACCATGATTTCCAAACATAAGGTTGGAATAGTTTTCATAAATTTACCCTCTGATGTAGAAATTGCTTTTCATGTTACTATACAAAATCCTAGTTGCAAAAATCGTCAAAATAAATAATGTTTGGTCCATGGAGTCATTGTAGATGGGTGTCCCTAACTATAATATAATGTAATGAGTTCAAAGGAACTGATAGTTTGTCCATCTAATACTTGGATTTTAGGTTATGGTGACTTGAAACTGGCTTCCTAAATCCATTTAGGGGCATAACCCATGCAAGTTTGTATGGGAAAGGCCAATATGATGACAATGTCCACATGCTCAGTTGATAGAGTTTTCCAAAATTTACAGTCTCATTTAGAAATTGCATTGCATGTTACTGAACAAAAACCCATTCTTAAAATAATCGAAATAACCAAGGGTCAGTCCATGGACTTGTGGTAGATGGGTGTACCTAGCGATACTATGATGTCATGAGTCCAATGGAACCAATGATTTTCCATCCAAGTCTCTATTTTAAATTTATTGCGATTTTCATCTCACTTCCTATAGCCATTCAGGTATACTTGACGAATTTGAACTGAGGGTGCAAAATCCAATCGAAGTAGTGAAATTGTGCTCTATTGGAAAGAAATTTTAAAAAATCATAAGGAAAATAATGCATTGCATGTTAGTTAAGGACCATATGTTATATTTATTTTTCATGAAATTTTTAATGTAATTTTAGTAAGCAACCCATGACTTGAATTTGACTATGTAAAATAGTTTTGACTTCTTAACTATGATAATGAATAATTTAATAATAGTTTATTATTTGAATTGAACAAATCATCATTGGTTGAAGCATTCATTTTCATTGTAGGGTCATTACTAGTATCATCACATGGACAATTAATGTTGCATATATAATTTATTTATCGTATTGTAAACTTTTTAAGCTTTGCTATTGCTAGACAAATGATATGATTAATATGTTAAAAACTATATCTATGATAATATTCATGTATTCATCTATTATGAGGGGGTATTGTAAAGCATGTTATATAACATTTAATTTGTGATTATAATGTTTAGTTGAGATAACACTTCATGAACTTGATTAAGAGATGAAAACCATGGCTAATATCCTCTTCCATATAAAGATTGAATGACATGTTATATATATATATATATATATATATATATATTGAATGACATAAAAACTTTGGGCAATTTTTTTTTTTGAAGAGAAGAGTATATGTGGTGTCCTATTTTTCTTCGCTTTATATATGACAATGATGTCTATTTTTGGTTAACTTGATGTCTTATTCTATTGTGACTTGAAAATTGATGGTGTACATGTGTATGTGTATATGTATGTGTGAGTGTGTGTGCATGCTTACAGTTGATATGTTTGATTACAATATGTTGATGAGATGATATCTATATTCATGGTTGGAAAAAACATGAGAATGCATGGATTATAACACTATTTTCAATATAACACAAATATGCTTTATGGATTGAAATTAATATTAACACTTAATATTGAATATTTTTTTTGTTTCCAGAAAATTGGTGAAGATGAATGCTTGGATGATGATCTAGACTATGTTGACAATGGACCATAGAAAGGAGTTGATTATAATGATGATGGATCGGATCAAGATGATGACGATGCTGATGTTGGGTTCAATGAAGATGATGATGATCATTATGATGTTGGTGTTGGTGGTGGTAGCCATTGATTCTATTGATAAGCTTGTGGATGTTTATTACTTTATCCATAGTATTGGATAGGTATTGTTGCTTTTATGATGATCCAATTTCATATTACATTTTGGGTAGGGTATTTTTTTAGGATTCTAATAATATATATAAGTATAGTATTCTAGGCAATTATTTTGGATTGAAAAAATCACGTGTGTGTGTGTGAATATTAAATATGAAACATACAATTTACTATTGAAACTTGCAAATTTTGGCAAATACTATAATAAAAAAACATATTTTATGTAAATATAGGTGATATTTGAGAGTAAACATGTACAATTAGAGTATTTATTTTTTGAAAAAAAAGTCCAGAAAATAGCCAAATGGAAAAATTTGCCTCTAAAAATTACCATAATTCTGGGTCATAATGATTTGTATCATGGATTGATGTTGACATATAAACTATGATCACCCTTGATCATTTTGACTTTTCTACATATGGATATCAAAAAACGCATTTCTTGTGATATTGATATTTTTGTTATATATATTTCACTTGTTCTTTTAAATTTACTATAATGATTTGTAAGAGCGGTTATTGATTTGATGATGTATTCTAATTTCACTTCTTATGATGAAAGATAATGATGATTTTATCACTATTATCTTGTAAATTAACATATATTGGAATTTATCGATGATCATTTGATGAAGAATTAGTAAATATGATGAAATTACTATTTCGGATGAATGTTGTCTATTTGTCTTAAAATTTTTCATAAATTTTATGCAATTATTTTCAATAGTGATATATTCTTAATTTGTAAGTTTCATATGTCAATCCTTTCTATCCCATTCAGTTAAGGTGTGGGTTCATCAATAGGACGATTCAAGTTCAATTCCCCGTAGGGGTGAACTAGTTGGGAGGAGACACCCAAAATCCAACCAGAGTAGGGTTGGTGTGGACTAGGCTAGGTGCGATCCCAGAGTTATTTTGACGGCTTAAATTTTCGTGGCTCATGGTTTCTTAGACCAAATTCCACTCCCACAAGTTAAGGAGATTCTAGAAAACAAAAAAAAATTGTATGTTTCATTATGTTATTTGAGAACTATGAAATAAATGAATATATGAACTATTGAAATTAATAAATTAATTATATAATAATATGATATAATAATTAATTTGGCACAAAATTGGATGCAAATGTAGGTGTTAAATAGGAATCCTAATGTGGTGCTAATGAGGAAGCAAAATATGAATCAAAACTAGGAGCTAAATGGAAGCCTAATCTATCACAAATCTAGAAGCAACACTGGATGCAAACCTTAACGCTAATTTGGAATCCAATGTTGGTTATATTGTGGAAGAAAAACTAGAATCCAAACTATAAGAAAAACTAGATGCTAAATGGGAAGCTAAATGTGGCATTCTTGAGGAATCAAAATAAGAATCAACCCAAGGATATAAATGGGAAGCACAAAGTGGCACTATTGCGGAATAAAAAATGGATGCTAAACTGGGAGATAAAGTGGTTTCAAAACATGGAAACATTGTGGAATACAAACATGGTGCTAATGTGGATGCAAATAGGGATGTAAAACTATGCATTAAAAATGAGGAAACAATTGGAACTAACGAGGATTCCAAACATGGTGCTAATGTGGTAGAAAACATGGTTGCAAAGTTAGACGTTAATGTGTATGCAAAACATGGCACTAAATAGGAAGAATAATAGGGTGTGAAATGGGAAGAAAAACTTGGTGCACATTTGGAAGCAAAACATGGCACAAAATGAGAAGCAAATCTTGGTGCCAATTTGGAAGCGGAACATGGTGCAAAATGGGAAAAATATGAGATAATATGGTAGCACAGATGGATGCAATATTGGATGCTAATATGGATGCAAACAAGGTGCTAATGTGGAAGAAAACATAGATGCCAAAATAGATACGAACTTGGTGTTATTCTAAGTGATACCTAGATGCAATTCTTTGCGTAATTGGGAAAAGTGGATGCTAAAAAGGAAGCTAAAGGAGATGCTAAAATTGACACTATACTGGAAGCTAAATGGAATGGTATTCCAGACACTATTTTGGATGCAAAATGGGACAGTAATCAGGATGCTAATTTGGACACTAAATTGGACGTTAAAAATGATGCTAAATGGGACGAAATTTTAGGCACTTTAAAAATTATCCATCACACACCAGGTTTAGCTTCTACTTGGGAAACGTAATGGGGAAAAAATACACTAAATGGGATGTTAATTTCCAATTTTGTTTTTAGTGATTGTTGTCCCTAGTTGGGTAGAATTTAACCAACAATGATCAAAGAGAGGGGTTGTGGATGCACATTTCAAGATTTTGAAGAAGGTATTATGATATAGGAACCATACCCTAGATCATATTAATGGAATGCATCTAAAAAAACCCTTCCATGGAACCTCTATCCAATAAGAAATCATCCATACCAACCTCTATTTCATTTCCTTCATTGCCAACATGTGAATAATTAGTGTTACTATAAACATTCTGAATTGGTGAATCATGACATAGCTAGAATTGAATAAGCAGTTGATTCAACCATGCTTGGCATGATGCCTCTCTAATCTATGCTCGTTTTACAACCTTCTCTCAATTTGACATTGTAGTGGGGCACACTAGAAGATGGTATATAGTTCGCCTATCACGAGAATCACGATTTCAAAAATATTGAATAATACATCGATGATATCAATAAACACAATGCAATTAGTTTGTTCAAACATCATACCAAACAATTATTATAATTAGTACAATTTTTTTCCAATAGTACATGTACAACCAACCACTTTATAAAACATAATGTCAAAATGAGCAATACCTTTACATTAAATCCATAAATATTAAAAAAAATACAATTGAACAATGATATTTTTCTTATGCCCCAAGGGGCCATCTAAAGGTAGTCCCAACGTAAGGCATCATTGATGATGAGTGGTTAGTGGTCTATGAAAGTTATAGTTTATTAACAAATCATCACCAAAGGAAAAACTATGTAATGCATGCATAAGAACAAATCTAAATTATTTTCTTTTCATAAATAACTCCTTATAATTGGAGCGTTCCTCGATGACCAATTTAAACTAAATAATGAGCACCTACACCTATTTATGAACCCTACAATGTTCCCATGAGTGCATGTATGACCATCGATATATAACATGTTCTTCCTCTTTATGTTTCCATATGCATAATCATTAATGCACATAATATACATGGAAATGCTATGTTTGTATTTAACAATATTCAAGTAATCAAATCGGAAATAAAGAGGATGAAAAAATGGCATAAGCGCTGCTAACTATTTGGGAGGAACAAATACATGTGAAACAGTTAAAAAACCAATATTTATAGCATCTATTTTAGATTTGGCAATCATACAATTATCACCACAAAAGGAGAATTCATTTCCAACATTAAGCACAAACAAAGAATACTAGGGAAAATTTTAGGGGCGAAATTTAGCCCATGGGCTAATTTTGACCTTTCTTTTCCAAAAACAATTCACCCATTTCCATTTTTTTTATAAACTCATTCGTCCAAATTCCACGAGATAAAAAAAATTACTCTAAAATCGCCAAAATTGTCCAGAAACTATATAAAATCCTTATAAAATAGAATCTTTTTAGAAAAAAAAATCACCCAACATTTTATGGTTGGAAATTTAAGAATTAGTAAGAGTCACCAAATTTTTTACACTTTAATTAAATTATGGATCCTTAAATTTTTCCCTATAAAATATGAACAAGTACCATACAAAGTGCAATTGTAAGAGAATTTGGTATTTACTTTTCAAATGGATAGGAGGAGAGAATTCATTGCTACCCTCCAACAACTGAATCAACCTTGGTGTGCACTTGGACATTTTTTCTCTCAACTCATACAACTTTTTGGATCTCATAGTAGGGATGTTTTGAGTGGTATTGATATCATACTTTAGATCACTATAACTCTCGATTGACTCAACAAAAGGATACATGTTGGTCAATTTAGGATGAAACATAGTTTTTGTGTCTTCCAAAATTTCAAAAAATGAACACATAGAATTGTTGCTACCTGTATTTTCTATATCACCTATTGGATTATTTACCATAGTGGGAGGTATTATATTGTTAACAATGGATATTTGATCATTAATATAATAGGTCAATTTGGCATGCCAAGGGTTCTCCTTCAATCCTTGATATTTTGAGCAATGATATACTACCAGAGTGTCATAAGAGAGATATAGTTTATGATGAAGTACCATCGACTAAATATTGTTGTTGGAATATGGCATGTTAGAATTAGCGGGTTAAAGAGTCTTTCCATTTCCACCTACTAGTTTCTTGCAATATCTTTCTCTTGACAAGATTTTGCAACATTTTTTGACTAGTGGAATATATTATGCATATGAGCTTGATACCGAATTAGGATCCCACAAAATTCAATGAATAATTATTCGCATTGACATGCATAAATAGCATTAATTCGATTGGATGATAAAAAAAATAATTAAAATATGAAACTACTTCTAATGGTGGAGGAGAATTTGAACTTTGAAATATATAAGGATTTTACTAGCTACCTTCAACTTTGGAAACCCCTTCTTTCTTGTTGCTTCGATATAGTTTATGTGACTGTAAAATTTAACATTAGGGTTTTTCCTCTCTTCTCTTTCACAACGAGATATTTTCTCTCTAGACATTGTATATTTAATCTCTTTTTTCTTTTATATATGATGCATTGGGCATCTGTTGCAATGGTTCCACACATTACATCGACTACTAAAACCTATCCTTGTCATTTTTTTAAAAATGTTGTCTCCTTTTTTGTGCATATTGTACATATTAACACACCGATTCTCTTCATATAAAATCACACTATTTATTTTAAGTTAATGTGTGACGTCCCCAACCCCTCCATTACCTTCAGAGGCGGTGGGAGAGACTCATATCCATTTTTTTCTCTCAAAAATATTCCATTTTCACACACAACCGCAATGGCTTTCGATCCACAATCCTCCCTTCCACAATCCGCAATCCGCATTGCGGAACTCGGAAGTTGGATTTCCAAACTTACCTTCTCTGGAATACATTGCCTCTGCAATCCTTAATCCACATTGCGTAATGCGGAACTACGGGAATCCAAATTTCATTCTCCGGTAAAACATCCCTTCCGCAATCTGCATTGTGGAACTCAGAACTGCGGAATTACAAATATTCGTTCTGATGAAATTCTCCTTCTAACTTCCGTAATCGCCAATCCGCATTACGGGTGCAGAAAGGCGTAATTCCAACCATGCAAATCCAGGTTGATCACTGGCCTCCACAATCCACATTGCGGATGCGGGAGTGCGGAACCACACTCTCTGCAACAACAACTTACTAGGGACATAAATTACTCCTCCTTAAGCCAAATTGGGAAAGGTTGGTATCGTTGGAAAGCTCTTGGAGAGATCTATCCATTGGTGTAATCTCCTATCCCAACTGAGGTCTCTAACCTTGTCAATTTTCCAATTGAAGTCATGGATTATAACTCTCTTCAACAAGAACTCTACTTGCCTCTTGCCATAACTTCATCCTTCGTCTGACCCACAGAGAAGCTATGAACACCATAGGGCCATATAACTCTTTCCCCTGTCTAGGTGAGGCCAATAAGTCCTTCAAATCATGTATGCAATGTATAAAGAAACATATAATGTTAATATAACTAAGTTCAACTCATACATCTAACACATGTAAAATTAGTCATGCATTACACTCATGCAAATGAATGAGGTATTCACTATGATCTCAACCTTCTACTCAGGATTATACACAGTTTACTTATCAATCAAATTCATATAAACATTCATTCAATAACTTGGACATCCACACAAGAGCATAACACATGAAACATCAACATTTAATCCATATAAACACTTACCTTTGAATTCTTGAAGTTGTCCAAGCAACTCACTAAGTGCGAGCAACGTTCCACCCAACCTTAGGTCTATGTCCATCCTCTACTCTTTGAGCTGAGAGACCACCCTTGAGCTGGGATGTGTATCCACTAAGGAAGGATAACGACTCTGTTACAATCAATATCTTATCCCCATGCTAATACAATATGTAGTTGGGGTTTATCAAGCATACCAGAGAACATGGATGCTAAGCCAACCTACAGTGGGTTTATCAAGCATACAGGGTAACATAACCATGCTAAGCCAATCCGCAGTTGGGTTTATCAAGCATACAAGGGAAACATAACAATGCTAAGCCAACCTGCAGTTGGGTTTATCAAGCATACAAGGGAAACATAACGATGCTAATCCAACTCGCAGTTGGGTTTAACAAGCATACACGGGGAACATGGAGGATATTTCTAAGCTAGTGAGCTCAACCACATAGCTACATGCATATCAACACTAAGAAAATATGGCACCTGCATTACCTACCTCACCCAACAAAAGGAAGGCCCTCTTCTCTATTGCACAGTCCCTCAAGGCCCATTCCCTTCCAGTGCTATTCAGGGTGGGCATAGAAAGGTCCAACTGCTAGTTCTATGAGATTATAGCCCTCATTGGGTTTATCAAGCATTCCAACCCTAAATTTATTAGGATATTTAGACACTTAGGAGTTAGTTAAGATCAACATGTGTAATATATCCATTAGTAAAGTGTGTTTCTTTAGTATGCATTAGTATGCATTTGTAAATATTTAATCCAACGGTTACTATATGTTGTGATCTGATGGCTCAACTTATCTTAGATCATACCTACCCTTGATCCTTGGCTTAATACCCGATTGGTCCATGATCTCTATTTAAAGAGCATGGAGGGTCATTGGAAAGTTGATCGATTATGATAAGCTCATTTGTGAATTTCTTTCTTTGCATAATAAACTGCTCTGTAGAAGCTATTTGGTTGGGGCCGTGGAGTGTTTCCCTCTCGAGGGTTTAAACCATGTCAAAAAATCGGTGTATCGATCTGTGATATGTTTGTGTGAAGTGGTTGCTCTAGGTGTTCAGTCTTTTGGGAGTACCCTGTGTACCCGAACAAAATCTGCCTTCTATCTTTGTTAATCCAACTGGCTCTTCTCAGGGTTTCGGACTAAGCTCCGTTCCGCAGTTTAACTCTATGCAAACATAACCCAGGTATTCTCACGACTCTGTAGTTCATCTCCAGGTTTTATTTAATGTATTTCCTGAACATATGAGGTTCACACGCAAGGATCTCTATGGAATTCGACTCTATAATTTCCACTCACACAGAAATCATGTTTTCCTTCTCTTCTCATGGCTTGGATCTACAACGCGGGTCCATGACTGAATGCGTGCATGAATGCCTGAGTTTTTCCCCCAGTTTTTGGGTCAACAATGGGTAGTCATCCCAACTCCAAATTCCCAGGTGGTTGAGTGTCTTATGGAACAAGTAACACATGCCATTCCCTGCCATACGGATTCGCAGGGTCGCCCCATACTCAATCGGCTTCATCAACATGGTTTCTCAACCACTCTCTTACAACAACAATAAATGTCAGCATGGAGGTCAAATGGGTTCATAAATGGACAAGTGGCAACATGGGATCCCATCCCATAACCCCCTCTCCTCTCCTTAGTGGATACACATGTCCCTTTCTCATTCGCTGCCTCCTTAGCCAGTTTTTGTGATGATTCATTGCAATATTTAAATGTTTACGTCATTTACAATATTTCATGGCTTAACATCCCATGAATAATCAAACTGTCAAATACTTGCCTATGTAGTTAAACCTTAAGCATCCACTAGTGGGGCCTTGGCCTTGAGCTCCACACTAGGGAAACACACCTTGCATATACACAATATTTACATTAATACCATTAATAACTAAGAGAAAAATAAAGGTATTAAAACTCCCTCCCCCTTAGAACAACATCATCCTCAGTTTTCCCAAATTGAACAAAAATGGGAATGCCTCTCTCATGGCATCCTCCATCTCCCATGTAGTCTCTTCGGGACTAAGGTACTTCCATTTCACCTTCACCTGCCCGATGGACTTGTTCTAGAGAAAAACAACCTTCCTATCGAGTATGCACACAGGCTCCACTTGGAACTCTCCTTTGGGTTTCACCTGTATCACATGCCAGTCAATTATATGATTAGGATCATGTACATATTTCTTAAGCAAAGAGACATGGAAAACATTATGAGCTTTCATATTAGAAGGCAATGCAATCCTATATGCAATAGGTCCTATTCTATCAAGGAATTCAAATGGCCCACAATATATGGGTGCCAACTTGGCATAGCTTCCCAACTTCATGGAACTCTTCCTGGGTCTCACTCTCAAGTAAACATGATCCCCAATCTGAAATTCCCCATGCACTCTCTTCAAATCTGCATAACTTTTTTGCCTATCCTGAGTTGCCTTCAAATTATGCCCGATTTTAACAACTTCTTGCTCCATCTCTTCAATCATTTATGGTCCAAGCACTACTCTATTCACTGGACTATACCAACTCACTGGAGTTCTGCATCCTCTTCCATACAACACCTCAAAAGGGCTCATCTTCAATGATGCTTAATGTTCGTTTTTGTAGGCAAATTCTACCAAGTGTAGATAGTCTTCCCACTTGGATGGCTTATCCATCACATACATCCTCAACATGTATTCAAGAATCTGATTCACCCTCTCAGTATGACCATTAGTTTGAGGATGATATGATGTGTTGAAATTAAACTTAGTTCCCAATTCTTGAAATAACCCTTTCCAAAATGTAGACGTGAACTTTGTGTCACAATCTAAAATTATTTCCTTGGGAAATCCATGCAACTTGAATATCTCTTTCATGAATATATTTTCAATATCATTTGACTTGTGAGTGGACTTAACTGGAATGAAATGAGATACCTTTGTTAGCTTGTCCACCACTACCATGATTGAATCATGCTTCTTCACTGTCATTGGAAAACCTGTTATAAAATCCTTAGAGATCACTTCCCACTTCTACTCTGGAATGGGCAATGGCTGCAACATTCCTGTTGGATGTTGATGATCTGCCTTGACTTGTTGGCACTTTTGACACCTATAAATATACTCTTCTATGTCCTTCTTCGTTCCATGCCAAAAGTACTGCTTCCTTGCTGCTGTTATAGTTTTATGATATCCTGGGTGACCAGAATATGGATTTTGGTGTATCTCACCCAACACAAGCTCCTTCAATTCTGCACAATTTGGAATGTACAGTCTAGTACCTTGATACATGAGAACATCATCCTCACCTAGCTGATATACTACATACTTTTCATCCACTTTACCCTCCTGCAACTTCTCCTGGATTTGGAGGCAAGATTCATCATTAGCTTGAGCTTCAAGAACCTTTTCCTTTAAAACTGATTTACAAACACTCACCGCTGCAATATGAAACCTCCTGCTAAGTGCATCTGCAACCTTATTCTCCTTACCCTTGACATGCTTAATCTCCATGTCAAATTCACAAAGAAACTCCATCCACCTCATTTTCCTAGAATTCATATTTATCTGGTCAAACAAATATTTTAAACTCATGTGATCAGTCCTGAGTTTAAATCTTCTGCCTAGGATATAATGTCTCCACCTCTTGAGTGCATGAATTATGGTTTCTAGCTCTAAGTCATGTGTGGCATAGTTCTTCTCATGTTCCTTCAACTTCCTTGACTCATAACAAATTACAAACCCTTATTGCATGAGTACTCCACCGATCCCTTCAATGCAAGCATCTATGCACACTACAAAATATTTATTTGGGTCAACAATATTCAAGACAGGTGCACTGGTAAGTAATTCCTTTAACTGCTGGAAACTCTTCTCACACTTTTCAGACCATATAAATATGATGTTCTTCCTCTGCAATGATGTGATTGGATGGGCTATCTTGGAGAAGCCTTCAATAAAACTTCTGTAGTAACCAACAAGACCCATAAAATATCTTACATTTGCAACATTCTTAGGTGTAGGCCAATCCATTATGGCCTCAATATTCTATGGATCCACTGCAATACCTTCTTCAGAAATGACATGACCTAAGTACTGCACCTTCTTTTGATAGAATTCACACTTGCTTAACTTGGCATACAACTGGTGTTCTCTAAGGAATTGTAACACCATCCTTAGATGCTCTTCATTCTCTTCTTCATTCCTTGAATAGAAAAGAATGCCATCCAAGAATACAATCACAAACTTATCCAAGTATTGGCTGAAGACACTATTCATTAGGAACATGAATGCGACAGATGCATTGGTAAGACCAAATGGCACCACCGTGAATTCATAATGGCCATACCTTATTCTAAAAGTTGTCTTATGGATGTCTTCTTCCTTTATCCTCACTTGATGGTAGCCAAACCTTAAGTCAATCTTGGAAAACACCTTAGCTTCCTTCATCTAATCAAACAAGTCATCAATCCTTGGAAATGGATACTTGTTCTTGACTGTTATCTTGTTTAGCTGCATGTAATCTATGCATAGTCTCAAATTTCCATCCTTCTTCTTTACAAATAACAAAGGTGCACCCCAAGGAGATACACTCAGTATGATATACTCTTTATCCATTAATTCTTGCAGCTACATCTTCAGTTCTATCAGCACTGGGGTGCTCATTCTGTAAGGAGCTTTAGAGATGGGTGCTGCTCCCAGAACAAGATTAATGGAGAAGTCAATATCTCTCTTGGGTGGTAGTCCTGGCACTTCACATATTGGAGAACACATATTGGAGATCTTGCAATAGCTGCAAGTATTCTATTCTCTGTCCCTTATCCCCTGATGAGTTTGATATGTGCACTGCATATAATTGACAACCCTTTCTATAAAAATTTCTCAACTTCAGGGCTGAGATCTGCCTCACTGAAACCTGCCTTGGAATTCCTCTAACCAACCTTGGTATTCCTTCTTCATCAAGGAATTCAATTACCTTCTCATAGCAGTCAATGTTGGCTCTATGTCTTTCCAACCAATCCATACCTATTAGGGCATCATAGGAGCCTAATGGTAGAACATTCAAATTTGCTTTGGTGAGGAAGCCATTCAACTCTATGGGGCACTCCTTCACTACTTCACTCACCTTTCCCTTGGTACCTGTGGCTAATTGGACTAACCGAGGATTGCTATGATTTACTTTACCAAGAGAACAACCTTCAACTATATTAGGAGACACATAGCTATGAGTAGATCCTGGATCAATTAAAACATAAATAGATTGCTTAGAAATCTTACCTTCAACTTCTACCACTATGGATTGGTGGTCTGCTTGGTGATCATCCAATGCTGCATAGATTATAGGTGTTTCTCTTTCCATATATTCCATTGTGGTTGCTTCTTCAAGGCCGTGAAATCTCATGGGATTCCCCCTTCTAGTTGGAAAATCTCTAAGCATGTGGTTTCCTCCACAACCCCAACACAAAAGTGGTCATTTTGATGTCTTATCTGCTGCTACATCTGGCTTGAATCCACTTCTTGCTAGTTGTACCTATGGAAACGTTCTGGGATGATTTCTTAATGGTGGTTTGAATCCACTTCTCCTTGGTTCAAAATTTCCTTTGGGCTTTCATTTCCATGTTGGATGCAACTATGACTTACCCTTTCTTTGCTCATAGCAATGCATGGTCATTCTAATAGCTTCATCAAGATAAGGTGGATTGAAAAATTCAATCCTATCTATGAAATTCGGTGGTAGGCTATGAAGGAAACATTGACTCTTCACTCTTTCATCCTTGATGTAGTCTACAAACCTCAAAAACTCTAAAAACTTATGAACATGATCTTCCATGGAAGTTTTCCCCAATCTGAGTTCATTGAACTCATTTCTCTTACTGTCATAATATCTAGATGATGGGTATTTTTCCTTGAAATATCTTTGGAATCTCTCCCAATTGATCCTTCTTTCACTGGTTCTCTTCACTTATATGAGGTGTTCCCACCAAATGGAAGCTCTTCCATTCAGATTGTAGATGTCAACTCTGGATTTCTCATTCCCTGAGTAGTCATGCATCCTGAAGTACTTCTTCATTCCGAGAAGCCATGCCTCAACCTCTTGACCTGTTTTTCTTTCTCCATCAAAGGTAGGAGGTCTTGCCTTCCTAAATACTCCTTGTGGGACTCCTTTGTATTTCCCTCTTCTCTCAGTTCTGCTGGAAGTGTGCCCAGGGATCTTTTGAGAATATCTGGAGTGTCTTGACTTGCTGGAGAATGATCCAAAAGAGGGTGTTATGTTCCTTCTACTTGTAGAATCCCATCTAGGGATTGGAGACCTCTTCTTAGAACGGCCTCTGGAGCGACTGCTTGCATTTCTCTCTTTTATGCTCAAGTTTATTGGGTTAGACCCAAAATTTACCCTCTGATGCATATCTGTAAGGCTATGCAAAATGGTTGCATTGAGCTGGTGCTGCTCTTCCTGAGCCTTCATCAGCCTCTCATTAAAACTTACCATTGTGTTAACCAAGTTACGGGGATTTACTTGCTCCCTTCTCCCATTGTATTCTGTGTCGATATGTGCTTCTTGCACATTCTCTCCTAGAGCATCTTCCTAATGCTCATAAGGATCATGTGCGTCATTAATGGTCACTATTCTCGCTTTCCTGCATGCGGCCTTGCTGTACGATTCAACTATCAATATGCTGCAGTCACTGTGCATTATAGAACATTTATTAGAAAACATAAGAGTGCATAAAACTTAAAACATCCACACAATCTGGAGTCAACCAGTCAATAAGAAATTATAGGTTAAAACAACGCCTCGGGTGCTTCTCTGCGTGCAATTTCATCCACGGCTTGGCCCTAACAACCCCAGTGTTGCAATTGAATCTATGATACCACTCTGTGACATCCCCAAACCCTCCATTACCTTCAGAGGTGGTGGGAGACCCTCATATCCATTTTTTTCTCCAAAATATTCCATTTTCACACGCAGCCGCAATGGATTTCGATCTGCAATCCTCCCTTCCGCAATCCACAATCCACAATCCACAATCCACATTGTGGAACTTGGAAGTCAGATTTCCAAACTTACCTACTCTGGAAGACATCGCCTCTGCAATCCACATTGCGAAACTAGGAATTGCGGGAATCCAAAGTTCATTTTCTAGTAAAACACCCCTTCCACAATCCACGATCCGCATTGTGGAACTCAGAAATACGGAAGTCCAAATCATCGTTTTGGTGAACTTCTCCTTCTGATTTTTGCAATCTACAATCCGCATTGCGGGTGTGGAAAGATGGAAGTGCAACCACGCAAATCCAAGTTGATCACACTCTCTGCAACAACAACTTCCCATGGACATAACTTCCTCCTTCTTAAGCCAAATTGGGAAAGGTTGGTACCATTGGAAATATATTGGAGATCTCTATCCATTTGTGTAATCCCCTATCCCAACTGAGGTGTCTAACCTTGTTGATTTTCCAACTGAACTCATGGCTTATAACTCTCTTCAACAAGAACTCTACTTGCCTCCTGCCATAAATTCATCCTTCCTCTGACCCATAGAAAATCTATGACCACCACAGGGCCATATAACTCTTTCCCATGTCTAGGTGAGGCCAAGCAATCCTTCAAATCATGTATGCAATGTATAAAGGAACATATAATGTGAATAGAACTAAGGTCAACTCATACATCTAACACATGTAAAATTAGTAATGCATTAAACTCATGCAAATGAATGAGGTATTCAATATGAAATCATCCTTCTAATTAGGCTTATACACAGTCTACTTATCAATCAAATTCATATAAACATTCATTCAATAACTTGGACATCCACACAAGAGAATAACACATGAAACATCAACATTTACTCCATAGAAACACTTATCTTTGAATTCTTGAATCTGTCCAAGCAATTGACTAAGTGAGAGCAACATTCCACCCAACCTTAGGTATTTGTCTTGCCTATACTTTTTCAGCTGAGAGACCACCCTCGTGATGGGATGTGTATCCACTAAGGAGGGATAAGGACTCTCTCATAGTCAATATCGCATCCCCATGCTAAGCCAATATGTAGTTGGGTTTATCAAGCATACTGGAGAACATGGATGCTAAGCCAACCTACAGTGGGTTTATAAAGCATACAGGGTAACATAACCATGCTAAGCCAACTTTCATTTGGGTTTATCAAGCATACAAGGGAAACATAACCACGCTAATACAACCCGCAGTTGGGTTTATCAAGAATACAAGGGAACCGTAACCATGCTAAGCCAACTTGCAGTTGGGTTTATCAAGCATACAAGGGAAACATGGAGGATATTGCTAAGCCAATGAGCTCAACCACAAATCTATAGGCATCTCAACACTCAGTAGATATGGCACCCAGATAACCTACCTCACCCAACACAAGGAAGGCCTCTTCTCTATTGCACAGCCCCTCAAGGCCCCTTCCCTTCCAGTGCTATTTAGGGTGGGCATAGAAATGTCCAACTGCTAGTTCTATGAGATTACAACCCTCACTGGGTTTATCAAGAATTCCAACCCTAAATCGACCTTCTATATCTGTTAATCCAGTTTGCTCTTCTTAGGGTTTCGGACTAAACTCTGTCCCGTAGTTTAACTCTTCGCAAACATAACCCAGGTATTCTCACGACTCTGTAGTTCATATACGAGTTTTCTTTGATGTATTTCCCGAATAGACGAGGTTCACATGTAGGGATTTCTATGGAATTCGTCTCTATAATTTCCGCTCACACAGAAATCATGTTTTCCTTCTCTGCTCACGGACTGGCTCTGCAATGCGGGTCCATGACTGAATGCATGAGTTTTTCCCAACTCCAAATTCCCAGGTGGTTGAGTGTCTTAAGGAATAAGTAACACAGGCCATTCCCTGCCATACATATTCGTAGGGTCACCCCATACTGAATCGGCTTCATCAACAGGGTTTCTCAACCACTCTCTTACAACAACAATAAATGTCAACATGGAGGTCAAATGGGTTCATAAATGGAAAAGTAGCATCATGGGCTCCCATCCCATATCCCCCTCTACTCTCCCTAGTGGATACACATGCCCCTTTCTCCTCTCTTGCCTCCTTAGCTAGTTTTCTTGGTAATTCATTGCAATATTTGAATGTTTACATCATTTAGAATATTTCATGGCTTAACAGCCCATGAATAATCAAACTGTCAAATACTTGCCTATGCAGTTAAACCTTAAGCATCCACTAGTGGGGCCTTGGCCTTGAGCTCCACACTAGGGAAACACACCTTGCATATACACAATATTTACATTAAGACCATTAAGCACTAAGGAAAAAATAGGGGTATTACATAATGAGTATATCGGTGCGATACATACAAATAATATGCAACGGTGCTCTAATTGAAAAAACATCATTAAAATTTAATTTGATTTTTTAAAATTTTCCCACACTATACTCGTGTGTGTGTATATGATGTTTATGCATCGATGAGTGTATGGGATGATAGAGAATTGATGCATATTTTGGTATAATGTCCATCAACTAACCATAAAACATTTTTAGCTAACAATTATTTAAATTATTATAAAATATATTTAATACTTTCTTTATTTAATGACGTAGTGCCTTTATTAATAGAAAAAGTATGGTAGAATTTTAGCGAAACATTCTTGTTGCAATGAGCATACATCCCCAAAAGAGAACAAAGCAATTTATTTTAAACGTAAGTATAAAATTAATATATTTGAATTATCTATATGTTTAAACGATGTGTATTGGTTAATGTATATTATGTAGAGAAAAAACTTGAAAAAAGAAAGTAATATTATTTGCGTTTTGATTGAAAAAGAGTGTAAAACCTTGATAGAAAATTTGTAAATAGATGAACTAGGTGAATCAAAAGGTGATCAACAGAAGACAAATATTTGAAATTTTAGTAATAATGTACTTCTTAAGAATAGCTTCTAACATGTTTCAAACAATCTATTTCACATTTATTGAGTATTTTGTGGGGACTAATAGTGAGGGAAGTGAATATCATCCTAAGAAAATAAAATTTATGAAGGGTGTAAATGATGATGAATTGGTTCTCAATTCATCTGGAGTGGTGATAGAAGTTGTTGAAATGGGGAAAAACTTTTATAAAACTATCAGAGATATAGTGGAAATAATGTATAGACATAATTTCTAATTACAGTACAAATATCAATCTAGTGATTCCAACAATCATGTTATATATAAACTAAATGAATTGTTTACGGAGAAATGGTCAATGAGACCTATTATACTTGCAATATAAATAACATAAAATAATTTTTTTTTTCTTTTAAGTATTATTCTTAAACATGTTTTTCTCTAATATGTATACAACTATTACAAAAAATTATGAAATTAATATTTTATCTATATATATTTACTTTCATATCAATATAAAACTTATTTTTCTATGATTTTTTTCTTTTAGGAATATTTTGATAATCCTAAAGGACAAATGAGGTGATATGTGAAAAAATATTGGATGTCCAAAAAGTGTAGAAGGAGATGGTTAAACAAATGAACATAATTGCATCGTAGGAAGAGGCATCCCACCAAGAACGTGTATCAAATGTATGTAATCATAAATTTTTTCTTTTGTGTACATACAATTTAATTACTATATGAAATATTAATTTTCAATTGTTTTGTTGTATAAAAGAAAACAAAATGGAACCCATTCAGAACATAATACAGGATGACAAAGACACAAAGAGTTGATTCCAATGTTTATAAGTACTTGTGTTTTCCTTACTCAAGATTTCATATCTGTTGTGATCTTTATATTTAATTATTTTACACTTTTCCTTGGTTGTCTTATAACATGTATTAAAATACAGAGAAGAGTCGTCTGAATAATTGATTGGAATTAGGTTAAGTATTGGTTGCGAGTATATGTTGCAATATTAGGAGTTAATTGTGCGATAAGTAGTTATGTTTTTTTACTTCTCCCATTTTATAATTAATAGAACAACAAGAAATCTTTATATTAAATATATGATTTGTCATGGCATTTAAAATTCACAGGAAACAAAGTATGGACTGGAACCAATAAAATATTTGTTGAGAGACAGAATGAGGAATGGATTTGAAAGAATGGGTACCATTTATGAACCACTTCTTGCTATGGCACGCTTTTTTATTTACATAATCAGGTATAGAATTTATTTATGCATTATCCCCACCAATGTAGATATACTCACTGTACAATTTTTTTATATTTGTAGATGAAACTTGAAGAGCGGGAACAAAATCAATCCAATCAACAAAACATTCATCCAAATAAACAAAGTATAATATCGTCTACAAGTGATGAAAAAATAAGACACCATGCAAGCAACTCAAGCATTGACAATAGTTTGAGTGAAGAATGACAATATATATATATATATAAAATTGGATTTTAATGCAAGTTATATATTTTAAAATTATTGACTTTGGAAATCAAAAATTTCGTTTAATGTATTGAACATATTGTCCCAGTTGGTTACCAATGAGTGTAAATATCACATATTAACATTTTGATTATTGTGGACATTTTTTTGGTCCCATTTTGTATGAAAATAGTCTCTTATTCTTATATAATCAAACGGGTTTCTTATTATATTGCATTTTCCATTATTATAAATTGTTACATTATTGATTAAATATATGGATGATTAAATATACAATGAACATATGTGTAATATGATGGTATACAACATTAATACAATCATTATATCCAAAAGAAATAATCAAAATTAAAATATCAAAAATATTATAAAAATAATTTCATTTTTTATGATTGATGAAATTAAAATTAATTAATTAATTGAACTCAATGTATGGTGCAAGACATAAGTAATTCATTCATGGTATTTAATTCCTGCTTAAATATGATCTCTAGTGCTTTTAAACCTATAAGTTGCACCGATGCACCCATATGATATAAGCGCCTTGGTCCTTACATAAATGCCACACACTAGTGCACCTTTACATTAAACATGCATCACTAATAAAATCAAAGGATCTTTATCGTCGCTCTCAAATTTTGTAGCATGATTCTTATATAATGATATATAAAAATGCATCTTTGTTAAACCTATTTCCCAATTTGTTCTAAATAATAATATGCATCAGGTTATAATCCATGTTTAATGCACCGGAGCTATAATCCATGATCAATGCAATATGACATTATATCAATGGATGACACTAGTATATCACATTTAAATTGAAAACACCGGTACTATCATACATAGTGAACACATTGATGTGTTACTTTAATGGAAAGCATTGGTGTGGCACATTTAAAGAATGCACTAGTGCTTTACATGAATGGAAAAAAGTGGTGTGGAATATTTAATGTATACGCATCGGTGTGATTTGTATGAACACACACTAGTGAATTTATTCTATGTATGCGCACCCAAAAATAAACTCAACTATAACCTCCAACACCTAGATGCTTTTAGTTATAATAAATTTCCATCACAACCTCTGCCAAACCATATGTTACTATTTGTGGATGGTTTAGCATAAGTTTTTTTTTATAATTTTTCCTAATCTATTAAGACTAAAATACTCAACCAGAAGGTGTTTTCCTTGTAGTGGATCTTCAATGGAGAGGATGAATAGGTTCTCATCAGATAATTAATCACTTAAGGGGGGTCCTACTTCATTCACCGAAATGTCAGTGATGATCTCGATGAGGACTATGGTCTTTCTTCTTTTAGGGGTTAAAAAATCAAGATCAAATTATTGTAGAATAATGACTCATCGAGAAAAAAAACCCATTGATAATTCGTCGTCCTCGTATGTAGTGCATTGGGTTTAAATTTGTAACAAATATAATCTTGCATAAAAATTGGAATGGAAACTATTTTGAACTGAAATCACCATAGCCAAGACCAACTTCTGGTCATGGTTGTCACTTACTAGTGGTCTAGATAATGTGTTTTACTAACATAGTAATTGACATGTTCGTCATGGTCCTCACCCATTTGAACTAAAATTCCAATGAAAAAGAAGGCTAGTACTGAAATGTATAGGATAAAATCCTTGTCGAATTCATGGGGAGAAATTAAAGGAGAATATGTGATTTCTTTCTTTAGTTCCTCAAAGGATTATTGTTCTTGGTCATCCTATCAAAATATGATGTCTTTATGTAAGAGGTGCAAGAATATCTATTCTTGTGTAGCATAATCATGAGCAAATTGATGAAGGTGTTAGTGTTTCGATAATTTCATTCAATATTATCTAAGATCATGTTGTTGCTGCAACATCCCCCCAAATTTTTTTGTAAATATTGGGTCCCTCCTTTTTTTGTTTAAGTCTTAAGTTTGGTTAAAATCGTTCTCACTGAATCTTCAACTCTTCCTAAAAGTACTGGCCCTTTCTAGTTCTTTTGTTTTAGACTAAGGCATTTTTTCCATCTATTACCTTTTGAAAACAACGCGCTGTTTTAAAAGCTTAACTATGCGCGCTTTCAAAAGCACAAATTGAAAGCTTATATTTCTGTGCCAAAGGTGCAAGGGAAAAGGCTTAATTGCGCGCATTTAAGCGCAAACTTCAAGCTTATGTCTTGCATTAAAAGCGCATTTTTAAAATCTTACTTTTCCGCCTTGTTGCCAAATCTTGGCTTTTCAACAAATTTTCTCAATTATTTTCTCTAAGGCAAAGTTACCTTTTTCTCTTCGGTGCATTTTTTAGCCTTAACTCTGCCGCCTTTTGTCGCAATCCATAACCATATCTCGACCACCATTCGCGCAGGATTTGTCCTTAAGATCGCTGACACAAAAAATATCTTAAGTCTTTTCTTTATGGCTCGTTGGCGCAGTTCCGGTTAGCACACATTTTGTGACTAAAACTTGCGCCAAAGGCACAAGGATTATCCATATAGCTCCCACTTCCATAGTTGCGCTTTGTCTTTCCTCGAAGTCCATTCTTGGCGCAGCCCATTAGTGCATAGTTTAACACTAAGACTGTCACTGCGCGTGCAGGACATAGCCAAAAAATCGCCGCTGCATTCATGATCTCGTTCACTTGGTCGTTGGCGCATCGTTTGGGCGCAAGACTTAACAATATCTCCTCCGCCCGACGCGCAGAACCAAACCTTAAGACTCCTGCAAACTTCACACTCTTTGAGAAAACCTTACCGTTGGCACATCTCTTAGGCGTAGGTCCTAGTGATATTTTCCCCGCCACCTTAGCGCAGAGCTTAATCTCATGATCGCTGCCTTGGGCGCGAAGATTTATTTTGGGTTTATGTGAAACCAAGGAGTTGGTAGGGTCATCAATAAGGCCATGTGTCATTTTTAATACACAAGGTTTCGATCCCCATGCTCATCAATTCATCAACCCTAATCTTGGCCATCATTCCAAGAATAAAACCCATAGGAGCTTGTAGAGCTTGTTGGCATTTGCGTCTATTGTTTCTCATGATTTTCATCTATGAAGTGGTAGCTGTAATTGTGAGTTAGTTGATCATTTTGTTAAAACAGCCTCCATGTTATGAAAGTGGCATACTTTGAAGTTGTTATAACTATTTTTGTTAATGCCCGAAAATCATTTAGTTAAAGCCAACTCTGTCATGATTTCTTTTACAAATCTGTAGGAAGCTTTGCAATTTTTGCTAATTTCTACATACTCCTTATTTGTACTACCTCGCTCACCGCAGGTTTGTCATGCATAGAAGGTCTGCAAGGAAGAAGGAGTAGCATAGGTCAAATCAGATTTGCGCAAGCATGAGATTGCATCAAATGAAACAATATCTATTCAGAGCAAAATTATCTTGAAAGAGCTCAGTCAATGGGCCACCCATATCCAAAGTGTAGATGGCCAAGCATCCACAAGCGAGCCAGTTGGTGGGGATTAGTCAGCGAGCCAGCATAAGGAAGCCAAATATAAAAGATAAACCATTAGGATTCTTATTTGTCGTAATGTGAGAAAAGGTTGAATTTCCTTTATTGTATAAATGCTTTAGAAGACAGTTGGCCCTGATTCTGTCTTATATGGGAGGCTCTCCACGAATCTGTGGGTTTTGTAATTGTGCACTAAAGACAAATTAGAAGGTTCTAGAGTTTAGGGCACACCTGTAAGCTGAAGAAGCAATTTGTAAACTTATAAATAGCAGAATAGAAGAAGATAGAAGGACTTTTGGCAGGTGAATGAAATTTCTAGCTTGTACGAATTACTTTGCTACTTGCTCCAAGAAACTAGATTTTGCCTAATAGAAGTCTGGAGAGGACGTTTTTGCCTGGAAATGTGTGCTGAATGTTTGTTGGACTATTCTTGTAGCATTCGTATACTATTGTGAGATATTTCTTTACTATTATGAATTATTTCTTTGTGATGAATGATCTTTCTATTTCCTTGTACAATGATGTCTCTCTTAAATGAGTAATGGAATGTATTAAATAATTTGAAGCTATCTTCAATATCTGTCATATTCTGTTGTAGGCACATATTTATGATTAAATGGCTATCTATGTAATCTTTAGGTGTTTCTTGCAGTTTATTACTCATCTCTACAGTTTGCTCCTTGCAAGGATAGGTTAAATTTGTGTATATAGTTTTAGATTAATTTAGATTAGCTACCTGCATTTAGCTTAACGCACTTGCATTTCATCTTTAAAATAGAATACATAAATGGTGGATCGGGCCACAAACGGTGTAAAGAACAAGAATATTTAAATCTTACAGTAGCCAGAACCATTAACCAGACAGATTCCCCACACCAAATGGTGTGCGATCTAATTGGGCTTGCTTACCGGGGAGGATTCCTTGCTGCTTGATGTTGCAATTTTCGGGGCATCAACAGTTTTTGGCACTAGAAGGAGGGCCACCAGTGCATGGCTGACAAAGGAGACTCTTCCTGTCAAGCAGATCCTACTGAAAAACCGCTTGAAACAGCAATCCCAGGAAATCAAGAAAATCCCAATTCTGATTCGGAACAACAAGAAACGCTGTATGCTGTACCTTTTGCTGAAGTAGTTGATTTAAGAAGGCACACACGAGCTTATGTTAAACAACTCAGTGGTTTAAATGCAATAAATTTTCTCCCTAGAAGAAGAATTCCTAAAAGAGAAAGACAGTATACTCGTGATTCAATCCTTGTGCAGAGCTTCTAAGAGCTGGTAGATTTGTCATTAGAAGAGATCACGCAGCCTCTAACGGAGATCGATTTTGAAGATCCAGAGAATCTTGGAGAACTTTTTACTCCAAAGAAAACTCCACTTAATTCACCACACGATTCTCCACCTAATTCTCCACATAGAGCCATGGCTGTACCTGCTTGGAGAGCAAGGGGAGCATTAAATCTAGTTGGGCCATTTCACGATTTGCCTAAAAATCCAGAGAAAGTTTTGCCCAAATACGACCCAGGTAAAGGCATATCTGCTGAAGATCATCTTAAGAGTTTTTATTTAGCTTTGAATCTTTTAAATGTACAGTGTGAAGATGTAGTTTGTAGGCTTTTCCCATACACATTTGAACCAAAATTTTCTTCCTGGTACTTTAGCTTACAAGCTAGCTCAATTTCCAATTGGGAAGAGTTTGAGAAATATTTTTTAAAGAAGTATGGGAATCAGAAAACTGTAGCTACTCTCATGAAAGAATTATTGTCCATGAGAATGGAAAAGAAAGAAAAGGTTCAAGACTTCAACCAAAGGTTCACTACGCTTTTGAATAATTTTAGCGAAGCAACTAAACCAGCAAAAGAATATTTAGTTGAATATTACACAACAACTCTTGAAGGCCCCATAGCAATGCTCGTCAAAAGATCTAAGAAGACCACCCTGATAGAAAATTTCAAAGAAGCTAGGAAGGTGGAAGAAGAAGCAGACAACATTGATAAACATGCCTTAGATGTAGAAACAAAGCCAACAATTAATAGAAAACCCCTGCTACCTTCTAGGAATAAAGAAGAGCCATCGATGGATATGGAGAACGTAGTTAAAATGATGCAGAAATTGTCCAATAAAATATTAGATCTTGAAAAGGATAAGGAAGCTAGTACATTTAGGAATCCTTTCAAACCATTCTGCAAGAAAATGGAAGACAATGACCAGCCTCATCCACCTATGAACAGCTCCCCTGTTTTAAATATGAATGAAATAGGAATGGAACACTTATGTACCTTTCATCAAGAGCCGCACTCTGAAAAGAGATGTCCACAATGGATTAACTTTATGGGTTTAGTAATGAACCAAATGTTGGATTCACAGATTCTAGATCAAGATGATCCTCTAGAGGAACAAACTCTTGAAATAGAGAAACCATCCACAGATACCACCATGATATTATGGGACTGGGTACCTTTAACTGAATTAATAGAAGACGATCCCATGGAGAGCCCAACCTCTGCTGTAAACATTAACACTTACAATAAAGGTCCCATTGCAGATCCAGTTCCAAGCTCAACTACGTCAAAACCTAAAAGACACATTACAGTCATTCTGCCTCAACCTAAAGCTAACCCAACAGCTGCCAAATAGCCAAACATTAACACAACAGTCCAGCAACTAAAAGTCACATTGAGCAAGACAGACAATCAAACAAAAGTTGTATAGGAATGTGATATGGGATATGACATCATTGAAGATATAAAGAAGGTAAAAGCAAATGTTTCATTATTCGATATGTGTAGTTTTCCCCAACAACAAAACAATTTCTTGCAAGCTCTTCAATCCTAGCCCAACACTCCATTAATAGACACTCAGGAAGATCCTGAAATAAATGAGGCTAGTATTGGTGGGAAATCCAAATCCCAGACATTGCCTTTTCTTTTAAGTTTTGAAATCTTCAATAACAACGTGCATAATTGTTTAGTAGATTCTGGGGCTTCCTCGAATGTAATGCCTCTGTCTATTTGTAGAAAGATTAATGGGTAGCCAATTCCATCTCCATCCCAGATTATTTAGCTAGATAGAACAACTGTTAAAGTAATTGGGGAAATGAAAGATGTGCTTAGTAGATTGTCTGTTGATTCTAGATTGTGTCAGTTCATTGATATAATGGTAGTTGACATTCCTGAAGCCTATGGTTTAATCCTAAGCAGGGACTGGTCCACAAAACTAAATGGTTACTTTGCAACTGATTGGTCCCATTTATGGTTACCATATCAGAAGAGGCAGAATCAGATTAAAATTTTGAGGGAACCACACATGAAACAAAATGTAACTCAGCTAGAAGGAAAGAACGAAGCTATAGCCTTCTCATCTTCAATTTTGGGGAATTATTTCTTAGAATTGATCCGGGTAATTATCAATCTGAAACTATTAGCCATGAATCAGATAAACAATCCAATCTCCTTCATTTTTCTTGGACTAATGATATTGATTGTAACATAGTTAGCTTAGTCACTGACTTAGATCATAGAGATACTAACTTAGTTAAATCAAACAATGTTTTTTGGACTTATACTTTGATGGTTCCAAGACTCTGGAAAGATCCGGAGCTGGTTGTATTCTAGTGGATCCTGAAAGTAATAAGTACTTCTTGTCCTATAGATTAGAATTTGAGTGTACTAATAACACTGCTGAATATGAAGCTTTAGTCCATGGATTGAAGAAAGCCACCAGTTTGAATGTTAAGTACCTGAATTTTTTTGGTGACTCAGAAATAGTTGTAAGACAGGTAAGAGATACCATTCACTGTCTTTCACCTCATTTGAAAGGTTATCAAGTTGAGGTATGGGATTTAATTACGCATTTTGATGCTTTCAATATAAAATCTGTTCCTAGACTGCAAAATGTTGCGGCTAATTTATTAGCAACTTCCACTTCCAGATTGGTGCCGACTAATAACAAATGTTCAATTGAACTAGTTTTTAGGCCTTCTGTCCTAGACAATATCACAAATTTCAGAGTTTTCGATGATGACGATCAGATTATCAGTTTTCTAACAAATGAAGACATGTTCCAAGAAGATGTGATAGACGAAGAAGAGCATGATGTTGTTTTACAAAAGAAAGATGAGGCTAAAGGAAATTTAATCCCCAAAGGGGTGAGGTCACTTGAAATGTGGTTTGATCTGCAGAGAAAATTCAAAAGGCCAGCAAATACCAAGACCAATAGCTCATCTATGCAGCATGAATTAGTAAATCTGGGCACCGAAGCTGAACCAAAATTTGTTAACCTTGGTAAATGTTGTTCACCGGGAGAAAGAGATAAGTTCATCAAGCTTTTTCGACAATATAATGATGTTTTTGCATGGACTTATGAAGATCTGAAAACATATGACACCCGCATTTATCAACATATCATACCAATGAAGGAAAGCGTCAACCATTTCAACAGCAATTGACGAGGATGCACCCTACTCTCGAACCTCTGACTCAAAAGGAATTAAAGATGTTACTTGATGCTAAGATAATTTTTAAGGTCCGACATTCCGAGTGGGTTGCTAACCTAGTTCCCGTAAGAAAGAAGTCAGGAGAGATAAGATTATGTGTTGACTTCAGAAATCTGAATAGAGCTTCAGATAAAGATAACGATCCCGTCCCTTCAATGGAACAAATTCTCCAGATGGTATCATGATCGGAACTCTTCAACCTTCTTGATGGTTTCTTTGGTTACAATCAAGTATTAGTAGTTGAAGAGGACTACCTTAAAACTATTTTTTGCATGAAGTGGGGAACTTTAGCATACCGAAGAATGCCATTCGGCCTAATAAATGCAGGAGCCATGTTCCAGCGAGCAATGGACATCGCCTTTTGAGGATTGGGTGGTCATTGTGTTTTTGTCTATCTAGATGATGTGATAGTTTTTTCAAAGAAAAGAGAAGACCATGTTGTTCACTTAAAACAGATTTTTGATCGCTGCCGAAAATATGGTATCTCTTTAAACCCCAAGAAGAGTGTGTTTGTTGTTCTTGAAGGTAAATTGTTGGGTCATATCATTTCTAAAAAGGTAATTTCAATAGATCAAGAGAGAGTGCAAGTTATCAATAAAATTCCCATTCCCCATAACAAAAAATCCACGCAATCATTTATGGGCACTATCAATTTTGTCCAAAGATTTGTTCCCGATTTCGCTCAAACTGTTAAACCTTTGCAGCAAATGGTCAAGCAAACCACATAGTTCAAATGGACAGAATTAGAAAAAGATGCATTCAGAGATATTAAAGCGGCCATAGCTAATGCTCCTTCCTTAAGAAGCCCATATTTTATCTTGTATACCTTTGCTTCGGATGACTCTCTCGTAGTAGTACTTACTCAAAAGGTAGAATCAGGGGATGAATACCCAATTTATTTTATGAGCACTGGTATGCAGGGCACTGAACTGAACTACCCTGTCATGGATAAACAAGCATATGAAGTATTTAAAGCGGTTAAGCAGTTCAGGCCATATATTCTAAAAAATAGAACTAAAGTCATAGTTCCTCACCTTGACGTTAGATCTCTATTTGTTCAAAAGGAGCTGGGGGAAAGGTGAGGAAACCGGGTTACGGCTCTTCAAGAATATGACTTGGAATTAAAGCCAGCTACCATCATAAAGGGTCAAAGTTTGTGCAAGTTGCTCACGCAAAATTCAGCTAACAAAGGGATAGATTGGAAAAACGAGGTTGAAATAAATGTAATTGAGGTTTGTCCCATCTTCACTGCTCCTGAGTCCTGGTACAGAGATTTAGCGCATTATTTGAAGTCAGGTTACTTTCCAGAACACTGGAGCTCTAAACAAAGAAGGGCCCTCCATTTAAAGCTAGCATCTTATTAGATCATTGACAGAATACTTTTCAGAAAAAATTATGATGGAGTTTTTCTTAGATGCTCAGAGAAGGAGGACGCAGGTAAAGTCGTCAAGGAGTTACACGATGGCCCTTATGGTGGAAATTATTTAGGGGAGACAACTATTGGCTTGACTGATGCTGACCCAGAGGTTTTCAATAAGACCTAGGTTCTTCGCGGTTTCCCTTTGACCAACAAAACCCCTTCGCACCGGCCCTTTCGGCAACAACCTGTGAGCAGGTTGAGGTCTCACCCGAGGTGTATCTATGGGGTACTGCGGAATCAGGTTTCCACAGTATGTGATGAGTTGTTTGGATAGATGTACTACGCAGCGCAACAGGGGGTATGTGCTACGAGATGAGACTGCGTGGCGATGGGAAACGCCGCGGTCCGCACTACTAAGTCCTTCTACCGTGGGACTTCTACTAAAACTGCGAACAATCCAATTCAACTTTATACTTGAAGTACTCAGGAAGGCTTAAGGCACTGAACTGAGTATCACTCATGCACTCATTCATGCACTGAAATGAATATTACTCTAACATCCATTTGTACACTTATAATTTTTACTATTTAAGCGTCTACCGCAGATGCAAATCACTATCATTCATTTGTCTGGTGCACATAGAAAAGTACTTAAGCAATCTCTTAACACTTGAACAAATAACTGATTCACTGCTTTCAGAAGCAAAGCTAAGTATTAACCATTCATCTATTCATGCAGACTTAACATATCATCTCCATACTCTCCTGATGGCACATGCATACAAAAGTCTTCACATAACATAATGTAAGGAAATATTCAGATATTCATCTATAGAAACATATAAATGCAATCATACACAACAATGTTCCACTCAGTCACACAACACAATATTTAACGTGGTTCACTCCCCCGGGTGGGAAGCTACATCCACAAGAACGTTTTATATATATATATATATTTAATGGGAAGGGGACAACCACTCTTGGTCTGCGCACTTAGCTGCATACTATCTCTTCTCTCTCAACTAGGTCTCTGCGCACAAAACAACAGAGCCATTACAATGGCTTCTTCTTCAGAAAAGATCTTACAATACATCAACAACAAAGAGTAATGAGAGAACCCTCTAAGAACCCAAAAAGGACAACAAAAAGTAACAACCCCTTCCCTGACAAAAATGTCTTCTTTTATAGACCATGCCCGAAGGTCATGTCTTTTAAATGTTGAAGACCGAAACCATTAGGGTTTCCAAAACTGCTATGGTTTCTTCTAAACCGTCCTGCTGACCTCTGGTAGTGAGTGTGCTATCGTGGCAATCCTCCACGCCTTTGTTCTATCACTTTCGGCATTCCTGTTGTGCGCACACCAACAGGTCATCTTCATCGAGCCGCCCTTCCACTAACGGACTCGTGCGACTAGCTCATCTCCCAGTCACTTTCTCTGCAGACCGTTCATCCCCTTAACGGCCTCATACAACTGGCTCAGCCTCCAGTTGCTTTCTCAATGCTGTTCTCCACTTAATGGTCTCGTACCACTAAGCACGTCCAGCTGTCGCTTTCCTTGATTCATTCTTAGCCTAACGATCTTGTACAACTTGCTGCCTTCCTGATATGCTCATGCCCGCAGCTCGACATCCTGGAGCATCTTTGCCAAAATTAGACCACCGTTGGTCTATCCGGTACCTGTACCTGCCATTTGTATAGCATTCTGCTTTGTTGGTTCCACGTGGCCTGATCACTTTGTAGCACTGCTTTCTCGTAGCGCTGACCTTCGCGGTACTGCCAAAATTTGGTTGTTGTGCACAACTTCGCAGCATCCCCCATACTTGTACAAAATTATATCTTTTGTTGAGTTGCGCTCAACTCCGCAGCTCAACCTCCTTGTGTTATTCAAAATTACCCCAGCTTGGGCTAGGCCCAACATGCCCCTAACACTTACATGTGGCTCATCCCCGAGCCACCTTCTTCTTCGGCCTTCTGGATCTACTCCGTGACTTGTGGAGCTAGCTTAGCCGCGAACTTATTGTAAGTGCCGATCAATTGTTCCACTGCTTCCTTGGTGTCTTTCTCGATTTGCTTTACTATGTCAAGAAGTGCTGGAGTTATCTCTTCTCCAATCTGTCCTTGTGCCTTCTCCTGGTTGTCGCGCAGATCTTTTAGCTTGTCTTCAATTTGCCGCGGTACTACTGTGGCATCCTCCAGGAGTTGCTGCGACTGATTATCCATCTCTGTCTCTTTTTCTCTTAATGCTTGGACCTCCTTCTTCAAGCATGGGATCTCCTTATACCTCAACAGCCTATCTCTGGGTGGCAGAGCCTTGACCTCTGCGTCAAATTGTTCCAGCGCGGTCTGCTTTTCTTTTACCATGGTCTTTACCTGCAGTAGCCCTTGATCCTCTTCAAGGGTAGTGAATGCCTTTGAAACCTTCTCCAACAAATCTTGGCACTTATCCATCCCACTGGTTATGTTCTGTGCTGTGGTGCTAACTGCTTGCTCTCTTAACTGCTGCTAAGTTAATGGTGTTTGCATATTGAGCTTTTCCTTCAAGGCGGTAAGATTGGTCTCATGAAGAATCTCTTTGTCTTGTAATTCCATCTTCAAAGATTTCACCCTTTCTCCAATCCTCAGAATCGTGTCCGCAGAATCATCCTGGAGTTCTAAATCTTCAATATATTTTGCAACATCAGTAATGGTGTTCTCCAATCGTAGCTGACGGTCCTGTTCATCATAAAATTGTATCTGTGTGAAGGACCAAGAGTCCTCGAGCTTCCTGTTTGCGGCTTGCAGCTCCGCCTGCGACTTCATAGAATCTACTGTTCTTTCATGCATCTCATCGATGATCTGCATGTGCAGAAAGTGTAATCCAGGAAAAGGAATCTTGGCCAGTTTGAGCTCTACCTGCTCGACACCCTTTGTGTCTAGAACGATTTGTTTTGACATTGGTAATGAGATGGCCAATGGGTCCATATGAACAAATCTGGTCTTTGAAGGCAGTGTTATGGCTAGCTGCAGCAGTGTCTGCTGCGAGGTTCTTGCCGACCTCCCTCCAGCTCCTGTGTCACGTGGAAAGGGTAGGCTCTTCTAGACATTGTCCATCTTTTTCATAAGCCCTTGCAGTGCGAGCCTAGTCCTTTGCAGGTCATCATGTATGACCTTGTCCTTCTTGTATTTTTCTGTCATTAGCTCCCCCATTTGCTCTGAGACCTTCTCTGCAATCATATCGAAGTATTCTTTGTTCAACACTATCTCAGATTGACTCTTTATTGCTTTCATCTTCTTCCTGGCCTTTGGCTTTTGCGGGGTTTCAAGTTCTTTCCACTTTCCTTTTTCTTCAACAATAGGGCATGACAGAGGGATTGGTTCATCTTCTTCTGAATCGGTCTCGACATCCATGACTTTGACACGAAACTCAGCTGGCCAGTCCCTCATGAGGATGTCAATGTCTTCCTCATACATATGGTAATTGCCTGCATACCATTCTGGCTTCTTCATCCTTGCTTTGGGTGAAATAAAAATACATCGCATGTCCGCCATAAAATCAATAACGTGAATGTACTTCGACGTTACCTGCTTTGTAATGCATGATGTTCGGGTGATCGCCTGGAGAAGCTCGGTGTAATACCAATGGAATACTTCAACTGTCGCGTGCTGCCGCTCTGCGTTCGCAGTTTCCCAAAGGTTGGCATAGCGGAATCCTCTGGGATCATTGCTTTCTGTAATTACACCGACATATTTTTCTGGTTCCTTCCATCCTACGAATGCAATGAGGATAATCAACCATGTGAAGTGGAATTGACCTCCATTCTCCTGGGTATCATTGAGTTCGTCCAGGAACTCATTTAGAAGGTATTGACACCAATTGAATTGGGTCCCTTTAGCCGCTAGAGACCGAGTAGTATTACGCCTGCAGGCATCTCCGGAGGCCTGACTGTTCTTAGGATTTTTCCTGGGAGCAACTGTGTGACAAATTTTGTCACTTTATATTCGATTTCTTTTGTTGGAAACCCTCTTTTTCCTTTCACCAATGCATGGATTTTCTTCATCTTCGTGACAATGTCTTTTTCCTTACTCTTCCCTTGGAAGAACTGCTTGGGATCCTTGCTGCGCTTGCTTAGTCCTATGGCACGGTGGATTAAGTCAATGTTCACATCAACATTTCTATCTAGCCATAGGTATCCTTGATGGATTTGTGCCATCAAAGTGCGAACCACTGCATTAAGTTCTGGTGAACGATCAAAATGTGGCAATCTTAGCAGGTTTAGCAATCCTGACTGAACTATTGGTGTCAACCAACTTTCGGCGACCAAGTTAAATATGCCCTTGGCATCTTTCTTCCAGCACATGTACTGGTTAGGAAGGAACTGTGGGTACTTGGCATCGTGGGGTTCTTCCTTCTGTACGCCTAGGAGGTCATAGTCTTCCCATTTACACTCTAGGATCTTTCCTAGTAGGTTCTAGGCAACCTCTACGTGCTTCAAAATTGGCGACAAGGGGATTTCATAATGGGCACTCTTGACCAGTTTAAAGACTGGGGCATCTAGCGACCATGGTGATATGTACTCCGATGTCAAATTCAAGGGTTCCTTCTAAAAGATCGGCGATCTTGGCGCCATCTGGCCTATCTTGGGAGTCTTGCTTCGTGGTGGAACTGTGTCTTTCCCTTTGTCCTACATGGCTGGATTATGTCGAAGTGACCTTCTAGATGCTTGACCGGGTTCGAGTACAACCTTCCTGGCAGGGGTTTTCATTAACTCTACAATCCCCCATGCTGAAAGACTCGGATTGCTTCTTGAAGTGTAATCTCTTCTTCTCTATTTGGTGATTTGGACATTCACTGGTGAGAGTAGGCAACTGTTTCTGAGATACGACTCAGGATTTCTAACGCAAGAGCGAACGCATGAAAATTCTAAGTGTCTGGTAACACCCGTGAGTGCTTATGCGGTGTTATTTATAGGCACAGTTCAGTCCCCCCCCGCGCCTTTCAACGGCTAGATGAGCATTTAATGTGGTGTCCGTTGGCCAATTTGAGTAGATCCTTCAATCCCTTCCGTCGTTAGCGTGTTCAGAACGGTTATCTTTTCCTTAAATGCTCAACCAAGTGCTTGCAACGGTCACCTAACGGATATATTTTCTCAAAAGTAGGGTAATGACTATTTTTCTGAGTACTGCACCGAGCTATGCGGCAGTCCATCTCTGATCCTGCGTAGTTACTTCGTGGCGTTGGTGTTTGAGCTACGCGGCTCCCTTTTTCTTTTTTCTTTTTTTTTCTCCGCGCAGCTTCAGCAGTGCTACGTGGTACATACATTGTTCTACTTATCGTACATGTACAGACTCCTTTACATTTCCAGTGTCCAATTGAACCTATACTTGACACTTATAAATTTCTCCCTCTGTTTATCATTCAGGATTCTGCGAAGCAGGGCTATCATGGTACAGCTTTAGCCTGCTTCCATTTATCAAAGTTGGTAGGGTATCGCCAGCTAAATTGGCTAACTGGACTGCACTAGTGTTAGTAACATGTATCACAGTATATGGACCAAGCCAATGCATCTTAAATTTACCAGGAAACTTCATGAATTTGCTATCATACAGGAGGACTGGGTCACCTACTTGAAAGAACTTGTTCTTTATATGGCGATCATGCCATGCTTTCTCGCGGTCTTTCTGGACTTGCTGGTGGAAGCCGGCGATGACGCGATCTTCCTCAAACCCAACTAGGTGTAGCAACATTTCTTCTCGCGCTGCGAGGTTTGCCATCCCTGTGAATGCAGCGATTCTCAAGTTGGGGACATGTTGGCCATAAGAACTGTCTTAGGCCAACTTAGATAAAAACAGTCCACACACTTGACTTAGTACAATCTTATATGCGTTTGGAGTAACTGTTTCTCACAGGATTTTAGGCCTTGCTGCCTATGTGTTGTGCTCTCAAAGTTAGAGAGTCTCTTGAAGTGAGTGTGTCTCAGTTTAAGGTTATTTGCTAACAAACTAGAAAATTTAAACTAACAATTATCTAATCCTAAAGACTAACTAACACTAAATATAAAAGTTAGTGGCTCCTAATGTTATTCTATGATAAGGTAACTGTTAATAATCTAACTAAAATGTTAGCTTCCTATCTCGGCCAAGAGCATAGATTAATTTATTTGACTAAAAGTTCGAAACGAAGAAGGTATTCACTAATTACAGATCAGCAAAGAAATACCAAACTATAAAAGTGAATTTAAATTATCTCACAATGGATTAAACAAATCTATTGTAAGCAATTACATGCATGAATTCCAAACTAAAGTAAAAAATTAACTAACAGGATATATCAATCTGAAACATGAAAGTATAATCAATACTAATTTGCAATTGAAACAAATTCAACTTGCAAGTCAGATATTTACAAAAGCTGATTCATAAACCATTGACATCATGAAAAAGTTCTTTGACATCAATATGAGGATAAATCAGTTATGTTTCAAATGAGTATAAACATTCGAATTTCCTGTAAAACATTCCACATACAATATGAAGATATTTATATATGAAGATTGAAATAAGAAAAGAGAGATAAACCACACAGTATAGATATCTAAAACTTAGCTATGGTTTTAGTATTCTGGCACACTTGATGTTCTTTAGAAGAAGTTAAGAGAAAATCCAAGTAAACAGAATAAAATGATGCTGTATAATATCGGCTCTCTCCTGTATTAGAAATTGAACCCTTTTTCCAAGTTTTGAAATTGTTTATATAGAAAACATAAAAATCCTAATTCCCTAATAGTCCTATCTTCATGGAACCTCGTGGATGTTGGTTGTGGAGCTAGATCTTCTAGTCTCATAGAAGATATTGTATCAGCCATGTTTGTACCCCAGTTTTATATGATATGTAGGTGGACTGTACAGTCACCACAGTGGGGGGTTGTCGGGGGGCATTGCCCCCCCACGGGGTTACAGGGGGGACCATCCCCCCTGGCTGGGGGGTCCGGGGGCAGTTCCCCCGAAGAAATTTTTGGGGCTATTTTCGCCAGCTGTTTTGCGGGCCCATGGTTTTGGGTATCCCATGGTATTTTCCCATTGTATTTCCCTTATAAAATAAATACATTGTAATACGGCTAGGGATGATGATGTATTAGGTTTTATGCATTGTAAAGATCTCTGAGATTAGGAGAGAGACTGTGAAATAGAGAAGAGGAAGTGCAGCGGTTGTGCTACAGGTTGTATCCCTTCACCTTGCTGGACGGTAATAATAATAAGGACTGGAAAATTCAGTGTGGACGTAGCCCAAGTTGGGTGAACCACGATATATCTGTGTCTCTCTTGTAATGTGTATGTGTGATTATATTTTCATTTCTGTTTATTGTTATTGCTCTGTGATCCTTTTTTTCTAACAGTGGATCCCTATCCGAATATACAATAAAAAAAATATCACTTGACTTCATTTCTGTTATAATTCTAATGCATGCCACGTAGTGACACCTGGAATTGAATGACACAACAGATGACTAATAACTTACTGGATAAAATCTAGTATCATTATTCCTGGGCACGAGATATCCTTGTATTAATCATTTCATCAACTGTCGATGTACAAAATTGGAAATGTGATGCCAGCAATGTGAAGGAAATGGTTGTACGTTCATAGCATCTCGGACAGGTAATCTTCAGCGAAATGAACTCCAAAAATGCAGCAACAGGACCAGCTTCTAGTTCATATATTCCATGACACCTGGAATTCACAAACCAAATCAGTTAGCAAATCGTAGGATGCATAATAAATACAAATGAATGATAAATACAAATGCATGATAAATAGGATGCCTGCAGAATTTTAATTCTGCAGGTATCCTTATAAAACTCTCTGTATTTAAATTAAAACCGAATGTGTCTACTAACCTGTAATGAACAAATTTCGTATCACTTGTACATTCAAGCAAAACCATAAAACCAAAAATGAATTCTATCTTTCAAAGCATCAAGGTTTTGGATATGATTCAACAGAGACTCGAACCGGCACCACTCTCCTAGCTTTGTTCAGTTTGGCCTTAAACCTCACAGCCCTCATTTTTGCAATTCTGTTTTGTTTGACTAATTTTCTATTCTTTGAAAAAAGGTTCTTATTATAAGATTTATACCTGAGCTTCTTTTCCTTTAAGATATTCCATTTATCAACCCAAGCAGTCAATTCGGCTTTCAAGCTCGCAATCTCTTCCACGGCAAATGCATTGACAACTTGAGCTTCCTTTAGATTAGTTTCCAAAGACGATATGACCTGAGCAAAGGGTATTTGAATAGGTTGTTGTGCTGGTTCTAAGTTTGGCTCTTCTACATCTCCTAGCCATGGACGTGGCTCCTGATTAACTTCTTGATCCACATTGGGCATTGGGTTTGATTATTGAACATTCATGCCCTCATGTTCAGAAATCGATACATACTTAAGGTCTAGGATTGTAGGACCAATTGGGGTTCAATTTGGCTGAGACTCGATAGAATCGCTCAGTTCAAACACAGGGGTGTCTCCTGCAACCAAATCCATATTTGAAAAGAGAGCGGCAGCCATGCTACGAGTGGTTCGGCGAATTGCCTGATCACTCAATACTTTACTAACTTCTTGATCGGTCGATTTGTGATTGACGTTCGACTGTTGATGAAGCAGGGCGTCGTTTGAACAGGGAGGAATAGTGATGGGTTGACTTGTTTGGGGCCAAGGGTCATCAGAGGGTATGACAGGGTTTATCTCAGACTTTCCCTTAGGGCCATCCTCATTTGGGATTTGGCCGGGCTGAAGTGCCTTGTGGTCTGGATCGTCTTGAGGACCAAGTTCCTCTAACTTAGGCTCATCTAGTTCTGTCCCAATATGCTTTAGCCTGGTTCTGGACCTTCATTGAGGCCACTCATCATTTTCCCCAAAATCATTATGGGTAAGAAATGATTCCCAAGAATATCCGAGTTCTCCCAATCGGTAGGAAACAAGTATCTTAATAAGCCCGTGGTGAAACAGACTCCGTTCCTTATCTCCCACATTACCTTGATAAGTGCTAGCCATCTTCTGCAAACTATTAATGAAGTAATACGACATATTCACAGGATGCCCTTTGATAAAAACTGGGTTTGAGACAATCGTCCCTCGTAGGTGACATACCTGATAATAAGCCCGAGCATAGCATGCCACTTCTTCTTCAGCAGCCGAGATAGGAAACTAGACTTATATTCAACTCCCTGGTTAGCTGGAGTTAGAAACTCCTTCCAGTCATCACTCCTCAAATGCTTACCCTTATACCAACATTCTCCCTCCATGGGAAAACCAATTGCTCGAGAAACAAATTCCTCTGATAATTCCAACACAATATCTCCAACCTGTGCTTTCATACCGTCAAACGAAGTTGCAAATGCCCTGGAGACCATTACATTAAAACCAGAGAACCTCTGCAGGAACCCTAACCATCCTTCCCTTACCACCATTTCACGACATTCGAGAGCATCATCTAAGTATTCATCACCAATGAGCTCGAATCTAGAGACAGGAGCCATAGCAACGACCACACAAACCTCAGAGATCTTCAAAACCCTAATTGAGAAATGAAATAGGTTCATCCTTAGCCCGCACAAGTTTATCAAAACCCCAACCGACTTCATTTCTGTCAGGGTACTGTGAATACTCATGCATAGTCATGGAATGAAGGATTATGATGTATTCGAATTGGCAAAAGTTAGCAGAATTCACATAGAGCTTATGGTGCAATAATGCCTCTCAGAACAATGACAAGCGAGTAATAGTTGGACGTGATGTTTTCCTTATGTGAATCAACAGATGGAAAACATTTTGGTTAGGCGCATATCAAACCTTTAATCCCCATGGTGCTCTCAATATTAATCGACACCTTCTCATATCAAGACAACGCTAAGGTATAATCAAAGTTTCAAACCTCCAAAGTATAAATTAATGGCTCCTACTACATAATCATCCACCACCACATATCATTACTATCAAGATTTTCATAATACAAGATGGTATTGATTTAATCAAGTCAAAGTCATGGTTATCATTGCAATGATGAGCAATAATTAATGAATGTAACCAAAACCAAAAATCATCCTTTGAAGGACATTTTAGTCACTTATGATCGGATCATGATATTTATCTCACCTCCAAGCATCATTAAATTTTTTATAATCCTATAGATCTTATCTGATCACATAATTCAAAGTTCCTATATGGGGATGAGTATATCAAGATGATGAACTTGTGATATTAATATAAAATGAGTTTGGGCCTCATAATTGTTATAATGAGAATGACCTTTTGGAAGTGGATAATTTCATTAGACCAAGCATATGAATTGGAAAACGAATTGTCATATAAGTTATCAATCTATTGAGTGAATCAATCAAAGACTATTAATATAATGAATTTGCTTGACTTTGAATTTGCAAAAATGACTGATGTTGTAAAATTAGGAGCTGCTAATTTTCAGGATTATGATTTTTACAAATAATCAACCAGAAATATGAAACTAAGTCCAGAAATTCAATCAAATAAAGACTGATATTGATCCCTCTATGCCAATCAATTTATCAATTTTATTGGGAGTACCTTCAGAATCAAATATTTTGAAGGCACTCCTAAAATATAAATGGAAGAGTGTCGATCAAGGTTGTGACATGCAGTATGGTTCCTTGTCATCAAAACTTATATAATGGCCAATTGGATTTTAGTGCTCAATTGCTATGGAGGGTGTTTCTTGCCAACAAATGGCGACATGCTGGGACCGAACCAGTTATCTCTGTGCAAAAAGGAAAAACTTCAATACCTTAGATAATTAGAAACGATGTCTCGAAGTAACAAACTCCTATTTGAATGATTCAAACCCAAACTAGTTCCAACATGTGGGCCTTACCGATTCAGCAACAATGAGCCTTTGGTTGTTACCTGAGTATTCCTTATCTACTTCAACCTTTGACAATCAGGGTAAAGAATGACTTAGCTCTAGAGGAAATATTTGAGGCTTGGGACAACTTAACCAATGTCAGTGAAAGATATAGCTACTCAAGAATGCTAGATAATTCTCTTCTCATGTAAACAAAGGAAGCAGGTGATATTTATTCATTTTCATTCATTTTTTTGTTGTTGTATAGTTGCTGTTATATATACAGATGAATAAACATGAAAATCATTAATCAAAGATACTACCTTAGCTTGGTAACTAAATGATGGTAGCATTATTCACCAATCCTACCAAAAACTGATCAGGCCAGCTCGTAATGAGACTTCCTACCCGTTGGCTTTTAAACCAAGGATCGTTGTACTGGCTTGGTGACCAAATGCAAACAAAGTCAATCCAATAGAATGTATGATAATAACCAGACCGGCTCAGCACAAGACCTTCTATCCTCTGATTAACTTTTCCCGTATTCAAAGTTTAAAATAAATTAAAGGATTTTAGTTCAAGACTACTGTTCAGGCTTGGTGACTAGAAATTAACAACATCATTCACAAGAACTACTAAAGATAGATAGGCCGACTCATGATGAGACCTCCCGATTCTCATTTTTTCAAAAAAGAATCATCACCCTGGCTTGGTGACCAGATAATGGTGCTATCATCTCCAATAGTGTTGATGATCATGACAGATCGACTTTGTAACAAGACCTCCTGTTCTTGAACTAAAATTCTATTATTATGGGTTATTTACAAAGTATTTACAAAAAACTTGAGTTAGAAAACCACTGGCCTCTTGAGATAGCTTAAAAGTGACTAAACATTGGTCAACTGATCTACAGGCCTAATAGACACTGCTGGAACTAGTAAATAAGTGTCCTGAGTCATCGGCCTTTTGGGTAGGCATCCGAAGATAATAGTTAAGGATTGCTACAAAAGACAATAGGTTCATACACTAAAACCATTTGTGGAAATTAACTCACCTTATATGCATCAGATACTCGAAACAAAATCAATAATTATGATTTGATATGTATTTCAGTCATCCCAGTCGACACAGTTTCAACAAGTAATAAGTCCTCCAAGCTAGGTCATATGTTCAAGCCAGATTCAAGAAAAAGTGCAGGGTATGTCTGTTGACGAAGTTTTTTACAAAGAGAAGGAAGCTGATTATGTACAAATGCTTTATATCTAAAATATTTACAGTCCCCAAAGATGATGTATCTACAAAAATTCAGGTTAGGCTAAGTCTATGACTCAACTGGATTAATATAATTCTGTATAATGAGATCTGATAAAGCAATGAGTCCTGTGATCCACTAGCAGGCCGAAAATTAATTAAATCGCCAGAACCTGATAAAAGCAAAACAAGGATTACCATAGAAAATTGTATGCAAGAAAATCAATGTTATGTACAACAATCAAGAAATAAAAGATGATGAAATCATAAAAAATTCATTAAGAAGCTGATTGACTTCATTGTGATTCGACAACTATCAATGAGTAACTAAAATCAGGATAGTCTTTATAATGAAACATTGTTTGATGTAACCAATCACTATATATTTATAGATACGTGTAATTGATGAACTGATATGAAGAAGTGTGAGACCATCAGATTGAACAATCCTGAAAATTTAAAACAAAGAGTATTATGTACAAAAGTATTTACAATGGAAATGTACAATGAGAATGGATTGTATGATGTAAAAATACTGGAAATATTTTTTTAGGACTTGCCCATTCACCAGAAAGGTATCATGTTGTCCTTGTAAAGTTTGCAATCGAAAGTTGTTGGAGCCTAACTTTTCTGCTATGGTATATGGGCCCAGCCAAAGTCTCTGAAAATTTGTATGGTCATTTTTGTCCTCGTGTGCTTTATCCCATTTTAAAACAAGGTCACCTATTTGAAAATCTCTATCCGAGGATGACCCACGATCAAACCAGGATTTAACAATTTGCTGATGCTTTGAGAAATGTCATTTTGCGTTTTCCCTCTCCTCCTCTAATTTCAACAACATATTTATTCTTTTCTCAATAACAGAGCATTCTGTGTCTTCTACAGATTGTGCAAGTTGTAAGGAAGGAAAGAATAGATTTGGAGGGAGTATAGACTCGGTGCCATATACTATAAAGAATGGGGAATTACCGACAGAAGACTTTGGGGTAACTCTGTCAACCCACAATGCTTGATACAGAACAGTGTGCCAATTCCTGCGGCTTTCAGCTATTGACCTTTTAAGAATTTTCAGCAAGTTCTTGTTTGTTGACTCAGCAAGGCCATTGCCTTGTGGATGATAATTAGCTGAAAACCTGATTCTAATTCCCTTTTCTACTGCAAAATCAGTCAATTATCCAGAAGCAAAATACGATGCATTGTCAAATACTAAAGACTCAGGCAGTCCAAATCTAGTAATTATATGAGTCTCAACAAAATCAAGTACCTAACTTGTGTTGACTACCCGTAGAGGAGTAACTTCAGACCAACGGGTGAAATAATTAGTGGCAGTTATGATGTATTTTTGTTGGAGAGAAGATGGAGGATTGACTGGCCCCACTATGTCGAGTCCCCACTATTCAAAGGGTCTGTCTACAACCACTGGCTATAAAGGGAAAGCTGGCCTTTTGATCCTACCAGATGCTCTCTGACAATCCTGGCATTTTCTTACAAAAGAATGAGCGTCTTTGAATAAGGTTGGCCAAAAATAACCTTCCCTCAAAACTTTGTGAGCAGTAGTGTCGCAACTGAAGTGACCACCAGCAGGGCCATCATGCAATTGTTTTAAGACTGACTCAGACTCTTCCTTTTCTAAGCAGTGGAGCAGGACACCATCTGCATTCTTCCTAAAAAGTATGTTGTTCACTAGCTGATATGGTGCTGATTTCAACTTGACAACTCTCTTTTTCTTTGGTTCCAAGTGGTCTGGAGCACTACCCGTTTCCATATAAATGTGAATGTCAGTGTACCATGAGTTAGTAGGATCTGGGATAAAATAAACTTCCTTCTGCGGCACTGAAGCGTCTAAGGGTAAGTCATATTGACTAGCAGGCAAGTGAGCTGATTCAGCTACCAGTTTACATAATCCCAACCCTCGTACAACCTGAGAGGGTTTAATCTCTAGATCATACTCCTATAAAGCAGCCATCCAATGTGCCCGTTTTTCTCCTAAATCCTTCTGTACCAATAGGTTTCTTACAGCAGAGAAAGGGACAATGAATTTCATTTTTAACTTCAGCAGATAAGGCCTGAAGTGCTTCACTGCTTTGAACTCAGCGAAAGCTTGTTTATCTACTTCATGGTAGTTTAGTTCAGATCCTTTCAAATTCGAGCTCATGAATGAAATGGGTACTTCATGGTCTTCTTGGTTCTTTTGAGTAAGGACAACAGTGTAGGATATGTCAGAGGCGAAGGTATAAACAATAAAGTCTTTCTTAAAATAGGGACTCAAAAGTGCAGGGGCTTCAACAATAGCTTCTCTTATCCTGATAAATGATTCTCTCTCTTTCTCTCCCCATATGAAGTCGCTATCTTTCTTTATCATGTTCTACAGTGGGTGAACTATCTCTGAAAAAATTGGGACAAATCTCCTTACAAAGTTTATCTTTCCCATGAAGGACTGGATAGCTTTCTTGGTAGTAGGGAAAGGAATTTTAGAGATGGCTTCTGTCCTTTTAGGGTCGATCATAATCCCTTCTTTTGATACCACAAATCCTAGCAAAATTCCCTCTGTGACAGCGAAGATCGTCTTTTTTGGGTTTAAGGAAATGCCAAACCTTCTACAGTGTTCAAGCACTTTGCGCAGGTGGAAGATATGATCAGATATTTTTTTTGAATATACCGTAACGTCATCTAAGTAGACAACCACAGAGTGATTGATCAGACCTCTGAAAGCAACATCCACTACTTGTTGGAATGTGGCCCCAGCGTTTATTAATCCGAAAGGCATCTTCCTATAGGAATAAGTTCCCCAAGGGGTCCTAAAGGTAGTCTTCAGTTGATCCCCGGGAGAGACCAGGACTTGGTTGTACCCAGAAAAACCGTCCAATAGAGACAACATCTGAGCACTGGAGACTTTCTGAAGGATCTATTCCATTGGTGGAATTGGATAGTTGTCCTTTTCTGACGATCGGTTTAAGTTTTGGAAATCTATGCACAACCTAATGTCTCCATTTTTCTTTCTGATAGGAACTAGGTTTGCTACCCACTGAGTGTGACATACTGGAAATATGATTCTAGCAGCTGTTTGTTCAACTCTTTCTTTACTGCAGGTTCTAAAGTAGGGTGCATTTTTTTGAGTTTCTGTTGGAATGGCTTGGCTTCTTGTTTCATGGGAATTATGTGTTGTATTATTTGTGTGTCAAAAGTTTTCAGGTCATCATATGTCCAAGTGAATACGCCCTTAAACTCTTTAAACAGTTTGACCAAAGCTGCTTTCTCAGTTTGAGTGCAATCTGACCCTATATTTATGTTTTGGGGATTTGCTTTTGTACCTAAGTTTATGGTTTCATAATGCATGCTAGAACTATTTGTTTTGCAGTTAGGCACTCCTTTGAACTTATCATGTAGGTCATAAAATTTTTCAAGTCTGACAACTGAAGTAGGGATCGAATTTACCAGCTTAAATGATTCGTCAACAGAATGAGGCGGATGGATTATTGAGAAATTGTGCAGATCTTCGTCATGCGTGATCTCGTCGATAGCCGTTTCTTTAAAAACATCTTCTCCCGTTAAGAAGTCAATCATCTGAGAATCATCATGAAAGACACGCCAGTTAGTGATATTATCAGGGATTGATGGTCTAAATAATAATTCAATAGAAAGATATTGAGAGAGAAATTTTGCGACAGGAGAAGCCATGAGGCCACATTCACCAAAAGATTAGATTCTGTATTCTGAAAGCGAGGAATAGAGTTGATATTAAAGGCATCAAATGCTGAAATCAAGTTCCATACCTCCTTTTGATAACTTCACAGATGGTTAGATAGAAAATGTATAGAATTGCGAACTTGACGAACAATGATTTCAGAGTCACCGAAAGCAACCAATACCTTCACATTTAAATCTAACGCTTTCTTTAACCCCTTAATGAGAGCCTCATATTCAGCTGAATTGTTTGTGCACATAAATTCCAGTCTGCAAGACAACAAGTGTTTATTTCCTAAAGGGTCAAGGAGCATACAGCCTGCTCCTGCGCCTTCTTTTGATCGGCATCATCAAAGTATAAGTGCCAAGGATTATCTACAATATTATCTACATTATTCACACTATTTACAACATTTAACAATCTACTGGGAGCTTCCTGGAAATCACAATGTAAAATTTCAGATTTATTTATAGAATCAACAAATGCTGATTTATGTGCATAAAAAGTGCCTAAATCAGAATCAAAACCAAAGTTTCCAAGAATTGAATCGCTAAACATAATCGGTTCGTTAGGTGAATCGATCTTAGTCACTGTATGCTTCATGTACCTTTCCCTGTCAATTCTGATCTGATTTGGCCGCCCATTCTTAGGTAGCCACAGATGTGACCAATCGATTGAGAAATAACCCTTTAAAGTTTGAGACCAGTCACGGCTTAGAAACAACCCATACACATCTGGTATGTCTGCCACTACAATGTCAATAACTTGAAAAATTTGTGGATTATTAGCCATCCTAATCATTACTCCTTTGAGCTCCCCTAGAATTTTCAACTTAGAGCAGTCAAGTTGGCTGATTTGAGTTTCACAAGGAACAATCTCAGCATTCAATTTCTTGCATATCGAATAAGGCATAACGTTTGATGATGCCCCAGAATTGACCATGTAGTTATGGACATTTCGGTTAAAGATTTCAAATGTTAGTAGGAAAGGTGTTGTTGTGGACTTGGAATTCTTTCCTATCAGCGATTGTCTTATTATCATTATTGAAACTTGCCACCCCTTTACTGGTGGTGGGATCAGAATTATTAGCTACAAATGTGGAAAGATGATTTATTTTGTTATTGCTATTAGATGTAGATGGCAGGTTTGCAAATATTGACCCTCCTGGCATAGGATAAATTTTTAACAAGTCAAACACGCTTATGTTTGCTCTTTGTTTCTTAAGATGATCTATGATATCATATTGGAGGTCTTTATCTTGAATTGCAGAATGCTGATTTATAAGCTGCGGATAGTTCTTAGGAGTGGGTGATGGTTGAGAGTTGACAGAACCTTTACTCCTAGTATTATGAGTATGCTGATTGATGAAAACACAGTTGTCATGACACTCATCTTGACTTACTGAGCTGTCCCAAAAATGATAGTTGAATGGGAGGGGATCTTCAGAATTTTCCTCTTCAGGTTCAGGTTGTTCATGTTTCTGATGTTCTTCTAACTCATGGTCAAATGAGGTTTCAGGTAAAGCATAAACAACCCTAATCGTATTGAAGATTTCCTCATTGGTCGAAACGTCAGGGGGAGAATTTTGTCGTGCGGTTGGTGGTGTATACAGTCGATATGGAGCCTTAAAATTTCCTCTATTCGAGGTTCCTTCTCCATTGTTTCTTTTTAACATTACCACTTCATTCATCGGGGATCTAACTACTTGTTGTAATTTTTCCATATCGAAAGCAAAGGTATCTTTCTTATCTGTACTAGTTCTTGATGTGGATTCACTTGTTTTGCGAATGGGGTTGTCGAATTTACCGCTATTTTCTGGTTCGAAAGTCATGGAATTTTTTTCAACCTTGATTTCTTCATCGAAAGTTTCAACCAAAGTGGTTTTTCCAGCTTGCTTGACAAACATGCTAAGAGATTTCGACAAGGCAAAAGCAAAATTTTCAATTATAATATCCTCTGGTAGTTGGGAAGTTGTTGGTATTCTATTCAACAAGGTGAGAAATCGTTGGTTAAAATCTTTCAAGTGTTCCTTATTTTCCATCCTAATTCTAGCTAGTTCAAGTGTTAATACTGCAAGTGTCTTATCCTCTCCAAATTTGTTTATGAAAGCCTGATTGAAATCATCCCAGCTTGTTATGGATCCTTGGGTTAGGAAGAAGTACCAACTGGAAGCTTTTCCTTCGAAATTTAAAGGAAACAAGCGGCATATGACATCCTCGTGCTGAACATTCATGGTATGTACAGAGAGAATGAACTTATCGATGTGGTTTTTTGCAGGCTCTTTATTAATAGGATAAAATTTTGGTAAAAGTTTATCAGGGTGCTTTGGCAAGTTATGTTGTACTCCAGGTATAGCAACAGCACCTCGTCGTAACCAGGGTCTGTTGTTGTTTTGATCTCCTCCATCACAGTCACCCATTTCTTGATCAAATTCAAAATCTGACGAAGATTGGTTTTTATGGTCACATGGATTGTCAGGTGGTGAATCAGGGGGTGAAGGAGGTTCGTCAAAACCACCAGAAGTTGGGAGTTGTCTTGAAGTGTTCGTGTTTATTTCTCCCTTGAGAAAACCACTAAGATGGTAATCAGGCGATCCTACTAGGGAATGAACAGGTTCTTCGCCACTTGGTTCGTCACTCATTTGGGTTTAATTGTAGGGTCTTCTAGGTATACCGAAATTGATCGAGGGAATTCCTGTCTAGCGAGAATAGCCTCTAGTCAAGATACATCTTGATTCTTCCAGGGATTCTTGTATGTCTTCCAGGGTAACTGGTATTATGCAGTATGGCAGCCTTGACAGTATTCACAAGAGGTGTAGTTGTAGAGTCAATTTGTGATGTAGGGGTAGGACTAGATACTGGTTCAAGATTGCTGAGAAGGGAAGTAGTTTGACTGGTTGTGGGAGTAGTATGTGATTGTTCAACCATTAAGCTTTTAGTTCATGCCCTCCTTTTAGCACCATTTGTTGGCCAGAAGAACTGTCTTAGGCCAACTTAGAGAAAAATAGTCCACACACTTGACTTAGTACAGTCTTATATGCGTTTGGAGTAACTGTTTCTCACAGGATTTTAGGCCCTGCTGCCTATGTGTTGCGCTCTCAAAGATAGAGAGTCTCTTGAAGTGAGTGTGTCTCAGTTTAAGGTTATCTGCTAACAAACTAGAAAATTTACACTAACAATTATCTAATCGTAAAGACTAACTAACACTAAATATCAAAGTTAGTGGCTCCTAATGTTATCCTATGATAAGGTAATTGTTAATAATATAACTAAAATGTTAGCTTCCTATATCGTCCAAGAGCATAGATTAATTTATTTGACTAAAAGTTCGAAACGAAGAAGGTATTCACTAATTACAGATCAGTAAAGAAATACCAAACTATAAAAGTGAATTTAAATTATCTCACAATGGATTAAACAAATCTATTGTAAGCAATTACATGCATGAATTCCAAACTAAAGTAAAAAATTAATTAACAGGATATATCATTCTGAAACATGAAAGTATAATCAATACTAATTTGCAATTGAAACAAATTCAACCTACAAGTCAGATATTTACAAAAGCTGATTCATAAACCATTGACATCATGAAAAAGTTCTTTGACATCAATATCAGGATAAATCAGTTATGTTTAAAATGAGTATAAACATTTGAATTTCCTGTAAAACATTCCACATACAATATGAAGATATTTATATATGAAGATTGAAATAACAAAAGAGAGATAAACCACATAGTATAGATATCTAAAACTTAGCTATGGTTTTAGTATTCTGGCACACTTGATGTTCTTCAGAAGAAGTTAAGAGAAATCCAAGTAAACAGAATAAAATGATGCTGTATAATATCAGCTCTCTCCTGTATTAGAAATCGAACCCTTGTTCCAAGTTTTGAAATTGCTTATATAGAAAACATCAAAATCCTAATTCCCTAATAGCCGTATCTTCATGGAACCTCATGAATCCCTATCCGAATATACAATAACAGAAATATCACTTGACTTCATTTATGTTATAATTCTAATGCATGCCACGTAGTGACACTTGGAATTGAATGACACAATGTATGACTAATAACTTACTGGATAAAATCCAGTATCATTATTCCCGGGCACGAGATATCCTTGCATTAATCATTTCATCAACTGTCGATGTACAAAATTGGAAATGTGATGCCAGCAATGTGAAGGAAATGATTGTACATTCATAGCATCTCAGACAGGTAATCTTCAGCGAAACGAACTCCAAAAATGCAGCAACAGGACCAGCTTCTAGTTCATATATTTCATGACACCTGGAATTCACAAACCAAATCAGTTAGCGAATCGTAGACAATACAAATGAATGATAAATACAAATGCATAATAAATAGGATGCCTACAGAATTTTAATTCTGCAGGTATCCTTATAAAACTCTCTGTATTTAAATTAAAACTGAATGTGTCTACTAACCTGTAATGACCAAATTTCGTATCACCTGTACATTCAAGCAAAACCATAAAACCAAAAATGAATTCTATCTTTCAAAGCATCAAGGTTTTGGAGATGATTCAACAGAGACTCGAACCGGCACCACTCTCCTAGCTTCGTTCAGTTTGGCCTTAAACCTCACAGCCCTCATTTTTGCGATTCTGTTTTGTTTGACTAATTTTCTATTCTTTGACAGAAGGTTCTTATTATAAGCTTTATACCTGAGCTTCTTTTCCTTTAAGAGATTCCATTTATCAACCTAGGAAGTCAATTCAGCTTTCAAGCTCGTAATCTCTTCCATGGCGAATGCTACGAGTGGTTCGGCAATTTTCCTGATCACTTAATACTTTACTAACTTCTTGATCGGTCAGTTTGTGACTAAAGTTCAGTTGTTGATGAAGCAAGGCGTTGTTTGAATAGGGAGGAATAGTCATGGGTTGACTCGTTCGGGGCCGAGGGTCATCAGAGGGTATGACAGTGTTTATCTCAGACTTGCCCTTAGGGCCATCCTCATTTGGGATTTGGCCGGGCTAAAGTGCCTCATGGTCTGGATCGTCTTGAGGACCAAGTTCCTCTAACTCAGGCTCGTCTAGTTCTATCCCAATATGCTTTCACCTAGTTCTGGACCTTCATCGAGGCCACTCATCATTTTCTCCAAAATCATTATGGGTAATAAATTATTCCCAAGAATCTCTGAGTTCTCCCAATCGGTAGGAAACACGTATCTTAATAAGCCCATGGTGAAACAGACTCCATTCCTTATCTCCCACATTACCTTGATAAGTGCTAGCCATCTTCTGCAAGCTATTAAGGAAGTAATATGACATATTCATAGGATGCCCTTTGAAAACCATTAAGAGGCGAACATGATAAAATTGGGTCCGAGACAATCGTCCCTCGTATGTGACATACCTTATAATAAGCCCGAGCATAGCACGCCACTTCTTCTTCAGCAGCCGAGACGGGAAACCAGACTTATATTCAACTCGCCGGTTAGCTGGAGTTAGAAACTCCTTATAGTCGTCACTCCTCAAATGCTTACCCTTATACCAGCATTCTCCCTCCATGGGAAAACCTATAGCTCGAGAAACAAATTCCTCTTATAATTCCAACACAATATCTCCAACCTATGATTTCATACCGTCAAATGAAGTTGCGAATGCCCTGGAGACCATTAAATTAAAACCAAAGAACCTCTGCAGGAGCCCTAACCATCCTGCCCTTACCACCATTTCACGGCATTCGGGAGTAGTGTCTAAGTATTCATCACCAATGAGCTTGAATCTAGAGACGGGAGCCATAGCAATGACCACACAAACCTCAGAGATCTTCAAAACCATAATTGAGAAACGAAACAGGTTCATCCTTAGCCCGCGCAAGTTTATCAAAACCACAACCGATTCATTTCTGTTAGGGTACTGTGAATACTCATGCGCAGTCATGGAATGAAGGATTATGATGTATTTGAATTGGCAAAAGTTAGCATAATTCACAGAGAGCTTATGGTGCAATAATGCCTCTCAGAACAATGACAAGCGGGTGATAGTTGGACATGACATTTTCCTTATGTGAATCAACAGATGGAAAACATTTTGGTTAGGCGCATATCAAACCTTTAATCCCCATGGTGCTCTCAATATTAACCGACACCTTCTCATATCAAGACAATGCTAAGGTATAATCAAAGTTTCAAACCTCCAAAGTATAAATTAATGGCTCCTACTACATAATCATCCTCCACCACATATCATTAATATCAAGGTTTTCATAATACAAAATGGTATTGATTTAATCAAAGTCATGGTTATCATTGCAATGATGAGCAATAATTAATGAATGTAACCAAAACCAAAAATCATCCTTTGAGGGACATTTTAGTCACTTATGATCGGATCATGATATTTATCTCACCTCCAAGCATCATTAAAATTTTTATAATCCTATAGATCTTATCTCATCACATAATTCAAAGTTCCTATATGGGGATGAGTATATAAAGATGATGAACTTGTGATATTAATATAAAATGAGTTTGGGCCTCATAATTGTTATAATGAGAATGACCTTTTGGAAGTGAATAATTTCATTAGACCAAGCGTATGAATTGGAAAACGAATTGTCATATAAGGTATCAATCTATTGAGTGAATCAATCAAAGACTATTAATATAATCAGTTTGCTTGACTTTGAATTTGCAAAAATGACTGATGTTGTAAAATTAGGAGCTGCTAATTTTCAAGATTATGAATTTTACAAATAATCAACCAGAAATGTGAAACTAAGTCCAGAAATTCAATCAAATAAAGACTAATGTTGATCCCTCTATGCCAATCAATTTATCAATTTTATTGGGAGTACCTTCAGAATCAAAGATTCTGAAGGCACTCCTAAAATATAAATGGATGAGTGTCGATCAAGGTTGTGACATGCATTATGGTTCCTTGTCATCAAAACTTATATAATGGCCAATTGGATTTTAGTGCTCAATTGCTCCAGAGGGTGTTGCTTGCCAACAAGACAATGTACTCCATTGGCATTATAGCTTCCTGTCCATAAGCCAACCAGAAGGGTGTGTGCCCCATCAATTTCTTGCAAGTGGTCCTGTATGCCTCTAACACAGATGAGATGCGCAGGTCCCAATCACCTCTATTCACATTGCAAACTTTAGTCAGTGCATTCTCCAGTATTTTATTGAAAGCCTCAACAGTGCCATTCGCTTGCGGGTGATATGGTGTACTGCGCTAATGATGGATATGGAATTCCTCTGTGAGAGCTTCAATAGTCTTGTTTAAAAAGTGAGTGCCTTGATCACTCATCAAAATCTTTGGGCACCCGAATCTTGACAATATTTCTTCAAAAATGAACTACGCGGCAGTGCCTGCGCTGCAGTCCTTCACCGGTTTTGATTCAACCCATCTGGTGAGGTAGTCAGTAGCAGTAATGATGTACCTCGCACCAGTTCTTTTCCCTGGTGGGTTTATAGGTACCACAAAATCAATGGCCCATTTTTCAAATGCCTGCAAGGTCAACTGCAGATTAAGAGGCATTTCATCTCTGCGCGAAGGTTTTCCTGTCCTCTGACAGACATCGCAGTTCCGACAGTGTTCTTTAGAGTCTTTATGGATTGCAGGCCACCATAGCCATGCACGTAGTATCTTCTGCATGCTAGCCTTTCTTGCATAATGTCCTCCTGCAATCCCTGAGTGCACATCTGCTAACCCTGTTGTTAAGAACTCGATGATGTCCTTATAATAATAATCGCCAATCTGTATAGAAAATAAATGCGCATCAGGCAGACTGTCTTCAATGTTTGTCGGCTCTTCTCCTGACTCAATCCTAGAGAGATGGTAAGGTCCCAAGTTCAGCCTGCTGGGCTTAACAACAATCTCAGAATCATACTTCGGGAATAGCAATAGCCATCTACATATGTGCCCCCATAACAATGGCTTATTGACCAAGTATTTCAACGCAGAATGGTCAGTAAACATAAGGAAGTGTGCACCAAGTAAGTAGTGTCTAAATTTTTGCAGTGCATATACCATCGCAAGGCCTTCCCTCTCAGTAGTAGTGTAATTTTTCTCCGTTGTCGAGAGCTTTCAGCTTGAAAATGTAATGGGATGGTCAATACCTCCTTCTCCTGGCTGAGCTAATACAATTCCTAGGGAAATGCATGATGCATCAACATGAACATGGAATGGCTTTTCCCAGTCTGGGAAGACTAGGATTGACGCAGTAACCGTCTTTTCTTTAAGTGTGTCAAAACCCTGTTCACATTCTGCGTTCCAAATGAACGGTGCGTCTTTCTTTATCAGCTTTTTCATTGCTGCAGTTATCTTTGCGTAACCCTTTATGAACTTCCTGTAATATCCAGTATGGCCTAAGGTAGAGCGCAACATCTTAATGGAAGTTGGTGTGGGAAAATTCACAATAATGGCAATATTTGTAGGGTCCACCATTAATCCATGCTTATAGACAATGTGTCCGAGTAAAATTCTGTATGGAACACAGAAGATACATTTCTTCAGATTTAAGGAGATCTAATGCTGTCGACACTTCTCAAGCATCATTCTGAGATTTGCGCAATGGTTCTTCAGTAGACCAAACACAGTCCAATCATCAAAATAGGCTTCCAGAAACTTGTGCATGAAATATTTAAAAGCTGCAACGACAACTCTGGAGAAGATGGTAGGTGCGTTCTTCAAGACAAAGGGCATTACTGTATATTGGAACGACCCCCATTATGTAGCAAACGTTATCTTATGCCTATCTGTGGGATCAATTCTGATCTAATGATATCCAGAGAAACCATCAGTAAAGGAATAGGCCTCATTCCCTCCAACATTGTCAAGCACTTAATCTATGAAAGGAGTGGGGAATGGGTCGTGCATAGAAGCATTGTTCAGTTTTCTGAGATCCACACAAATCCTAATCTCACCCTTCGTTTTCTTATCCTGAACGACCATGGGATTAATCCACTCAGATTCCTCGATAGGTTCAATGATTCCTGCTTCTAGCATCTTATCCAGCTCTACGCGGACTCTTTCTTTATATCGTGGGTTCAATCTGTATGGCCTCTGCTTCATAGGCTTGGCGCCTGGCTTCAAGGGGATCTTCATGACTCCAAGGTCTCCTAGAATTCCTTTCATTTCTATAAATTTTGTTGAAAAAAGATCCTGATACTCATGTAAGGTGTTTGCGATCTCCGCAACAGTCTGCTTGTCCCAATAGTCTCCAATTGATGCGAACTTTGGCTCTTTACTTGTGCCAATATTCACCTTCTGTGTCTTTACCAGTCTGCTCATATCTGGGATTTCCAATGGAGGTCCTTCTACATCACGTGCACCCTCCAAATTTGGTATGTTTATGTTGCGTGGATCATCGTCATCATCTTCCTTGATATCCTCATATTCTTTAGCTAGGTTATAGCACTCTATGGGATGTTCTTCATGTTCCTTCCATTCCAAGTGTAGGTTCACAGGAACGGTATGTGCCTCAAAGAACTATTCCCATGTCATATCTTCGCGAAGATAGTCTCCCCTGAATATACGTTCCTTAATTATCTGCAATGCCTCATGGGACAGCGGATTCTCATCCTCAAAGCTAAAGTCCTTCTGGAAGTTGGTAGTCAACATCTCCCAATCAGTGGTTTCCCTGCGCAACTCTAGGTCTAGGTACCATTTCTTTGGAATATCATCCTCTAGGGTATGTACAAATAGGTGCACCCATTCTTCATGTGGCCTTTCCATCCATGCCTACGAACAGACTTCAATGTGCTGACTAGGATCTGTTTGTCCATTAAAATTCTCAAAGGGTAAAGTAACCCTGTTGGAAAACCGAATTTGCATCTTAATCCTGCATTGATCCCAAGTGGTCAATGTCTGCTTGTGCGTAGCCCACCATCTGGTTGGTGTGTCACGTAGTGCCATATCCAATGTGGGTAACCTATGCTCATCTGGAACTGCTACAGTATATTCCTGGATGAAAGTGTAAACATTAGCAGAACCATCATATGTGGGAATGGGACTTACCTTCTTTCCGATCCAGTGCAGTGATTTCGTAACCTTCGCGCACCTTCTTACTAATACTTACCACCACATCAGCTAACCGACCAAAAGGTATGACTTTCTCCTGGTTAGCCATTCTCAACTAGATAGGTGACCATGACAACTTTGTTCAACCCATCTGCTGCCATGTCTGCTTAGCTAAGACATTCACTTCGGAACCTAGATCAAGGATGACTTCATCCATTTCAAAATCTCCTACTGCGTGGTAAGCCTCATTTCTCGGCCTGTTCTTTTATGCTTCCTTATGTGATGTACTGCGCTATCAAAAGTTTATGTTCCCATCTATGGTTCATATTGGTTTATGAGCTTCTGTAGCTCTACTATGGCATTTTCAATTTTTTGTAACTTCATGCAGCTTCGCAGGAACTGCGCAACGGAAGTGCTGAAATCTGTTGTAGTGCTTTCTTTATCATAAGCGGCTGGCATGTCTTCAACATGCGATGTTTCATTGCGCAACGGGATCCTCTGTGATTCTGATGCCGGTTATCTGAAGGTATCCCGCGCGTCAATGAAGACCTCCTTGTTCTTTCGTAGGTCGAGAGCAGGTATCGTTCTCAGAGCTTTCCTTATCCATACTGTCTCAAGAGGGGTCTGCTTTGTGTGAGCCTCCCCTGACGTGGAAGCTTCTGCTCCCCTATCACGGCCTGTCTCAGCTCCACTGCACGTGACCACAGTGTTGCTCGGGTCCACTGGTCTATTCTCTGCTGCTATCCACTGGATGTTTGGATTTGGTGTCTCCGTATGTCTTCTTTTCCGCATTTCCACCTCTAGCACTGGGCTGTCTTCAATAACATGCTCGAATGATTTACAATAGTTTCATGTAGTGCATGGGTTAACACAATCTCTAGATACATGACTTGGCTGGCCACAATTGTAAGAAATGACCTGGCCGCAGCCTCTTCCTTGCGTCGAGCTAGCATTTCTTTCTCTGCTGCGGTATCCACCACCACGAACTCTGTATCCTCCTTGGTCATATTGCACGTTTTCTTGTTTTGGCTAGTTTTCTTCTTGTACGCGGTACAAACTGGCACCTCTCATTGAGTCCATATCTCGTTTTCTCTCATTCATTAGCTCATATGCATGACAGTTGGATTCATCATGTCCAACTGATTTACAGAAAGTGCAATATAAATTTTTAGGTGTTTTGACATATTTCTGTATGAGATAACAGTCTTCAGGCCTGTGTCCTATGGTTCTACAAATTTCACACCATGGGGCCAGATTCTGATTTATCGGGTTGGGCGCACTGCTGTTAAGATAATCGCGGAATAATGGACAATGTTCCCGGTCATGGCCTTCTCCTTTACAACTTGTACACAAGATCTCATGTCTAGGTTCATACCTTTGTTCTTTGCCATTTTTCATGCTTTGCAGCTCTAGTGTCAGGGTGGTCAACTGGTTCTGGATCTGAGACATCCCCAAACTAGTCTCACCAATCGGCGAAGCCTCTAGCTTCATTGCGATCTCCAAGGCCTCTGCCTGAGACGCAACCTTCTACTGCATCAATGGTAATCTGATGTGGGGTAACAGTGCAGCAATGAACCATTCCTTGTGTTGTTGTGGAGCTATAACAAAGCTCACTTGGTCCAAAAGCATCTTAAACTTCTAATCAAACTCCCAGACCGTTTCAGTCAGTTTCTACTTTATTTCTTTCAACTCGGTTATACACTGAGATTCATATTTGGGTTTCTTAAACTCTGCCACAAGCGCATCTTTAATTTCCGCGAGGGTTCTCGACTGTGTCTGAGAGTACTTCATAAACCAATGTAAAGATCTGTCTCTGAAGGTGGTGATTAGCTATGCTCGCTTCACGGCATCATCCTGGATTTTTCTTACACTCCATACAGCTTCGCAAAGGAACCAATGTTGGTTAGGGTCTTCTAGAATAGTTCCTTTGAAGATCGGTAGCTTCATATCAGTGTTTTCCATTGTCCTATTAGGTGGTGTAGCACCCGGATTAGTGTGCAGCTATTGTAAAGGGATCTGTGCAATGAAAACAAATGGGCTTATCAGGGTGGATGTACTTGGCTAAGTATTTTGCGGGGTGGGCTGAGTATTCTGCGGGGTGGGATCTGAGATAAGGGTGGCGCGGTCTCTACAGCCGGTGGGTTTTGAGGGGTAAATGGTGGCGCAACTTCGTTGTCAAGGTCACAAGGAATATCGGTATCTATGTGGAATCCAGGGCCTCCCAAATTCTTATTAAATTTATATCTCTTTCTAGTTCTAAGATTATGGGTGTCTTCGTCAGAATCACTATATATACTGTTTACCATGACAAACTTGAGAATATTACTGCATTCTTAAAACACCTTTCTCAGCTAACAACATATTAATGTATAGACTGAGATTGTTCAGGTACTTACCTTGGAATCCTTGGAAAAAATATGCTTCTGCTTGGCTGTAGGATTTGAGTGTGTCTACATCAAATTCTGGTACGAAGCCTTCTAGCATATGATCGACCCAAAAATCAACTGCGTGTGTCAATAGACTGTCTATCACTTTGAGCTATGTTGTGAGCTCGGGAGTCCACTCTGTAGGAACTCCTCCTTGAAAATAGGTTTTCTTTTCTGCGAGCCGCGAGATCCACTCGTGCAGCGTGTTTGGAAATGATGCCCAGAAAATCTCATGAATATATTTCCACATATATCTATTCAACCACTGTTTGTCAGATAGATGCGGAAGTCTATTCTCTTGCCTTGCAAAGTCTCTTACGGTCTTGTCACAACAAGCTTGGATCTCTATCTTTTCAGGATGCCAATTGTCGGAGCCTTCTGGGAACTGATATTCTTCATCACACATCATGATTGCAACTCATCATGGATTCTAGCGAGGCAATGAAACCATTTGTTGGGTTGACTGATGCTGACCCAGAGGTTTTCAATAAGAGCCAGGTTCTCGCGGTTTCCCTTTGACCAATAAAACCCCTTCGCACTGGCCCTTTCGGCAATAACCTGCGAGTAGGTTGATGTCTCACCCGAGGTGTATCTATGGGGTGCTATGGAATCAAGTTTCCATAGTATGTGATGAGTTGTTTGGACAGATGTACTGTGCAGTGCAACAGGGGGTATGCGCTGTGAGACGAGACTGCACGATGATGGGCAATGCCACAGTCCGCACCACTCAGTCCTTCTACCGCGAGACTTCTACTGAAACTGCGAACAATCTAGTTCAACTTTATACTTGAAGTACTCGGGAAGGCTTAAGGCACTGAACTGAGTATCACTCATCCACTCATTCATGCACTAAAATGACTATTACTCTAACATCCATTTGTACACTTAGAATGTTTACTATTTAAGCGTCTACTGCAGATGCAAATCACTATCATTCATTCGTCTACTGCGCATACAAAAGTACTTAAGCAATCTCTTAACACTTGAACAAATAACTGATTCACTACTTTCAGAAGCAAAGCTAAGTATTAACCATTCATCTATTCATGCAGACTTAACATATCATCTCCATACTCTCCTGATGGCACATGCATACAAAAGTCTTCACATAACAGAATGCAAGGAAATATTTAGATATTCATCTACAGAAAACAGATAAATGCAATCATACACAACAATGTTCCACTCAGTCACACGACACATTATTTAACGTGGTTCACTCCCCCATGTGGGAAGCTACGTCCACAAGAACGATTGTTATATATATATATCTTTAATGGGAAGGGGACAACCGCTCTTGGTCTACGCACTCAGCTGTAGACTCTCTCTTCTCTCTCAGCTAGGTCTCTGCGCACACAGCTGCAGAGTTGTTACAATGGCTTCTTCTTAAAAAAATATCTTACAATACATCAACAACAAAGAGCAAGGAGAGAACCCTCTAAGAACCCAAAAAGGACAACAAAAAGTAACAACCCCTTCCCTTACAAAAATGTCTTCTTTTATAGACCATGCTCGAAGGTCATGTCTTTACAATGCTGAAGACCAAAACCCTTAGGGTTTCCAAAACTACTACAGTTTCTTCTAAACCGTCCTGCTGGCCTCTGGTAGCGAGTGTGCTATTGTGGCAGTCCTCCACGCCTTTGTTCTGTCGCTTCCGGCCTTCCTATTGTGTGCACACCAATAGGTCATCTTCATTGAGCTGCCCTTCCACTAACGGACTCGTGTGACTGGCTTAGCTCCCAGTCTCTTTCTCTGTAGACCGTTCGTCCCCTTAACGACCTCGTACAACTGGCTCAGGCTTTAGTCGCTTTCTTAGCGTCGTTCTCCACTTAACGGTCTCGTACCACTAAGCACGCCTAGATGTCGCTTTCCCTGAGTCATTCTTTTCCTAACGATCTTGTACAACTGGCCACCTTCTTGATATGCTCATGCCCGCAGCTCAGCATCTTGGAGCATCTTTGCCAAAATTAGACCACCATTGGTCTATTCGGTACCTGTACCTTCCCTTTGTCCAACATTCCGCTTTGCTGGCTCCACATGTCCTGATCACTTCGCAGCACTGCTTCCTCTCAGCGCTGGCCTTCGCAGTACTGCCAAAATTTGGTTGCTGCGCAAAAATTTGCAGCATCCCCCATACTTGTAAAAAATTATATCTTTTGTTGAGCTTCCCTCAACTCCGCAACTCAACCTCCTTGTGTTATTCAAAATTGCCCCAGCTTGGGCTAGGCCCAACAATAATAGCTCACAAAATACTGAGAGCTGGCTATTACTGGCCCACTTTATTCCGGGATGCCCATACTTATGCACGGAACTGTGATGTATGCCAAAGGAGTGCTAGGAAATTACCTAAGGCAGCAGGACCCTTGCAGTCGGTTATCATCTCAGAACGTTTTGAACAGTGGGGTATAGATGTCATTGGAGAGATAAAACCGAATTCTTCTCTGCAGCACCGATACATCTTGACAGCCACCGACTATTTCACCAGATGGACAGAGGCTTCCCCATTGCGCAAGATCAATGAAGATGTAGTCATAGTTTCTTGAAAGAGAACATCATAACCAGGTTTGGGGTTCCAATTTCCCTAGTATTTAATAATGCCACTTATTTCTCGTCTCTTAAAATAAATGAATTTGTTTATGAAAGGGGAATTAAATTGCATTATTCGGCCAATTACTACCCCCAGGGAAATGGACTAGCTGAATCTTCAAACAAGAACCTCATCTGAATTCTCAAGAAGACTGTGATTGAAAATCAGCAAAGCTGACATATAGCTCTCCCAAATGCCTTATGGGAAGATAGGGTGACTCCAAAGAAAGCATTAGGGGTTTCCCCTTACACACTTGTCTATGGCAAGGAAGCCATCCTCCCTCCCAACATATTACTTCCATCCTTGTAGCTGTCCCAAGCCTCTCGAGGGTCTGGTAGTCAGATTTTACAATCCAGGATTGACACCCTGCTTCAACTTGAAGAAGCCCGACAGAAATCCAAGAACTGATTCCATCAACACCAAGATATAGTCAAAAGATGGTTCGATAAAAGGAAGTCTGCTAAAAGAATCTTTGAAGTAGGAGATTTAGTTCTGAAATGGGACCATCATCACGAAGGCAAGGGAATGCACACAAAATTCCAACACTTATGGGTAGGCCCTTACCAAATTTTTGCAAAGCTTGGCCCATCCACTTACAACCTAATAGACCTCTAGGGAGAGAAAGTAACCCTTCCCCTCAACAGCCTCGCCTTGAAGCAATACTTTGCCTAGTCTCATTGAGGTTTTCTATACATAAATAAATAGTTTCTTTGTTCTTTTGCTTTCTTTGTTGATTTTTTGTTTTGTTTTGTTTTAAAACAGTCTTGGTAGTTAGGTTTGTCTTTTCACTCACTTTTCATCTAATTTTCCTCTTTTTCTAGGCTAATAAAACCCAGCTCGACCCTTGGCTTAGCAGCAGTACATAACTCTCAGCAAAATCGAAATTGTGAAGGAAGAATCTCATTTGTAAAGAGAAGGAGGCTCTGTGACTTTGCTTCCATTGATCAGCCTTTGAAAATGGGGAGATCTTTTTCTGTTTGGTCAAAATAACCCCAGTTAAATGACTAAGGATCCAATGTTTCTCTCTCACTATCTTGAGGCTCCACTCATTTTAACATTAATTCATGTCTCAAGGTTTCCTTGCTATTATGGAACCACGGAAAGGAAGTATGCTTCACAGAGGTATGGTATTTTAAATGATCCCATGCTACAAATAAAAGCCTAAAGGCTTACATCAAAGGGTCTGATTTCCATAAATTCTCGCCTCAATCAAAGCATGGCTGAGATAAAAGCAAATGTTCAAATCTAGAAAGTTGTTCAAAAGAATCAGCTCAAGCTAGGTTCTTCTCCGTCTGTGAGGCTTGATAAATCAAATAAAATCTCTCTCTCACACAAAAGGACATTATGGATTGAAGAACCAAAATCAAAGATTGGAATTTTAAGGAAACTATTTCTGGAAGGCTCAAACAGCAAAAGCTGTCAAATACATAAACATCCAAAAGGATGTAGATAGCATGGGAATGAGGAACAAACGAATATCTATGTGAAGTACTGTTATGATCCTGTGGAGTCCTCTCTTAGTTAAGGCACCATAAAGACACTCCTAAAAGAATTAAAACCATACTCCGGCCTTGAGAGAGTTTGGAAGAAATATAAGTCTTAGCCCCCTTTCTCCCAAAACACTAATATGATTAAGAGATCACCCCATTCTTAAAAGTTGAACTGTGAGGCATTTTGTTGTGCATGAAGCTGTCAATTTAGGTGTCATTCTGAGTCATGACAGGATTTTGTTTCAGAGATCTGTGTTCGCTAGTGAATCACCATTTGTTGTTGCTACAACATCCCCCCAATTTTTTTTGTAAATATTGGGTCCCTCCTTTTTTTTGTTTAAGTCTTGAGTTTGGTTAAAATCGTTCTCACTAAATCTTCAACTCTTCCTAAAAGTATTGGCCCTTTCTAGTTCTTTTGTTTTGGACTAAGGCATTTTTTTCATCTATTACCTTTTGAAAACAACATGTTGTTTTAAAAGCTTAACTATGCGCACTTTCAAAAGCGCAGATTGAAAGCTTATATTTCTGCGCCAATGGCGCAAGGGAAAAGGTTTAATTGCGCTCTTTTAAGTGCAAACTTCAAGCTTATGTCTTGCGTTAAAAGCGCATTTTTAAAATCTTACTTTTCCGCCTTGTTTCCAAATCTTGGCTTTTCAGCAAATTTTCTCAATTATTTTTCTCTAAGGCAGAGTTACCTTTTTCTCTTCAGCACATTTTTTAGCCTTAACTCTGCCGCCTTTTGGTGCAATCCGTAACCATATCTCAACTGCCATTCACGCAGGATTTGTCCTTAAGATGCTGACACAAAAAATCTCTTAAGTCTTTTCTTTATGGCTTGTTGGCGCAGTTCCCGTTAGCACACATTTTGTGACTAAAACTTGCGCCAAAGGCACAAGGATTATCCATATAGCTCCCGCTTCCATAGCCACACTTAGTCTTTCCTCGAAGTCCATTCTTGGTGCAACCCATCAGCGCAGAGTTTAACACTAAGACTGCCGCTGCGCAGGACATAGCCGAAAAATCACTGCTGCATTCACGATCCCGTTAACTTGGTCATTGGTGCATCGTTTGGGCGCAAGACTTAACAATATCTCCTCCTCCCGATGTGTAGAACCAAACCTTAAGACTCCTGCCAACTTCACACTCTTTGAGAAAACCTTGCCGTTGGCGCATCTCTTAGGCGCAGGTCCTAGTGATATTTTCCTAGCCGCCTTAGTGCAGAGCTTAATCTCGCAATTGCCACCTTGGGCATGAAGATTTATTTTGGGTTTATGTGCAACCACGGAGTTGGTAGGGTCATCAATAAGGCCATGTGCCATTTTTAATACACAAGGTTTCGAGCTCCGTGCTCATCAATTCGGTAACCCTAATCCTGGTCATCATTCCAAGAATAAAACCCATAGGAGCTTGTAGAGCTTGTTGGCATTTGCGTCTATTGTTTCTCATGATTTTCATCTGTGAAGTGGTAGATGTAACTATGAGTTAGTTGATCATTTTGTTAAAACAGCCTCCATGTTATGAAAGTGGCATACTCTGAAATTGTTATGACTATTTTGTTAATGCCCGAAAGTCATCTAGTTAAAGCCAACTTTGTCATGATTTCTTTTACAAATCTGTAGGAAGCTTTGCAATTTTTGCTAATTTCTACATAATCCTTATTTGTACTGCCTCGCTCACCATAGGTTTGTCATGCATAGAAGGTCTGCAAGGGAGAGGGAGTAGCACAGGTCAAATTAGATCTGCGCAAGCATGAGATTGCATCAAAGGCAACAATATCTGTTCAGAGCAAAATTATCTTGAAAGAGCTTAGTCAATGGGCCACCCATATCCAAAGTGTAGATGGCCAAGCATCCACAAGCGAGCCATTTGGTCGGGATTAGTCAATGAGCCAACATAAGGAATCCAAATAAAATAGATAAACCATCAAGATTCTTATTTGTCGTAATGTGAGAAAAGGATGAATTTCCTTTATTATATAAATGCTTTAGAAGACAGCTGGCCCTGATTCTGTCTTATATGGGAGGCTCTCCACGAATTTGTGGGTTTTGTAATCGTGCACTAAAGACAAATTAGAAGGTTCTAGAGTTTAGGGCACACCTGTCAGCTCAAGGAGCAATTTGTAAACTTATAAATAGAAGAACAGAAGAAGATAGAAGGAATTTTGGCAGGTGAATGAAATTTCTAGCTTGTACGAATTACTTTGCTACTTGCTCCAAGAAACTGGATTATTCGTAATAGAAGCTTGGAGAGGACGTTTTTTCCTGGAAATGTGTGTTGAATGTTTGTTGGACTATTCCTGTAGCATTCGTATACTATTGTGAGATCTTTCTTTACTATTATGAATTATTTCTGTGTGATGAATGATCTTTCTATTTTCCCGTACAATGATGTCTCTCTTAAATGAGTAATGGAATGTATTAAATAATTTGAAGCTATATTCAATATCTATCATATTCTATTGTAGGCACATCTTTATGATTAAATGGCTATCTGTGTAATCTTTAGGTGTTTCTTGCAGTTTATTACTCATCTCTACAGTTTGCTCCTTGCAAGGATAGGTTAAATTTGCTTATATAGTTTTAGATTAATTTAGATTAGCTAAATGCATTTAGCTTAGGGCACTTGCATTTCATCTTTAAAATAAAATACATAAATAGTGGATTGGGCCACAACCGGTGTAAAGAACAAGAATCTTTAAATCTTATGGTATCCAGAACTGTTAACCGAACGGATTCCCCACATCAAACGGTGAGCGATCTAATTGGGCTTGCTTACTGGGGAGGATCCCTTACAACTTGATGCTACGATTTTCAAGGCATCAACATATCACTAAGAGAATAACAAGCACAACATAACAATCACAAGAGACAATGGACACAAAGCATTTCACCGGGGAAAACCAAGAAGGTGAAAAACCCTGCAAATTCCTCAGAGATAGAATGAGCAATAGTACAAAAACCCAAAACAAAGAGATAGACTCCAGCATATTCTCCTCCTCCACTTGTGCGAACTTGTCTCTCTCTCACTCATGCGCAATGAGTAAGTGAGTGAAATCAATAAATGAGAGAGTCTCACTCTCTATTTATACTTTACTTCACTTGGATTTTTACCCTACAGGGACGACTTCTCCTAGGAGAGTCTAATAACCCTTTAACCCATAACTCTGGGCTGACCCCACAAGAGGAGTCTAATAACCCATCAAATAATAATGATGACCTTCCCGATCGGAGGAATGAAACCTCTCCGTCGGAAGTACAATGTCACATGAATACAATATAAAATATATAAGTGAAATGCATTTTGAAGTTACATATACATCAACACTCACTCTTAACTAGGAAGGTATTTTCTTGACACATGTCATCAATACATATAGGCACAAGTCTTCAATACTGCATATCGACCATCGTCACTGGATCACAGAGCATCATCGTCATTGTTGCTGTACTCGTCATCTCGATCAGTGGTGCTATCTCTCAATTCTTCTCGTCATAGGAAGTTCTACAGAGCTAATCCTTTTTCATGCTGGATGTAGGCCTAGCCTCCTGTAGGTCTTCATCATCTCTGGGAGTGAGCCATATAGTATGTACATCTCAGGACTTATTATATGCTTCTGCAAAACCTGTGTACCATACTGTCATCATCAGCAATCATCCTCTTGTTGGAACAACATCTTCATCAACTGGAACTTATTCTGCTAGAACATCCTCATCAACAACATCATCAGTTGGAACATCTTTTGCTGTCAGCAACCTCGTCAGCAGGAACACCATCTGCTGGAACATCCTCATCAGCAACACCATTAGCTAGAAAAGCATCATCGTCAGCTAGAACACCATCTGCTGGAACATCCACAACAACAATCAGTAACTAAGTACTGATACTATCAGTCATCTAGTACTGATCTTCCCTCACCCTTGGAGAGGCATCAACTCATGAGAGCTAGAACTATCAGTCAGCCAATACCGATCTTCCCTCACCCTTGGAGAGGCATCCATCCCTCCAGACAGGAATCAACTTGTGAGAGATGGAACCATCAGTCAGCTAGTACTGATCTTCCCTCACCCTTGGAGAGGCATCCGTCCCTCTGGACTAGCATCATCTCATGAGAGATGGAACCATCAGTCAGCTAGTACTGATCTTCCCTCACCCTTGGAGAGGCATCCATCCCTTCGGACAGGCATCAGCTCGTGAGAGTTGGAACCATCAGTCATCTAGTACTGATCTTCCCTCACCCTTGGAGAGGCATCTATCCCTCCGGACAGGCATCAAATCGTGAGAGCTGGAACCATCAGTCAGCCAGTACTGATATTCCCTCACCCTTGGAGAGGCATCCATTGATCCGGATAGGGATCAACTCGTGAGAGCTGTAACTATCAGTCAGCTAGTATTGATCTTCCGTCGCTCCTAGAAAGGCATCTATCCTTTCATATAGGATCTCTATTAGTCAGCAAGTACTAATATTTTGTCCCTCCTGGACAGGAATCTATCCTTTTGGATAGGAATCATCAATCTCTCTTCCTAGAGAGGTCCCTCTGGACCACACCAAGCTTGTCTCGAAAGTACTCAAACTTCACACGAGGCAGAGGCTTAGTCAGCACATCAGTAACTTGTTCCTCTGTAGGATCATACTTGAGCTTCATAGCTCCCCTTTGCACCATATCCCGGATATAGTGGAACTTAATCTTGATGTGCTTCGATCTATCATGAAACACTGGATTTTATGTTAGCTTGATGTAACTCTAGTTATCACAGAGTATCTCCATAGCATTAGTCTCTGCATCGAACAATCCTGTCAACATCTTGCCAAGCTACACTGCTTCACCATAAGTTGAACAAGCTTCTACATATTCAGCTTCGGCTGTACTTAGTGCCACGCATGACTAATTCCTGCTAAACCAAGGGATCACCCTTGATCCCATACTGAAGCAGCACCTTGAAGTGCTCTTCCTATCTGCAACACTGTCTGCCCAATCTGAATCAACATAACCCTCCAAGTTAAACTTTTGATTCGCATCATACTTTAGCCCATAATCAACCATACCCTTCAGGTACCTTAGAATATGCTTTACATCAATCATGTGAACATTTCTAGGATCCGTCAGAAACTGGCTCAAGGTGTTCACCACAAAGCAAATATCTGGTCTCATGTTCGTCAGGTACATCAAGGACCCAATCATTTGATGATACATTGTGGCATCAACCGACTCTGATGAAGCATCACCCAATAGCTTCAGGTTTGATTCCATAGGTGTGGCCATGGCCTTGCAGTCCATCATCCCGAACCGCTTTAGGACCTCTACTGCATACTTCCCTTGTCCAAGGAAGATTCCATTTGCACTCTGCCACACCTCCATACCTAGAAAGTAATGCATCATACCCAAGTCCTTCATCTCGAACTCGACAGCAAGCTTCCCCTTCATGTCATCAATCAACCTATCCTCTCCTGTTACAAACAGGTCATCCACATATAGTAGGAGTATTACTGGATTTCCTTCCTCAACCTTGTAGTAAAGGTTGGAATCCGCTCTACTCTTGGTAAAGCCTAAACTAGTCAGGAAGCTGTCAATCCTGCCGTACCATGTCCTGGGTGCTTGTTTTAAACCGTACAATGCTTTCTTTAATTTGCACATATGTGACTCTATGTCATGTGTCTCAACAACCGAGTGGCTGCTCCACATACACTTCCTCTTCCACTTCCATCAGAACAGTGCTTGCTAGGAGAGTCTAATAACCCTTTAACCCCTAACTCTGGGCCGACCCCACAAGAGGAGTCTAATAACCCATCTAATAATAATGATGACCTTCTCGATCAGAGGAATGAAACCTCTCCGCCAGAAGTACAATGTCACATGAATACAATATAAAATATATAAGTGAAATACATTCCGAAGTTACATATACATCAACAGAAGGAAGCTTTATTTTCCTTGCATACTCTATAGTTCATTTCATTTCTTTGGTGGGGGTAGCTCGAGGATGGATTGAACTTTAAGGGGATCAACACTGATATTTTTCTCAGAGACAATGAACCTGAGTAAACATCCAATGGTAACAAAAAAGATGCACTTGAGGGGATTATAGTGTATATTATACTTTTAAGATCACAAAGAGATGGTGTGAAGGTCAATGATGTGGTTGGTGCATTTTTTATACTTGGTGGTGATATCATTGAGTTAGGCCAAAATGATACGTTCCAAGTCATTTAACATGTACAATACATATCCCACTGAAATGTGGCTCCAACATTCCTAATACAAAAAAATATGACATGATAGGTGAACATTCCCCATGGAATGGTGAAGTATTTTTTGCATCGGTCCTACTAGTAGGTCTAGATATGATTGTATCTAGAAAACCCATCCATAAAGGACATAGCTTCATGGATAGAAAAGACATAAATGACCTGGTGTATGAAGAGAGTTGGTAAATTTTCCTTTGTATGTCCCTAAAATAAATGCATACAAAAATAATTCATTTCTTTTTATTTATGGGGACAAGATTGAATTCCCAATATGTGTAGGTGATGGGATAGATAAACCCATCTTGGTGTAGTTTCACTATTTCCATTTTATTGGAAGGTGCTTTGGATGGATGTAAAGGTTATTGATTCTATCATACTAGAGAGGCATCAAGCCATGTGTTGATATGATGTTTTGAAACAATGGTGAGCTCAAGTCCTAAAATTTTTTAATATGACGAAAAAAAAGTCTTGAAACTCTTGGAATAATGATTTTTGAGAAACAACTTCCTGTTGAGAATATGATGCTCTAAGAAATATGTTTTAAGTGATGTTGGGAGTGATGAGAATATCCATATTTATAGTAGGTGATATGTTGGCCATGTTTCCCTCTTCAAAATTATCGAGTGTGGAAAATATATTTTTGAACCAATCTATGTGGTCAAGAGGGATAAAATCCTTGGTTTCAATAGGATATTGTTTGGTCATATTGATATGTTTGAATTTTTTCTTAGGAATAAACTAGGAAATATGATGCATATAATCCTATGGAGTCTCATGAGTATTCATGAATTCTAAGATATCCTTGTTTGAGTGGAAGAAGTGGTCAAGGAATTTATTAAGACAATTGGCTCCATGATGTGTAGGAATTGGAGAAGTGGCACTTGCATAGGAAATGCAATATGTGTGTGAGGTGTCTATCAAGTTGTATAAACCCATGTATCTATATATAGTGTAAAAGGAATGAGTCTCAACCCATAGAGGGAAGGGTTATTATGCATCGATGGTGTGTTGGTGCCAATGTTGGACACTGATGACTAAATGTCATGTGTCATACATGTGAATGATGAGGAGATGTAGAACATGTCGACATGGCTAGTTATATAATGTGGGAAACTAGAACAAAAAAATGTGTCAACAACCCATAATAACGATATGGGAAGATGGGTATTGATGTGACCAATGTGGGAGATGTAGATACATAATGGATGGGTGCTATGTAAGGAACCATACTAGTATCTAGAGGTAGGACTTGACCACTCGTCTCACATAAAAAACATGGGTGAGTGGTGGGTGTCTTGATTGTTGTCGAAACAAAATTTATTGTGAAAGGATTGGGGGAGGTTGTCTTTGTCCCATCAATGGGAGACGAGGATTGACGAACAACAACCAAGATATTTTGGAAATATGGGAAAGATAGACAATGGTGAGTTTAATGACCAAACTAACAACATAGGAACATGCATCATTCATGTATATATATTTTTTCTTAGTTTTATGGGGGTCTTCCTAAGGAGTAGAGACTATGCCCCCAACTAATGATTTTTGAATGAGGGTGATGTTTGCAGGTGGAGGAAACAAACTTCTAAGTTTAGTAGGAATCATGTTTCTATGATCGGGTTTATAATTTAATTTTGCAATAATTCCTCCATTCCACATGTTGATTATTGATAAAAGCTCTTGCGAGTTGCATAATCTATGTTGATGATATCTTTCAGTAATAGACATGGAAATGTCAAAGGTGTGTTAAGTTGATGTTATAACAATCTGATAGCCCATTATTTAAGATAGGGATGGTAGTTTTATGAGTTATTTATTTTCCAACCTATGGTCACTAATAGACACCAAGACGACCAAGTTGACTTCCTTCCACCCCCGAATCAATGGATAAACAAAGGTAGTAAACATGATAATTGTGCATGTCCTATAATGTATATATCCATGCACATGGGATGGGATATTTCTTTATGTTTAACATATTTATAACATAACTCTTCATAGCTTTATTGGACACAACCCTTTCCAAGTCTACATAGGTTTCCTTCTATTGGACTTAATGGATGTAGCTTTTCTCGTAGCATCTACAAAAGAAGAATTTCCCTATGCTTAGATAAAGGCTAATAGAGTAGCCAAATTTGTTGAATAGATCTAATGCATCAAACAACAAGATGAATCATAATATTTTGTAGATATCGAATGATAAGTGGAACTAGTGTCATTATTACTGCTTAGTTCCACACTAGTTCCAATTAGGGGATAAGGTATGGTTTCATTTATGGAAAGAGTGCCTCACATAATCCCATTGAAATATATACCCACTATGATATGATCCTTACACGATTACTAAGGTTTTCATTGAGAATGATTCCCCATTTCTTTAGCTTGCACCCTATATTTAATGTGAAGGTGATTCGACCATTTTCTCCACCTCTATTGGACCATAGAGGTGGCAAATCACTTGGTCAATACAAAAATCCATCTTTCTACATTGAGAAGGAAACAACTGACCAAATAATGGACTTGAATATGAAAGGAACCCACCAACAAGACATCCAAATATGTTAGGTCATTAAAGTAGGGGAACTCTTTCCTCAAGGAAAGCGACTCACTAAGATTCAAATTCAATAGAATTTACCTCTTTTGATAGAGAAACTCGATACAATGGGTACTATTGATTTATAAGGTGAGATGGAATTAATCCAAGTGGATACTGATGGCTATCCACCCATTCCACTGACTTAGGATTGTTCCATGTGTTTTTACTTTTACTACATCTTTCAATGCATTATTTAGGTATTTCCCTTATTAGAATTCTATGGTTCTGATACCATGTAATAAATTCTGCAAGCCAAGAATCTTGAAACAAAGAAGTCCTCACTAAAAGACTGCTTAGAGATTAGAATAATTGAGAAGAAAAACTGAAGCCGAAATATGTGAGACTGAACACAGTTTATGTCAAATCCATAATGAAAATATTCATTAATGAGAATACAATAAATAATATATATTAGGAGATAAAAATGAATGCACTAAAGGAAATTCAAATTACTCACAAAATGAAGGCTTACTAAAAGCATAAAATCCCATAAGGTGGCAAAATCACTTTCCAAATTAGTCTAAAGGCTCACAAATTGGAAAAAGTAGTATTGGAAGTTCACGAATGAAGAAAAAGGAAAGAGATCATGGATTTTGGAGAGAAAATCATGGAGGATGTGTTGGCCTAATAATAGACAACTTACCAAGTCAAAATAGCTTTATCCTTATCAACTAAAAGCAGAAAATGCAGAATAAATCTGTCTAAAGCAGGAAGGCGCACTTACTATTCCAGGATAGTCATAAAATCATACATAATTAGACATACTCTTATCCATAATCTATCCAAGTGGGCTCCTATGGCTAATGATGGAGACTGGTGGCATACGAAGCCAAATTGAGGCCAACTACCTAGTCTAAACCTAGGAAATTAATAAAAAATGATTAATTTATTATATCCTAAGTCTAAAGTGGGTTTTTAATGTTCCAACATCCCTTACATATATAGTAGTTGACATAAGACACAGAATTTGACTGCATGACTTTCCAAATGCACATAGCATTATTAATATTTGCAAAGGTCCAAGAAACACTTGAATGGAATTTGTATGCAAAATTTACACCCCTAAGATGTCAATGTATCAATTATGCTCCTTAGGAATCACATTCCTTTTGACACATCATTTTATAGGGTTAGGTTTTTGTATATTTAGGGTTTTTGCCATTTTAGGGATTCACACTTTTTTTCAAAGGAAATTTTGACCTCTTGTTTTGTCCTCTTTAGAATGATAATATCCATCACATCTTTCTTCATAAATAAGCTACCGCCATTCTAGTTAGTTTGTACTACTTTTCATTTTACAACCTTTTTCTATTTCATGTATTAATATAATTTTGGTTTCAATGTATCACTATGTTGTTTACAATATCTCTCAATGTTTCCATTTGTGTCTCTTCCTACATTTCATTCTCTACATAACCAAGGCATTGCAACAATGGATTTGCAAGGAGATGATGTTAACTCAATGTAATTATGGAAGAGATCTAGATGGGAATGTTTGATTCCCATAATATTTTATATGGGGACTTTGTTGAAAGTGAAGTAGAATGTTCATCAAATGAAAATAAATTGGACTAGACCAAATAAATGATGCAGTGGTTGCAACATGAAGATTTAATTTAAGAAAGCGACGATGAGGTAGAGAAACAACAAGAGGAAGGTGATTGCAATAGATGAGTGGCTGCATTAAAACCAAAGGAGAATGTGGAGATGCTTGAAAATAAAGTGGACTAGACCAAATAAATGATGCAGTAGTTGCAACATGAAGATTTAATTTAAGAAAGCGACGATGAAGCAGATAAACAACAACAGGAAGGCGACTGCAATAGATGAGTGGCTGCACTAAAACCAAAGGAGAATGTGGAGATGCTTGAGTAGTAACCATTGGTGGGGTTCATTAACATAGTGGTAATGGTGTATAAAAGGGAAGATGGAGATGTAATAAGGACCATTTAGAGGAATCAATTTGAGGCGATGAACCCTATTGGGAGAGATTTGTAGTAGTTGCAAGTGGACGAGTTGCAAGAAGTGGTAGAATATATTATGGTGATGGTGATGAAGATAATCCATTTAAAGAATATGGCAAGCTTTGACTAAAATGAGAAGAGTTTCTTATAGTTTCATTTGTAGATGTTTGTATGTTAGGAACCCATGTCTTTACTTTGTTAGTACATTGTTGTTGGACGCATATGCTTTGTAAGTTGCCCGTAGTATTGTTGATCCATAGTTTGTAGTGGCCCATGGTTTTGACCCATAGTATTGGTGCCTAGACTTAGTATATAAGTGTGTGTTGAGGCCTATGAAGGCACCATGAAGTTATTTTGTATTGAGCTTTCTCAAAAGAAGGTTTCCCCCTCGAAGTGGCCTGCGATCAATAAAAGTATTTTGTGATCTGATATATTGTGTATTTTCGTCAATTAATTGTTGCAGGTTCTTGTCACGTCCCCACCCATCATACCAGTGCAATGGAGGGGATCGTGAGGCTAAAACCGGGCATCCAGCCCCATGTACCAATTAAGTAAGCATTCCATACATATGAAGAGGCATAAATATTTACATTACACAGCAGAAGTAATTTCATTTACACATTCGCTATACGTTCAAGATATTCATCAATTAAATAATTGAAAGATGGCACCAGAGAATACTTATCTTTAACAGAGTAGTCCCAAGCAACTAGCTATGTCGCTGCAATGTTCCACCCAACCGTAGGCTCTTCGACAGCTTATACTGAGTCCGTCCGAAGGCCACCCCCGAGCTGGGCATGATTCTCACAAGGAAAAGGGAACATTCCAGCTCAACCACTGCCCAATAACCCTTTTATCTCAGCCAAGCTAGAATAATGGATTACCCATCACCTATACCCCAACATACTCTTTCTTCTCACGACAAAACGACTATTGACAGGGTTACACATTTACAACAGAGGTGTTCACGATACAAGGTCCACATTGGTTCTCCCAGCTCGTGGTTCACCCAATGAACTGTGGAATTTCGTTTTCAACCCCAGGGAGCAAAACCGATTTCTCTCCATGGGTTAGGATCCCTTCCAATGGCCTAAACGACCTCTAGGAAGATCCAAAACGTTCTGCTCTCTTTCCCCACTGGTAACCAGCACAAAAACGCCCCTTCCCAGCTAAAGGATGAAGGGAAACACACAAAAAAAACGAGGGAGGAAACGCCCAGGCAGCTAGAGCTGCGTGAGAGAGCAAGGCCATGCTGAATAATGGCTTAGGCAGCCATTTCGTGGCTCTATTCTTGCCCCAAGAGGCCAACACGTTTTTCCATGGAGGGTGGCTTGCCCATACCCGATTTTGGACAGCCATACCTCCCCATTCCCAAGGCATTAATTTCCCCAACCAACTCTTGGGAGAATTCAATGGTTGGGTACAAAAGTCAACATGGGTAGCTAAGGGTTTGATGGGTTTTCTCATGGACACTTGGCTTGACTCTATTGGCTCAAGGGTTTGAATGTTTTCCCTCCCAATTCCTTGTGAAATAATGCCCCCATCTCTTTGTTGCATTGCATAGCTAGTTGTGGGTATTTTTTTATTAAAATGCATATTACATGCTATTTGAATTTCCACTGTGCATTGCTAGCATGCAAACCATATGCATCACGAAATCGATGGTGGGGCCTTGGCCTTGAGCTCCTCACCATGATTTCCTAACAATATTACATCGTTTATAATGTTAATGCCATGGGGCCAAACTTGGGACGTTACAGTTCTTCACATCTTGTATCAGAGCACTTTCTTGGGCTCGCTGGGTGAAATTTCTACCAAATTGATTTTTTTTGCATCTGTTGCAGGTTAGGATTTTGGAATAATCCCTATCCGCTTAACTGTGGGAAGTACTTGGGAATAATTCCTAAAACTCATTATGAGGAGTACCATAGGAACCCTGAAGTAGCTGGCCCATTGAGAGGACCTGCCAGTGAAAAGGGCAATGAACCTACCTAATTGACTAGTTCCCACCCATGAGGTAAACCAAGAGTTGTCGTTTGTGGCAAAGCGGTTATCAGTTTTACCTAAGCCGTGGAGTGAGGGGTACTTCCCCAATACGCAAGCTGTCAGACAACATTGGTGGCCGAGTGAAACCCCTGAACTGTTAGGAAGCCGCACATACCTGGGGTCCATATCTATTTTCAGCTGAACTGTTGTCGATCACTGCTGCATCGTTTCAGATCTAGCCATTCAGATCCATTCTGAAAGTCGTTCTAGATCCAGCCATTTCAGATCTATTTCAGATCCAGCCATTTTCGATCCATTTGGCGTCGTTTCAGATCCCTCTGTTTCCACTCACTTCTGGGCCATTGCAGATCTATCTATTTCAGATCCCTCCCGAGCCATAGCCACTCCAGTATAAAATTCAGTTTTTTCTCCATATCTCCCTTGTTTTCACTCCATTTCCCTTGAAACTTCTCGGGAACACCTGTAATCCCATTCTGCATATTTCATTCCTGAGAACCCTATCCCCACTTCCACTTCCCAAAGCCCGAAATCCCACATTTGTCTATTTTTAGGGTTTTCCATAACTTCCTCGGATTTCACCCAATCACCTTTAAATTTTACCACAGAGTTCCTTTCCTAATTCTGCTTCTTTGTCCCTCTCTGCCAAATTTTCCCATTCTTTCACCCCTCATATGAAATCCTCCTTTTCTACTTCCCTGTCCATTCGACAGTGTCCAAAACCTAGTCAAACCCCAATTACCCTTCAGATTTTTTCCCAAATCCAAATTTTCCTTTACTGAAACAGTTTCTGTTTTTGTTTTTCTACCCAGTCAACCTAAACAACAAAAAAAAAACTTCTGGTTATGGTTGTCACCCGCACAGGAGGAAAAACCATGGAATAAGCACTTGCCGCCATCCAAGCCAAACTCTAGGATCTGGATGAAAAAATTCTCAGCCTCCATCTTGAACATTCAGCCATGAACAACAAACGACGGTTCGAGTCTTCATTAGACAATAGGTTCTCTTCTTCTAGCAATTTTCGTGGTCCGAAGCTTGATTTTCCTCGCTTCAATGGTACTGATCCAACTTGATGGATCTATTGTGTAGAACAATATTTCAGTCTACATAATACTTTTGATGTCAACAAAGTTCCGCTTGCATCCTTTCATTTGGAACAGGAAGCTCTTCAATGGTACCGTTGGTACATCAAGGTTCATGAAGAGCAAAAATGGCCCGACTTTTTCCAGCTCCTTTTGCAACGATTTGGTCCTAGTTCTTTTGATGAATTCACAAGAGCCCTCACTAAACTTCGCAAAATTAGCACTGTGAGAGAGTATCAAACCGAATTTGAGAAACTAGCCAACCACACTGAAGGATTGTCTGATGAATTTTACCAGAGTTGTTTTATCAGTGGTCTAAAGGATGCCATCTGCTCTGAGGTCAAAATGTTCTGTCCCAACACAATGATGGAAGCCTTGGGGTTGGCTAAGTTGGCATAAGACAATATTGCAGCCCAACAGTGCTCCAAGCCCACTTTTGTTCCCTTCCGAAATATGGGTTCTCAACGCCCACCCATACCACAGGCTCCTAGACCAACTCCTATCAAGCATTTGTCTGAAACAGAGATGCAAGAATGCAGAGAAAAGGGGCTTTGCTATAATTGTGATGAAAAATTCACTCGGAGACATAGATGTGTTCAGCAAAAGCTCTATCTCTTGGATGTGGATTCTTCGCCTGCCTCTGAAATTGGTGACGAAGATCTAGATACAATGGATGCTCAGGTTGACATTCAGGAACTGCCTATTGACCCTCCATCTCAGGATGACTAGCCAAAGATATCTCTCCATGCTTTAGCTAGAATCACCACCCCCCAAACAATGCGGGTCAGGGGTTACTTCAAGAAGCTTCCTCTTACAATACTCATTGATTCTGGTAGCACTCATAATTTCATTGACCCTCGGATCGTCAAACAAGCTGATTGTTTTATCCATCCTTGCTCCAACTTTGAAGTCATGGTTGCTAATGGGGGCACCTTACCTTGCAAAGGGAAGTGTCGAAATGTGTGTATCTCTATGGGAGATTATACCTTGCGCTCTGACATGTTTGCCTTGACCTTAGGTGGATGTGATGTGGTTTTGGGTGCTCAATGGCTACGTACACTTGGCCCTATCTTATGGGATTTTGCTGAACTTTGGATGCAGTTTTCCCTCAATGGACAAAAACACACATTGACATGATTACAACCAGGGTCTCTCAGCATCATCAGTTCACATCGCATGGAAAAAATCCTCAAGAAGAATTCACATGGTGTCATCGCTCAGATCCATTCCATTCAGATGCAACCATCAGCGGTCTCCACTACTCCTTTGGATCTACAACAAATTATGGATCAATATACAAGTGTCTTTGCTGAACCAGTGGGATTTCCACCTTCAAGGCCAAAATACCATTGGATTCAGCTCCTTCCTGGAAGCGTTCCTCAAGAAAACCAGGCCCTATCGCTACCCATTTCACCAAAAAACGGAGATTGAAATGCTCATTCGAGACTTATTGAAGCAAGGTGTTATTCACCCAAGCACTAGTTCCTTTTCTTCTCCAGTTCTTCTTGTCCGTAAAAAAGATGGGTCATGGCACCTCTGCATTGACTTCCGAGCACTTAATCACCTCACCATCAAGGATAAGTTTCCAATTCCTGTTGTTGATGAGCTTCTTGATGAGCTTCATGGGGCTCAATTTTTCTCCAAGTTGGATCTTCGTTCTGGGTATCATCAAATTCGTGTTCATGAGGATGAAATCCCTAAAATAGATTTCCACACACATGATGGCCATTATGAGTTTTTGGTCATGCCCTTTGGCCTCACTAATGCTCCTTCCACATTCCAGGCCTTAATGAATAAAATATTTTGGTCCTACTTGCAGAAATTCATTCTGGTATTCTTTGATGATATCCTCATCTATAGTAAAACATGGGCTGAACATCTCCAACATCTGGATCTTGTCAAGCAACTTTTCTCTGACCATCATCTCCACGCCAAACAGTCTAAATGTGTTTTTGGATAGAAGGAAGTTGAGTATCTCGGGCACATTATCTCAGCACAAGGGGTTTGCGTGGTTCTTGCCAAAATCGATTCCATGAACAATTGGTCGCATCCTCAGACACTCAAGAGCCTTCGTGGTTTTTTGGGGTTGACTGGATACTACCACAAGTTTGTCAAGGATTATGGGAAGATTGCAGCTCCATTAACTGCTCTATTGAAAAAGGATGCTTTTACATGGACACATGCTACTCAATGTGCATTTGACAAACTGAAACAAGCTATGGGTACTACACCTGTTCTAGCTATGCCCAATTTTTCCAAACCCTTCACTATTGAGAGTGATGCTTGCGGCAATGGACTTGGTGTTGTTATCCTTCAAGATGAACACCCCATTGCGTTCACCAACAAATCCCTTTCAGGTAAGAATTTAGCTGCCTCTACATATGAGAAGGAAATGATGGCTATTTTTCATGCAGTACAGAAGTGGAGACCATACCTATTAGGGAATCATTTATGCATCAAGACTGATCACCAGAGTCTGAAATATTTCTTGGAACAACGTGTCTCCTCCCCAACACAACAGAAATGGGTTAGCAAAATCACGGGTTATGACTATGAGATCACTTACAAGAAGGGTAAGGACAATATTGTGGTAGATGCTCTTTCTGGCACATTTGATGCCCAAGGTTCTCTTTCAGCTATTTCTATGCCTGTTCCAAATTGGTTGCAATCTGTTCAACAGGGTTATGTCAATGACTCTTCCTTATCTCAAATCATTCAATGCTTGACCAACAACCCTTCTGCTGTACCACATTACTCTTGGGATGGTTCTTCCCTGAGATACAAGGGTTGTCTGGTGCTTCCCCAAAGCATAGATCTTCAACAAGATGTCTTGTATGAACTCCATGCTTCTCCATTGGCAGGGCACTCTGGGTTCCTCAAAACGTATGAACGGGCACGGCGTAACTTCTTTTGGAAGGGCATGAAAAGGACAATTCAATAGATGGTGGCTGAATGTGATACCTGCCAGCGCAATAAGGGTGAAATGACACTCCTTCCAGGATTGTTCGAATCCTTGCCCATACCTACATGGATTTGGACAGATATTTCTATGGATTTCATTGAAGGGCTCCCTAAATCTGGCGGGAAGACAGTGATTCTCATTGTGGTTGATCGCCTCTCCAAATATAGTCATTTTTCTGCTCTCAGCCATCCCTATACAGCCTCCTCAGTCACTCAAATTTTCTTGGACCAGATCTTTCGTCTTCATGGCATCCTTTCTTCCATTGTCTTGGATCGTGATGCGACTTTCACCAGTCATTTTTGGACAGCACTATTTTGCCACACTGGCACCAACCTGAAGATGATTTCAAGGTATCACCCACAAACAGATGGTCAGACTGAAATTATCAATAAATGCTTGGAAACTTATCTTCGTTGCTTCACCTCTGAACAACAACATCAGTGGGCAAAGTGGCTCCCTCTCACTGAATGGTGGTACAATACCTCTTACCACACTACCTCTAAAATGACCCCATATGAAGCAGTCTATGGTCAGGAACCTCTAGTTCTTCTTCCATACACCCCCAACAGTTCACCAGTTTAGGAAGTTGACATAGTCCTTCGAAACCACGATTAGATTCTTCACATTTTGCAAGACAATCTTCACATGGCAAGCAATCGCATGAAGCAACAAGTTGATCAACACCGTTCTGAGTGCACTTTTCAAGCAGGCAATATGGTTTTTCTTCGTCTCCAGCCGTACAAGTAATCCTCCTTGAAACTCAAAGGGCGTCATAAGATTGCTCCAAAGTTCTATGGGCCATATCAGATTCTTCAGAAGATTGGGTCTGTTGCTTATAAATTGGAACTTCCTCCTTCTTCCCGCATTCATCTAGTATTTCATGTCTCTTGTCTGAAGAAAGTTCTTGGCACCAACTTCAGTGGACAAACTATTTTACCTGAACTGGATAATGAAGGATCCATCCTTTTGGAGCCGAAGGGCATCCTCAATCGGTGCACTCGTCAGCTTCTCCCTCGCTCTATCACAGAGGTCTTAATTCAGTGGCACGACATGCAACCAGAGGATGTTGCATGGGAACCACTCCTTCAGATTCAACAACAATTTCCACATCTATAGCTTTGAGGACAAAGATTTTTTTAAGGGGGAGGGGATGTTAGGAACCCATGTCTTTACTTTGTTAGTATATTGTTGTTGGATGCATATGCTTTGTAAGTCGCCCGTAGTATTGTTGATCCATAGTTTGTAGTGGCCCATGGTTTTGACCCATACTATTGGAGCCTATACTTAGTATATAAGTGTGTGTTGAGGCCAATGAAGGAACTGTGAAGTTATTTTGTATTGAGCTTGCTCAAAGGAGGTTGCCCCCTTGAAGTGGCCTGCGATCAATAAAAGTATTCTGTGATATGATATATTGTGTATTTTTGTCAATTAATTGTTGTAGGTTCTTCACATTGTATTATAAAAAATAAGAAGAGTGGGGTAGAAGGAATAATCAGTGGTTAAGAGTTTGGAAGTGGTGAAATAAGATATGAAATAAAAGTTGAAGACCTGCAATCATTGTTGTTGAATCAACAATCCTATGAACAGGATACTCACATTTTCCAACTTGCAATCATTGTTGTTGAATCAACAATCCTATGAACAAGATACTCACATTTTCCAACTTAGGGAGACTGATGCAAGAGCATCCTAATATTGTGTCTATACGTGACATTTCTTACATTTGTTTAGTTTTGGTTTTATTTTGTGATTTTATTTTGTAAATGTAGTGAAATATTTATTGTCTATAGTGAATTTTGTTAATCATGGGGATACGAAGCATTGAAGTGAATTTTCTTAATCATGGGGATACGAAGCATTGAATTTGGAATTTGAAGGGTTGGGCTAACTGTAAGGCCAAAATCCAAGGATTAGAAGAGAAATCTCTTGGATTGTGTAGTGTGTATGGTTGTGGAATTCCAAAACCATGTATATAGGATTTGTGATTGTAATGAAAAATTGAGAACTTGACCAATCTATTTAATAAATAGTATGGATTTGTTATTGTAATTTTTTTCTTATTTCCAATTAAATTACAAATTTTATATTTAATTCTACTAAATAACTTGATAAAATCATATTGTGGTATACTCCTTTTAAATTAAAATGACAACAATAATAGTTAATATTGCAATTGTATTTTCCTATAACAATTATAGATCAACTCAATTACATATATTTGATATCACATGCAACTTTACCAAAAATGGCACCTTTTTAAAATCACAATGTTTTATGCAACTTTACTAAGCATGTCACATTTTTGAAATGACAATGTTTCATTTACCATGTCACCTTTTTGAAATCATAATGCTTTATTTACTCACACTAATTTCATGAACCACCTTCAAAGTCCAAACAACTTACACTTATTATACCTACCAAAGGCTTAGGTATATTGTTTTGGATATTATACCTGCCGAAGGCTCAGGTATATTGTTTTCAATATTTTTGTCAAGGTTATTACTTGTTGCTTTGACTACAAATTTCAATAATTTTTTTTAACTTTTACATTACAGATTTGAATTTTTATTTTTTTTTGCATTTTTTAAAATATTTGCTTACATCCTATTGGTTGAGAACTTGAGGGTTTTATTGCTGGGCTGACGGTGGGTTCTAAAAATTGGGAATGACATGTTAAAATTGAATCCAGGTAGCTTCATTCCTCCAGATTGCCTTCACATTATTGCTTCACCGCCTTTCATTTTCCTTCACCTCACCGTCTTCATCAATTGGCCTTCGCTACCTTCACCTCCACCTGCACTTGTTACTAAATCTCCTAAATCTGCACTATGGACCGGGTTAATATGCATCCCTTCCAAATCAAGAAACATATCTAGTCTCATATTCTCTATAGGAGAAAGCATAAGGGGCAGAGAGAGCATACCTCGGTCTCTGTCTATTATAGAAATAGCAATTACAATGTCTATTTGCTTGATCAATTCAACTACTTTCTTTGTGTTCCATGTTTCTGATGTGGTTGGGCACTAGCTTAGAAGTTCCTGGAGCTCAAGCGGACCTTCATGTCTTTTTGATTTTCTTCAACTCATGAGTGCCAGAGCCAGTAAAGATTGCAACCATGTAATTGAGAATTTCTAACAGAAAGTACAAAAAGAAGAATTCGACAGACACCAAAAACACTGCTTACCTATTTCTCTGGGAATTCGTCCTGAAAATGAAGGAGATAAGGTAGTTAGATGCTCCAAAGAAGGAAATTTAGAACTAAGGACTCTTCTGCAAAGGTATCGTACACACAACTTTATATGTATGATAATACCATTTATAAAGGTCTATTAGTAGATCTTGGTAAGTTGACATCTTATTTACAGCAATAATCTTACTGGTCAGATTCTTCTATTCTGTGTTAGTGTAGGACTGGACAATGAAATCTTCCCTACATACCCTCCTAGTATGGGCAATGAATTCTTCAGCACCTTCCTAGTCTGGACAATGAATTCTTCAGCACTTTCTAACCAAGTTGCTCAAGTGATTTCCGTTTGATTTCAGGGGTAGTAACAGGCACATGTATCACTGTGTTAGAGTTTTCGTGCTCCCAATCATCGTAACCTGAGAAAACAATTCGTTTATTAATCTTGTGTTAGTTCACTAGATAAAAGATAATAAGGTGCACACTGAATGATTTAGCAGTTATGGAACCTATGAGTCAAGAAATGTGTTACCAACGTTTTGAACAAAAGCGATAACGATAAATTGGGCCTATGGATGCAATTAATCCAACTGCACCAGCTACTATGCCCAAATTTATCGCAAGCAAATTTGACTTTTTGTGTTCTGTCAATTTATACACGAAGTGTTAATAAATTGGGCCATGTACAAAAGCAGTTTATTGCTTATCATTGTAAAATATTTGAAGGAAGACAATGGATAATGGAGAACTTTGGAGAGGATAGAAGTCATAAATCCCGTAACAAAAATTGCAGCCTATAGTATGGAATTTTTCTACGATAGCTGTGATATTTGACCGACCTCAGCATCCCGGTATATTTGGCTAATCGGCTGTAATATTTGAGCAACCTGCGGTTAAGCAAGACTAGAAACTTGCTGGGGACAACTCTCTCCAACACTGGGCTAAGCAGTAGATTTACTTCGAAGGTGAAGAATCCACTTTGAATACATCTACAGCAAAATATTTGGGATTATGCACGGCTCTTCCACTAATAGTTGAGAGTCACAAGATTTACGGTACTTGGGGGTTGACGACAGGTGATCCCACATAGTTGTTCGCACAGAATATCCTTTAGCGTTGAAGATAAGCCTACGAAGCTAAAGGAAAGAACTAGGTAGCTCACAATCTATCTCGCAGTAAAGCCACCTCTTCACACCTATTTTCCTCCATAAATGCCTATTCCCCTCCTCCAAAAAGGCCAATTACTGCTCCAAAAATACCTTATCAGCGCCAGCGAAGGCATAGGTACATCCAACAATAATAGAATAAGCACCATAAGTAGTATGAATTGCGTCCTGAGTTCATAATTGTGTGTTTCAAATTCAAATTTAAAGTTTCAAAAAACAAAAATCAGGAGTAGCTTGGCTTACAAAGAATCAAATCAATCCATGCAGATAAGATGAAAACTCAGTCAAAGTCCAAAAGAGGAGAAGATTGAGCACCTCAAAATTCAGATGTAGAGGAAAATATCCACTACACAAAGTTGTCACCGTAGTGTTCATCCCTTCCACTTTCCAGGAAGAAGAGGCTGATTATCATCATCTAAGAGGACAGAGAACATTTACACTATTGTGCTCTCTTTAGGAACTATTTCATATGAATTTGTTGCAGAGAAAACTGAATGGAAAAGCACACCGCAACTGCGCAGTAAACAAATCTTTTCTTTTGCTGCAAACTTTGACGGAAACTCCAATTTTGACTTCGCGAATAACTTTCACTTCCACGAGCATTTACTTCACGTGGATTAACTTTGAAAACTTTTACTTTACCACAACATTTGATATTGCACCAAATTTAATTCGCACCAATGCGATATGCTTAACCTTATGCAATATGCGATATGCAAAACCTTGCGATAGGCAATACAATGCGGAAATTATAAACTTGAAGTTATTTTTACACCGCGTAACTTCGCGAAGGACTTGTTGACATCGACAAGCCTATTCTTAAGCAAATATTTTAATAAAATATTTCTTGCTAAGACATAAGAATGGAAGAATGAAGATTATGCCGAAGTTACTCTGTGTTAAACTAAAAACTTTCACCACCGTGAAATACTTGGAATTCTTGATTTCTTTTACTGATGGTAAATGTAAACAACATTTACGTAGATGAATATGAAGAAGATGTGCGAAATGTAATGACAACCATTCTTGAGAATGAACACAAAATAACTATTGACTTATATATTACCGCAGTAAAACAAGTAACATTGCCGCAATACAGAGAGATGGTAAATACTTCAATCTTTCACCATTTTACGCAGAGCTTGGGCTCCTCATACATTTCACGATGAAATTCTTCTTCTTCTTTCACTTATATATCTCTTTCATCTCTTCTTAATCTAATGAGAGTGATTTACATTTATACAAAAAACTTGGGATTGCTTTGCCTGGAAGCTATTGAACTTCATTAAAGGCTGTAATTAATTTCTACCTAAGAAATTCAACTTGCGGAATACAAACGTGGCTAATTAAATACTAGGAAGTGTGCACGATGCCTTCTGATAGATTGATAGACTGTCTGACATCTTTGCGATAGAGTGGAGTGACAAAACGTCTGACAGGGTGACTGACAGAGCTGACGCGAACTAGATGCGCATTCAACTCATAAGTACATTTCTCCAACACTCCCCCTTAATTATGAGTTGATGAAATTTTTTTACAAAATGATTCAGAGCTGCAACATGCTCTGTGCACGACAAAGTTCATTGTGCAGAACTCGTCACTCCTAAAAAACTCCGCAGATATTGGAATGTGTCCCTTGCCAATGGTTTTGTGAAGATGTCCGCAACCTGATCTTCAGACCTACAAAATTCTAAATAGATTTCCTTGTTGTTTATTAATTCCTTGTTGTAAACAGACAACCATTCTTGAGAATGAACACAAAATAACTATTGACTTATATATTACCGCAGTAAAACAAGTAACATTGCCGCAATCTTTCACCATTTTACGCAGAGCTTGGGCTCCTCATACATTTCAGGATGAACTTTTTTTTCTTCTTTCACTTTTATATCTCTTTCATCTCTTCTTAATCTAATGAGAGTGATTTACGTTTATACAAAAAACTTGGGATTGCTTCGCCTGGAAGCTATTGAACTTCATTAAAGACTATAATTAATTTCTACCTAAGAAATTCAACTTGCCGAATACGCTGATTAAATACTAGGAAGTGTGCACGATGCCTTTTGACAGATTGACAGATTGTATGACATCCCTGATATATAGCGGACTGACGAAACGTCTGACGGGGTGACTGACAGAGCCGGCATGAACTAGATGCGCATTCAACTCGTAAGTACATTTCTCCAACAAAAACTTGGTATAATGGTCATTATAATGATGAGGGGCAGCTAGATCTATTGCAGTTAATCAACTAAGGAACGAGCTGATATTAGATGCATTTGGGAATCGATCAGATGACCGAGTTTGCTCTAGAGAGATACAATGTAGAGTCCAACTCATGGAACGATTCAATATTGATTCCCAACTTTGATATTGTTCTATTGTTATTTCCGTCCGGTTAGCATGAGGGAAATTTACCAGCACAACGTCCATTATTGACACATTTTAGTTGTAACGCAACGTGTTTGAATAATATCACATGCCCACCAATGCGTCAATTTGAGACACATTTCAGTTGCAATGCAACGTGTTCGAATAATATCACAGGACCATCGATGCTGGGAAATAGGCAATGCTAATGGACGACCATGTTAATTAATTGGTTTTGCTTATGTTTTATTACGTGTTAAAAAGTTGTGACATATTCCCAAATAAATTTATATTCCCAATGGAATTTCAGAATTTTGAACTATTAATACTTAATACTACACTGCAGTCATTGAACTAAATGATACAGACTTTAATGACTATTAAACGGCTATTTACGGGAGAAGTCATGGGTCAGTTAACCTTCAAGGGATAAAAAGCAGTTAAATAAAATTGTTAACTCATCAACTTTTTACCTATTATGTCTCTCTATTATCGTTCAAGACTGAGCTAGGTTATAAATAAGAAATACCCGTTGCAAACAATTAAGTAGAACTATTAACTATTTAATAACTGGCCTAGTAAGTAAAAAGTCGCATTTTATTTATATATACAAAACGACTCCCAAACTAAGATAATTTTTTATTTAGTTAAATCTCGATTTGAGTCATGCATTCTTATGAGAAACAAGGTGCGAAAAAGAGACGCAAATTATCATGCGGTAACAAAGGTGGAAGTAAGATGAGGTAATAATCTTTTTATAATGAATAGCTCGTTTTACATCCGTTTGTGGGCGATCCGTCCCCATTTCATTATTATCCATACCCGTTACCATTTAGAGTGAGCCGTTCCTCTTAGTTCCCATTCCAGCCTGCTAGTTAGCTGGAATTTATTATATTTACATATACCTCGATATCTTGCAGTTGGCGCTTTTTCTATTTCATAAAAATATTAAAGCATTTATTATTATTTTATATATGCATATAATATTTTTACAAGTTGGACTTGCTACCATTGGTATTGTTAGTCACATAAAACTATTACTTGACACATAGCCTATGTTCTTTTAATTTTTAAATTATAATAACAAATGTCTCATTCAGACTTTTCAAATTATAATAACAAATCTCTCATTGTGATTTAATTCAAATTGAGTTGTTTTTTACATATTGCATTTTCAATACTAAGTTTTGATGCATGGATGCATGTCTTTTGTGTTGTTTTATTTTTGAATTGTTTTCTTTGACCTTAATAAGCAAGATCGGAAATTATAGAGCATTATAATGCTTTGAATGTGTTATTCATTTGTCAATTTTGTTATTCAATCATTTTTCAAAAATCTTAATTTATATAATAATTCTAAACATAATTAACTTAGTAATAAGTTCTTAACTCATAAGTATCAACCAACTTAGAAGTTACTCAAGTAACAATAAACTAATTCATTAGCAAGAAGGAATACAAACCATGGGTAATATTCAAATAACTAATTTTTCAAACCCAAAAGTGTGGAGTACTCTTCTCCACGATGTTTACAATGTTTACTTAGTACATAATGTTTTGGAACATAAAAGTGTTTTTACTTGATGCATAATGTTTTGGAACACAAAAATATTTTTAAAAGAGATTGAAAATGCTAACAATTAGATCATCATTTTTTATTAAATCGTTGAAATTTTATTATGAGTTTGCACTTTGTGCAGCAAATCCCTTCTTTTAGAATTATCAAATTGTATTTTTCATTGAATTTGAAATGAATTACCAAATTGTATTTGTCATTGAATTTGATTTCATTTAGAAAGAGAGTACTGGAATATTGATGTCATTCCTATGGATCATATAAAAAATTACTTCTAAATAAGGGAAACACTTGTTGTCTTTAAGAAGAAGAAGATTTGACAATATCCTTGAGTCTGAATTTTTTGAGTAGATTATCGAAATTCGAATATTGAAATAAATTCCAACTTGTTGACACGAAAAAAATGTTCTCGCTTTGTATCACTCAGTCTTAAACATATAGATTGAACATTGTTGATATTTCGATGTTTGAGATCGTGATTCATTTTTTTATTGTCATGATCCAGTTCCTTATGATTGAGATCGTGATTCAGTGAAGATATGATGCAATGATAAAAACTAGGTGTATGACTAGTAGTAGGAAAAGTAGAAGCTCTTGCTCATATTTGTTGGATTAATTACTTATATATTGCTTAGGGATGCTAAATATAATATTTGAGTGAGATTATGTTCAATATCAAGATCTAGGCCCTATAAGTATGAGATCGAGATCCATTGCAAGTAGCATATGTAGTAGAGACATCAATAGAATCATTGTAAATAACACCATAGACAACAATTAAAGAGAGGACACACATTAGTTTGAAAAATAGTTGCAAGATACTTGTCAAATTCATAAATTGTTTGCATACATATACTTGCAAAACAAAATGTATATTAGACTTTATGTTGTGTCAACCATCCCTTCATCTATAATTGGGATGATGTTTCCTATGCGAGATGAATTTTCTATTGTGGTCGTGTTTTCATCGACACTTGTTGGGTATCTTTATATGCCAGAATTAGATGGGTTTTGAAACTCTCTTGATTTTTTTTTGAATGAATAAATGGGTTACTAAAATCTCACGCATTTTTTTTTAGTGAATAAATGGTTTCTTATACTCTAAAACTTCGTATGGAATGAGTAAAGAATCTTAGAATATTAAACTCTAATTATGTTCTTGAATTGGAATGATAAATAAGAGCCATACACTCTCATTGCACATTTTCTTATGATTTCTATTGTATACTATTAGTGTTGTGTTAGGAGATATGTGTCAAATATGAATTGAATTTATAAGAAGCTTGATATACATTTCTATGAATTTCAAGAACAATAAGAGAATTAACTTATACTATGAAACGAGAACTTGACATACTTCTCGTTTTTCTCTCTCCTAATTTTAGTAACTATTTTTACCTCCGTTTAAAAAATTGTTGATACCAGTATCACACATTTTCATTTTGAGGCATTTTTTGGGGCCTTTGAATTATCTGTCATAAAATATTTTTAATTTCTATTTTCAAGTGCGCTTTTAGAAATTTAACAAAATAACATACATTTTTAAGCAATTTATAATGAAAAACATATACATTTTCCATTTTTTTTTTCTATAAAATAAGACATTTTTATGGAAAAAATAAGGCATTTTTATTGACAAAATTGTAAAGAATACAGAAAATAAAGACATTTAAAACCATTTTCAATGAATTTTTAGATATTTTTTGTATAAAAATGATGCTATTTCATATTATTTTTCGAAAAGTGACGATTCACATAAATTAAAGAAAAACTATACAAATTATTTGTAAAAAGCATATTAAAAACATTATATGTAGAAATTTTATTTCTAAAATAAAGTCTGAAAGTCAAAACATTACTAATATATCTTATCAAAAAATTGTCAAAATTAACATTTTCTTCAAAACATGAAACTAGTCAACAATATCATGCAGGCCAAATTCTTCATCGACATTGGAATTTTCTGGAGCTTGTCTTTCCTCAGGGACATCAATGTCCTCTTCCATTGGGTCTTTTATGTTTGTAAAATCCCCAAAGTGCTCATTTCCAAACACCCCTCCTAATGGGGGTCGAGGCTCTTTTGACATCTTTGCCAAAAGTGTTTCACTAAACTCTCATTTCTTCAAACCAACTTCTTGCAGTTCATCTGGAAGAACTTGAATAGCATTAATTCTTTGCTTTATGTAATTGCATTGGAGTGGATCATTATCAATGGATATACAATTTATTCATTTATGTAAGAAGCATGCTATTGTTGTACCTAATCACCAAAAACAAAAATAAAGTTAAGTCAAATAGCATAAAGAAGCATACTTTAAAAAAATAAAATACTAAAGGATAAAACATACAATAAGACTTGATATATGCTTTCATATGTAATATGAGAAAGTTTACCTGAACCCGAGAACAAATAGCATAAAGAAGCATACTTTAAAAAAATAAAATACTGAAGGATAAAACATACAATAAGACTTGATATATGCTTTCATATGTAATATGAGAAAGTTTACCTGAACCTGAGAACAAATTTAAGACCCAATCTCCTTCTCTTGAAAATGTATCTATGAGATAATTAATCAGCGCTTGTGGCAATTGATAGAAGTTTACAGTCACTCCTTTCAAATTCCTTTCTTCATATGTTAATTTTTTTACCACGGAATTATAACTCAACATATGACTATGTTTTCCTCCACTCTTTTCATTGATTAAAAGAGATTCATAAGTCATCTTGTGTCCAAGTTGCAAGGTGTATGCTTTCAATATCACTCAAGAATGGATCGCTCCTGGAGCTACGAACATTAGGCTTTTTCCTGTAACAAAAATATAAAAAAATTAATTAACTTATCAATAAATATAATTGATTTATAAATTCAAAAATTTGATAATATAGTGCAAATATATTACCAATAAAGTTGCTTTTTTTTTTTCCTTTACCCTTTAAGGATGTCAACAACCCCCCTAATTGTGTGTCTAAATGGAAAACAACAAATCTCCATAGTGGTGATGTTGTGACATCTACAAATCCCAAAACCACTTTATTGAATGATTGATATGTATAAGGCTCACAATCATAAGTAGTGTTTCAGATAGTGTATCCATGAGGGATATCGGCAATCACTAGTGCGTACTCCTTTTTAGGAACAAGATTTGCAGTGTCTGCACAGTCACCTAAAAGGACTTTATATTGCACAGTGTCAAGCCCATTCCAAATATAATGATCAAGTGTATCGTCAAGTTCAATGTTTGCAAGACATTGCCTCATTTGTCGTTCTATTTTGTCTCTTTGGATATGAATTTTGAAGGACTTTGGTACTCCATCTGTACCCCTCTTTGGCATATTCAAATGAAAATTACACCAATAAGTAATAAAATAGAAATGAATTGAATTAGAAAAGAAATAAAATAGGATGTATCATAGATCACCATACCTTCTTGAATGCAACAAAAAATTGTTTTAAAGTTTCTATCGAGCTTGAGTCTAGATAGTTGCATTTGACATCATCCCAACTCTTCTCATTCAACATTATAACCATCTCCTCTTGTATTTTCATGTAGACGTTGTGACTAGACAATGAAACAATAAATGATGTTTACAATCATATATAATAATATAATATAATACTTAGAACATAACAAAAATGTTAAAATCAAGAATTAAACATCGTACCATAAAAAAAATCAACTTACTTGTCAAATTCGTTGCACATTTCCTCCATGGATAATTCACCTGACTTTACCCGTGATAGTATTGTAGCTATCAATGTTTAATCCTTCACACCTTGTATTGTTCTCCAAGGTGTAATAGTCATGTCTTCTGGCAGATTCTTGATGTCAGGACCTGCCTTACCACCGCTCCATGGAACAACTCTACCTTTTTTCACTTTCTGATTTTTAATGTCAATATTCTCCCACAAGCTAAATATGTCAGATCAATCAAATCCCATGTTTTCCCAACTCTTAATTCCAACTGGAAATAGGCATCTATAGCTCTGAATGCATCACTTCCTTTGGAATTTTTTTGTTTCACATTATCCTCTTTAATAGGGAGACCTATTTCTAGACAAGAATGTCTCCAAAAACTTGCATCAACTCTAGATTTTCCCCATCGCATATTTGCACAAATTCAATGTGGATAAATCTCATCCTTTGAATGAATATCATTATCAACCTATATTCACTATCTGTGTTATGATTCCATGCCAACAACTTTGCTTCTACATCTGTTAAACCAATGTAAATGATGCATTTAACTATTTCAAAAATAGGGTTATTGGGATATTCTTGCATCAACTCTCTTCTTTCCTCTGCACAATGATTCCCACCAAGAACATAATATTTGTACTAAAACATCTTGTTTGATCAAATTCATCTCTAGTAGGAACATCTTTTGGGTCAACAAGGACTAGGTAGTCAACCACATGTGCATAGGGATTGTGCCTCATCAATGCTTTCAAGTTGTGAATATGCAAGTGACGTGGTTTTCTAATTCTAAATTGATATTTCCCTTCTGTGGGTCTATAAAGTTGATTCACATTCAACTCAAATGTATGTCCATTGTTAACCAAATTATCCCTCTGCAATCGATCTTGAATGGAATTTTGTGTTGTCTTGACAATGCCATCCTCTAGATCAACACCTGGAGTAATGATTTCCCTACTACCCCCAGAATTTTCACTCTCAGATTCAGGAATAACATTGGCTTCAGTAACAATAGATCTCCTCTTTTTATGATTTGAAGGGGTTCCTTCTAAATCAACAATGCCTTCAACAGGAATTGAGGCACTCTCAACCATATTTATTTTACGAGATTGTTTGTTACTCTTACTAGCAGGAGTAGCATGCTCATTTGCGACACTTTAAACATGTTCAGTTGGGCGAGATGAAGATTTAATTATAATCCTTCTAGGTACCTGATTTGATTATCGGATGCTCTTTCCACTTTGTGCTTATACTTCTTCAGTTTGAACATTTGACACTTGTTTCTTCTTCCTTGCTTCTGTTCCCTTTTGAATAGTGACATTAACGACATCCATAGGATTGTCCTCTGTATAATAAATTCCTTTCAACATTTTTGAAATTGAATTGGAAAAATCCCGCAAAATAAAAACATTAGCATATTAAATCTATTACATTGTGGTATCCAAGTTATAACAAAACCAATTTAAGAATAATATCAATATTCAAACTTACTCTCCCACTGTCAATTTCATGCATGACCCCTTGACAAAAATATGTGAAATTTTCTTGAACATTATATTTTGAAATCTTCAAAGAATATCGGATTTTGGAAAAGGTCTTGACTTGTTTCACTTGTGCATAAACAATATCTGTACCCAGAATCACACATATATCTCTCAATAATCCCAATGAATGGTAATCTGATTGAATACATGGAAATGCAACATAATATAAGTGAATACTTTTTGGTTTTCCTTGATATTTTTCCCTCAGATGCCAATGGAGCTCTGTTTTGTCTTCTTCTACTACATATTTCCATTCTCCAGCATTCTTCAATTTTAAATCTTCAAAGCTAAGAACTTTGTCTTGAGGCTCAACATTCTCAGATGCCTCAACTGTTTTTTTCAATGCAGTCATCACCTCTCTTGATCTAGAAACATTTATAGATAACTTTCTTGATGCCATTGTCCCTATATCCAAAAGGTAGAATTTTAAAATACAATCAACAAACATTCATAATCTAAACAAAATCAACATCAATATTCACTATAAATTGTATTTGAAAAACGTTTTTAAAAATTTAAAAATATTTTTACATTCATAATTGCCGCTTTTTATGTTTTGAAAAATATTTTAAAACTTGTAAACCTACCCCTAACCCCCGTATAATATATAATAATTAATTTAAAAAAACAAATTAAACCTACCCCCTACCCCCTAACTATATAATAAATTTAAAAAAAATAAATTTAAAACTAACCCCCTACCCCCTAACAATATAATAAATTAAAAAAAAATTAAAACTAACCCCTCTAACAATATAAGAACAAATTTAAAAAACAATTAAACTACCCCCCCCATAACTATATAATATTTTTTTGTTTTGTTTTAAATTAACCCCCCCTTCCTAGCAGCCCCCCGTTCCCCCTCCTCGCCCCTCCTAGTGCCCATCCCTTCCCCGTCCTCCCTCCTCCCCGTGCCCCTCCACCCCCACCTTCCCCGTCCTCCCTCCTCCCCACGCCCCTCTCTTCCCCCATGCAAACCCCCCTTTCCCATCCTCCCCCGTCCCCACGCACCTCCTCCCAGGCGTCCCTTTGGCGCCCAAGCAGGCGGATCTGCATTGCGTCGCCCATGAGGGACAGCCCTTTGGCGCCCAAGCGGGTGGATCTCCACCTGCTTGGACGCTAAACGGTTTCCCGGGAGGAGGGCGCGGGGACGGGGGAGGAGGGGAAGGGGGGGGGCTACGGTGGAAGGGAGGGGTGCGGGGGGGAGGGGAGGGGGCGACGGATGGAGGGGCGCGAGGACAAGGGAGGAGGGGGAATGGGGGGCAGTCGGTGGAGGGAAGAGGGAGGAGGGGGAAGGGTGGTTGTCACGGGGGAAGGGAGGGGCACGGGAAGGAGGGAGGAGGGGGTAGGTAGGGGGCGCGGGGAGGAGGGAAGCGAGGGGGTGTTAGTGGGTAGGTTAGGGGGGTAGTTTAATTTTTTTTGTAAATGTAGGTAATTGTTTTTTTTTTTAAACCCAATGCTAATAGGAAAGCCTTGCCTCGATTAATACTACTTGAATTTAAAAAAAAAATACATTTAAAAAAATTTATATAACTAACCCGGAAAGTGGTAGAGCCTCCTCTCTTGAAAGTGCTAGAAGCTCCTCTTTGCAATCTTTTCGTTCTGCTTGAAAGCCTTCATGAATTGCTCCAAATTTTAAACAATAGTGTATTAATAAGATAGATTAGGTTTAAGTAAACCACTCTTAAGAATGTGAGATAAACAAAATTGTAAAAGAATAAATCAATAAAGCCATAAAAAAAACATTGCCAAATCAATAAAGCCATAAAACAATCATTTCAAAATTAACAATAAAACTAACTAATTTATTAAAAACAGAAAAAACACTAACCTTGAAAGTGTTACTAAATTGCTCCAAATTAAATGATGAATAGTAGAAATCTAAATGGTTTATATATCCTAGATTAGGTTTAACTTTACTTGTTTTACGAATGTGGGATTACAAAAATGAAATTAGTTACTGAATTATTATTAAATTTATATAAGATAGGTTTAAACGAAATATTACTAATTTTATTAATGTGGGAGTTAAAAAAATGTAAATAGCCATTACTTTATTACAAATTGTATATAAAAAACGTTACAAAAAATTTAACTAGTCTTATATGTATGAGATAGAAATATGTAATTAGTTAATACTTTATTTCAAATTTTTTTATATCATAATTTCATCTTTTTAATAGTTTTATGAATGTGCACTTTAATTTTGTAGGAAAATTTTGGAAGGACAATTTTGAACGCAAATTTTGGAGGGAAACATTTGGAGGGATATTTTCATTCTCATAGCTATAAGATTGTTCATTGACAGTTGCACCATTCTACTTTTTGGTGAGGACTATGGTAAAATTTCTTTGCAGTTGAGCAATTAAGATTTTTCTATAATTCTATATTTTAGTGAGAAGTCATGGACTCATCTGAATTAAATTCCAATGTCAATGAAGAAATGTATTGTTCATCTAGCCAAGATACTGGCAGTGCAAGCAATGTAATCAAGCATGTTATTCAAGAACTTCCTAATTATGAAGATTTTGAAGACACTAGTAATGAAGGGAAAGAATGTGATGATGATGAAGAGCTTCCTCCAAGTGGGAATCCTAAAGACATCGAGCAAGATGATGACATTTTTCCTCCCAGCGAGGATTTTCAAGGCACTAATGATGATTTTCCTGAAAGCGAGGATTTTCAAGGCACCAATGATGATTTTCCTTCAAGCAAGGATTTTAATGGGACCAATGATGATTTTCCTCCCAACGAGGAATTTTGTGGGACTGATGATGATTTTCCTCCAAATGAGGATTTTAATGGGACAGATGATGATTTTGGTGAGGAAGAAGACATCAATAATGGTGAAGATGATTTTCCTCCAAGCGAGGATTTCAATGGCATAGATGATGACTTTCCTCCAAGTGAGGATTTCAATGGAACAGATGACGAGTTTCCTCCAAGCGAGGATTTCTATGGCATTGATGATGAGTTACCTCCAAGCGATGATTTCAATGGAAATGATGGTGACTATCCTCCAAGCGAGGATTTCAGTGGCACAGATGATGACTTTCCTCCAAGGGAGGATTTCAATGGAACCGATGATGATTTTCCTTCGAGCGAGGATTTCAATGGCACCGATGATCGTTTTCCTCCGAGTGAGGATTTCAGTGGCACCGATGATGATTTTCCTCCGAGTGAATATTTCAATGCACCGATGATGATTTTCCTCCGAGTGAGGATTTCAATGGCACAGATGATGATTATCCTCCAAGCAAGGATTTCAATGGCACCGATGATGATTATCCTCCAAGCAAGGATTTCAATGGCACCGATGATCATTCTGTTGAAGATGAAGCCACCAATAATGAAGACAATGATTCTCCTCCAAGTAAGGATGTTACAGGAACCAATGATGAAGACAATGATTCTCCTCCAAGTAAGGATTTTATAGGAAACAATGATGTCAATGTTGAATCTCAAGAATTCCCTTTCAGAGAAGAATTTAGTGGCACAAATAATGTTGATGGTCACATTGATCTGTCAGCAATTGATCAAAATATTAGTGATCATGACAATAATTTTCATACTGAATTGGTGATGAAAGTTTCAATGAGGGGGGTCATATGCATCACAATAAAAACATTCATTCTAATGAGGATGTTGTTGTAGACATAATGGTCCAGGAGATGCAGTGACAGAATCCAATGCAGAGCAGGATTAAGTGTAGGACTAGACCTTTTTATGTCAATCCAAAGCATTCCATTTATACAAGTTCTAGGAAAGAATTGCTCACAAGTCCAAGTTTCATTACTCATTTGATTTCGAGTGAGTGTTTCCACAAAAAGTTGTTTGAAAAGTTTAGGATACAATTATGCCTTGGAGAAAAGGAAGATGTATTTATCAATGAACAAAATCATGCAAAATTCATATTTAGTGGGTGCATGATTTCTACTAGGACAGGTTATGATTATCGCATTGGAAAAATTATGCTTTGTAGAAAGGCATTCAAACGGATTCACTCAATTGGTAATCTTCGATTACCAAGAATCCAAACAAGATTGGAAAAGGATCCTACATTTTATTATGACGATTATCAGGGACGAATCACTGGGCTATCAACACACATTGCAATATCATGGATGCATGATTTCTTTTCCAAGCATGGAGAGAGTATGCCAAATAGAGAAACAATACACATTCCAGATAATTTCACAAGGCAATAAATCTACAACTTATACAAGTATTATGTTCAAGGTGGTCAAGGAAATGGCAACTTCATCAGATATGCATATTTCACAAGAGTATGGAAAAAGAAGTTCAACAACGTCTGCATTCCAAACAGGTCAAGGAGGGGGTCTGTACTACATGTGCTTCTCTTAAAGAAAGAAGGGATAGATCATAAGGGATAGAAAGATGTATGTTTACAATTTTTTTTATATAGATAAATGTCAATTATTAAAGCTAGTTAACAATATCATTTTGTTATGTTGTTTGTAGATTCCATAATCAATGCACTGCAAGAACATCACAATCAACAATCAAATGAATGGAAAAATTTGTACAAACATCGCAAGAAGTGTTATGATGCTCCACATAAGTATATGGGTTTGCTAATTGATGGCATGGATAAAAAAAAAGTACTCTTGCCACATTTTGTTCGTGTGCCGAAGAATTTAAAGGAGGAAAATTTTATTCAGTTTCACTTGGTTGGGTGTATGGTTTTTAATGGTGGAATGATTCCAAGGGTTTACTTTACAGCTCCAAATATTCACAATGATGCAAATTTGACCATCAGCATAATTCACCATGTTATACTCATTGGCCTAGTGATCTTCCTGAAGTTCTATATCTACAATTGGACAACACAAGCCGAGAAAACAAAAATCAGGTCGTGTTTGGTTATCTAAGCATGCTTGTTGAATTGAGAATTTTTAAAAAGGTAAAAGTTGGTTTCCTTTTTGTTGGGCATACGCATGATCATATTGATCAAATGTTCAGCCATTTTTCAAGGACATTGAGGAGGAAGAAATTCAGGAGCCTACCATCATTGATTGAAATTATAGGGAAAGCATACCATTCAGAGCCTATTGTATAGAAATTGGAAGAAACTGTTGACATGCGAAGATTTATGTTTGGATCGCATGGTGAAGAAAGGTGCATTGAAAAACTTAATGACATTAGCTTTCCGCATCAATTTCGTATAAAAAATATTGATGGAAAAACACTATTGTGGGGCAAGAAGTACTCAACTAGCACAGAATGGGGGCCTTCATTAGGTTTGGCATTTCTGAAATTCATCCCAAATCGTCAAATGTATGCTTCGATGCTTGGAAGAAATAAAAAAGTCTATCGAAGATACATATGAGTACTTTGATGTTGTTGATTCTGTTTGGTGGGAGTCGTTTTTCATGGAGCAGAGTGACATAATTTCAAACTCTACAAATGGAGATATATATTTGAAGTCTCCATTTGCTTGGACACAAAGTTTATCAAATGAAAACGAGCTAAAAAATGTTGAACCTCGAGCTCTTGAGTTTTCTCAAGTAGAGGAAAGAGAAATGTATATTGGCTCTAGAAGATCATCCCCAAAGCGTTGAGAGATAGAAGACCTTTACAGGGGCTCAGTACAAGATATCAAGGAGGGTTGCATGATTGCAGTTTTGGCTACAGATGATGCACGTCCTTATCCATTCTGGATTGCAAAAGATATGAAGGTCAATAAAGAAAATGAAGGAGTAGTATTAATAGAAGTACATTGGTATGCAAAAGATACACACCCATTTGATGGTGTGTACAATGTAGAGATGGTGGTTGAGAAAAATGTTTGCAGAAAGAGAAAAAGAAAGGGTCAAAAAATAAATCGCCGTTACACTGACATATTGAAATTAGAGGAAGTTGATATACTTGTTTATGATTTCAAGTTGACAAAGAAAGACACTCTCTACTCCAAGACTATAGAGATTATCAACAGGTTGCTACCAAAGCAAGAAATTGCAAGATGGGAGTTTGTTAAACCAAGCCGTAGATCCCGAAAGAATATGACATTTGAAATGATAGGCATAGATGTAGACTCAGATGGTGCACCCATTGATAATAGAGAAGAATATGGGTCATCTACATCTTCATCAAGTCTTTCATTTACAGAAAATGTATATTTTGATGGGGTGTCAGAATCCATGGATAAATTTGAAGAAGCAGTTTAGATGCTTTTTATTAGTATGATTTTTGTAATTTAAACTCTAGAGGATTTTTTGATGATGGAGTGTCAGAATCCATGGATTAATTTGAAGAAGTAGTTTAGATGCTTTTTATTAGTATGATTTTTGTAATTGAAACTCTAGAGGATTTTTTGATGATGGGGTGTCAGAATCCATGGATGAATTTGAAGAAGCAGTTTAGATGCTTTTTATTAGTATGATTTTTGTAATTGAAACTCTGAAGAAGTTTTTGAATATTTATATGAACCATTTGTTCTTGTATGGTCTAATATATTATCTCATTATGAATTGCATCATAATTTCTTTGTTTTTATATGGTTAGAGTGGTGAAATTATTTATGAAATTTGTTTTTTTGTTTAATATGCAATTTTCGAGAAAGTTGTAATTTATCTCTTGAAGAAAAAAAACTTTTTTCCAATTTACGGTTGATTTTAAAGTTTTTGAAAACAACAATATGGGATGTTTAGGCCATGGCTTTATTTTTTACCCTGAAAAAAATATGTGTATACTGGTATCAATGCTTTTCTATTTGGGGAGTGTTTTTGCAAAAATCATCGTTTTTATGAGTAGAGTTCTCGTTCATAGTATAAACTTATCGTTTCATAATATAAGTGGTTGAGAAACAAACAAAAACAAAGCAAACAAAAATAAATAACAACATACACCACAACAAAGATCCTTCTCTCATTATACCAACCTTATTAAATATATCTAAGATTATATAACTAAAAATTAAAATGTATTTTAATATATAATCTTATGAAATATATGTGAAGCATCTTACAAAACATAATTGTTTAAGTAAATTAAAATGATTTTTTAAACTTTAACTTATCTACTACCATGAGAGTCACCAATTATGAAATATATGTCTAATATCTTACAAAACATAATTGTTTAAGTAAATTAAAATGACTTTTTAACCTTAACTTATCTACTGACATGAAAGTCACCAATAATGTTTTATTGAGACTAAGTCTAGAACCAACCAAAAAAAGTGATTTAGCCATCATATTCGATGTTGTTAGATACAATATTAAACTTCAGATATATCCCAACATTGTGAGCTATGTAGATTCCTTTTGATTGTAATTCAAAAACATACTACTCGTTTGTTTATTGGGGTCTTGATGTATCAAGGGTGTCACAATATTCATCCAAGGGTAAACTTAGAAAAGGGCCAACTGGAGGGGTATGCACAATTACCTTTGTTCTCCGTGTGGCTTGGCCTGAGTCAATTCCTAAAATATTAAATCTGCCAATTAATTTTGGAATTAGGACATTTACCCCAATCTTCACCACGGTTGGTTGCTTCCATTGGTAATGCTTTGCCCACATGTTATTATCTATCTGTGTAATGAACTGATCGTGCGTTCAAAACCTATTGATTTCAATTTGTTTTTAATTCTAATAAGCTCTTTTCCTATTTAAAAAGAAAAAGTAATGTCTCGTATCATTTTGGCAATTTGCCCCAGCTCCACTCTCGCTTTGGCTATTGGCTATTTATTTTTAGATTCTTCTTTAGATATGTGGTTGGTTTTCATATATTCATTCTATTACATAGTATAATGCTCAAAACTATGTGGTTGGTTTTCATGTATTCATTTTTACATCCTTCTTGAGATATGTGGTTGGTTTTCATGTATTCATTCTATTATGTAGCATAATGCCCAAGACCAAGCTTCATGATTTACGTATATATAAGACTATGATGTGAGTTTTTTTAAACAAAGTTCAAAAATATTTTTTTTTCAAGCTGAAAAAATGTAACCTGTTATTAACTAAGAATCAAAATTGTATATAACAAAATTATATGTAACAATTTATAAAGAAAACCTTCAAACCAAAAATCAGTTCCTACTCAGGATACTCAGGATAGACAAAGAGAAAAACATTGTAACGTCCCCTTCCATCAAATAAATGCAGGGAAGGAAAACATTAACAACACACCGGGCTTTTGGCAGACTTAGCCCCAATATTTTTACTCCAAAAATATGTAAGAATTAAAAACTTCTGTGTGCAGATTCGAGCTTCAATATAAGCACAGCGGAATTAAAACACATTTGCACGCACACCAACAGCAATGCTTCAACACATCTGGCACAAACAGAAGATGATTCCATATGCAGGGACTCAATCCCATTCTTATGCTATGCACAGACTTCATTTCAATTTCAACCTCATAAATAAATAACATTCAGATTTAGCACTTTACAGAACTCAGAATGTATATAAATTAATTCACAAGAATACTTATCTTTTAACACAAATGTCCAACGATTGGCTACGTGAGAGCAACGTTCCACCCAACCATAGATCTCTGTCCAGCCTATATTCTTTCAGCTGAGAGATCACCCCCGAGCTGGGCTGTGTATCCACTAAGGAGGAACTAGCTGGCTCACTCACGGTCAGGGTTTCACTCAGACAGCCATGGTTTCGGTCATCAGCTATGCTAAGCTAACACACCGTTGGGTTTATCCAGCATACAGATGACAAATGAGGAGGATGCTAAGCCAGTGAGCTCAACCACAAAGCTACAGGCATCTCAAATGAACTCAGCAGTCATGGCACCCACAATACCTACCGCACCCAACACAAGGAAGGTCCCCTTCTCTGCTGCACAGTCCCTCAGGCGTCCCTTCCCTCCAGTGCTCTTCAGGGTGGGCATAGAAAGGTCCAACTGCTAATTCCTTGAGATTCTAGCCTTCACTGGGTTTATCAAGCAAACCAAACCTCTGCTCAGTCATTCACACATGGATTTCTCACAGTTCTGTTATCCAATAACTCAATCCCGTCACTTCATTTCTGGGCTGTAAAAACTGGGTTTTCCAATGGATTTCGGGATAGCTAATGCTCCCAAATTCACCCCAAGGTTCATATCTATGGATCCCCCATTGGATTTCACTGTCCAATGCCAAATCTGGGCGTTTATGGCTCTTCAAAACGTGGGTTCTCTCACAGTCGCGATTTCTGGCTTTTCCTCCCTGCTGGGAACTCGTAATGGATGAAAAATGATGCTGGGCTGTTCAACCATGGAATGGGAATGAGGAAGAACCAATTCCCCTGAGGTAGAGTGACTTGTGGTACAAGAAAACAGAGCCCATACTCTGCCATACGAATTTCTGGGTTGCCCATGCTCCATTGAAGCCATGGACTGAATTCTTCAACCACTTCCTTACAGCAAAATTAAATGTCAGCAAGGAAAGTCAAATGGGTTCTCAAGGTGACATATGGCAGCCTATGGTTCAATCCCATAGCCCCCTCACCACTCCCTAGTGGATACACGTGGCCCCTTCTCATTCGTTGCCTCCATAGCCAGTCTTGGAATTTTATATTGCATGATGTTTATTTACATCCTTTTTACAATTTCCATGGCTTAAGAGCACATGGGCATCAAATATCAATGCTTGCCCTTTAAATCAAAATTCAGGCTTTCACTAGGGGGGCCTTGGCCTTGAGCTTCATGCTAGGAAAACATACATCACATGTACACATTATTTACATTAAATGCTAATGTATCCTAAGGGTCAAAATGGGGTATTACAATCCCCTCCCCCTTAGAATAACACCGTCCTCGGTGTTCCAAGACTTAGGCATACATATACAATTTTCACATGTCCAAAACTTCAAAAACTTTGCAGATCTGCCCTGCATTCTGTTCTTTACTTTGGACTTTCAGGACCAAGTCCTTTGATCTTCATGAGCTGCTCCTGCTGATTCGGATCTTCCAGCTCATCCATAAGTCTGAAAACTTTATGGCTGCTAGGACTCACATAGTTCCACTAGCCCCATCTTCATTACTGCTCATGCTGAGCTCTTTAGGGTGGTTACATGTCCATACACATCCTTGAGATGCTTTCATAGTCATTGCTTCCAGCAATACCTACACTCAAACATTGAATTAATTCACATGTTTAGTTTATTTTCATAGGAAATCATAACCAAATCATATACACATGTATATTCATAAGAAAGAATTACAAGATAACCAAATACTTATCTGCATTAGATGTCTTCACTTTATTCCATAGGGTCCTTCTTGCTTTACAAGCCTTGGAATCGCCTATGGATTTGGGTGTTTGGCCAGCGCGCAGGCTGCCCCTCAACATCAAATAGTCTTGCATGTTTGGCCAGCACGCAGGCTGCTCCACAACATCAACAATCTTGCATGTTTTGCCAGCACGCAGGCTGCTCCAAATCATCAACAATCTTGCATGTTTGGCCAGCACGCAGGCTGCTCCAAATCATCAATAATCTTGCATGTTTGGCCAGCCACTCTCTGGATTTACCAAGCAACTTATAGTTCTTTCAGGGTCCTTGCTTCCTGTATGACCAAGGTTTCCAACAAATAAACAATAGTGCATCAGCTTAATTGTTACAAGACTTATACTTGTAATCTTGATTATTCCAAACAAGAAATAAATGAAATTGAATACTTATCTGTATTGTGCATTTCCTCTCTGGTCCACAGGGTTCTGCTTTTGCTTTATAAGCCTTGGGATCCTCCTGCGGACTAGGATGTTTGGCCAGCATGCAGGCTGCTCCAAATCATCAAATAATTAATGCCCTACCAATACACCTTCACGCCGACTGGGTTTACCAAGCATTTGGTGGTGCCCAACCAGTCCCATACCTAGTTGGCCTTCTCCATTGCCGAGCCAGCACATACGTCTGGGTCATCGGCCAATGGAAGGTAACTGCGCCACCGACCATTACAGGTCAAGGCTCCACTACTCTTGCCTTAGGCTTGCATCAGCCTTTCACATGTATCACAATCCCTCAATGCGCATAACAATTCTTCACCCACACAAGGGTGGCACTTCTTCTCTTGTGTAAGCCGGCGGTTCCATTAAGGAATTCTTTAGGTGACTTTCTTAACTGCAGGCTATCATGGCCCCATGATACCCACTCACCCTACACAAGGGTTACCACTGCTCATACAATCCTCTTGAGTATTCTTTTCTTCACTTTTCCCTTTAATGTGCAGCACTGAATTTCATATGTATAATCTGTCAACACAAAATGGATAGCAAGCTCATTAGTATTGCTGCTCTAGAACGGTAAACATATGTCATAACATTCACTATCCAACCTTGAAACACCAGGAATGCGTCCATTCCCTTAAGGCGTAGTCAATATTGGCATCCCTAACATAACTCAGCACCAGAAAGGTGTGCACTCCTTACTGATGTGAACTATGAAGGTCCTAATCATACTTCAAGCAGTCTGCTATAATGGAAATAAAATAAAAACATGCTCTGCATATTAACTCTAATAATTAGACATGCATGTATGTATATATATATATATCATTCAGGGTTTATGGAACACTTATCCATTTGCAGATGTTATTTCTCTTCTTTAATGAGAAATGGGGGCTCCTTCTCTGAGTTGACAGTCCCTCGGTTTGCCATCCCAATTCCTTTTGATGTTACATAACCTTCATATGTCTTACTGACATAATCTTCACCATCTCACTCATATTGTTTACCAATTATGTAGTGTAGATGAGACATTAATAATGTCTTATGGCGTTTCACCTGAAACCCATTTTCAAATCATGAAATCCCTTCCCATGAAGTTTGGCTTCTGCAGGACCACTCTCACGGTCTTACTGCAATGTGTCTCCCTGGCACACTTATTAAACAGCCAAACAGTCAGCAACATTTAACAGTACCATTCAAATCTGATTGTTCCATAACCAATCCATGGCACTAATAATTAAATTCAGTATGAATTTGCAGCTCTGTCTACTACAGAAATTGGTTTTCTTATCCATGAGGCTATCCTCATATTGTTTGGCTCCTGTACGTGACACCACTCTGCCCATTATGGTCTTATGCCCGCTGCCATACATGAGCATCTACTTACAGCATGTCCTCCTGACACATTTTCAGGTAAGCCAAACAGTCATTAGCAATTATTAGCAAATTTTCAAATATGAAACATTTACAAATCTGAGATTTACAGCTGTTCTTACTAACAGAACTTAGAGCTCTCAATCATGAGATTCCTTCTCATAAGCTCTAAATCGAATTCGCAAATCTGCTCCCTACAGAATTAGACTTGCAGCCATGATATTATTCTCATAAACTTAAATCAGAACATTTTCAGATATGTTTCATGCATAAATTAAATTCCACAACCATGAGAACCTTCTCATAACCTTTGGCCTTTGCACATGGTAGAGTTCAGTCTTTACTATGGTCTTATTCCCATTTCCATACGCAAGACATTTCTACCTGGAGTCTGAAACTTTCAATCAGTCAAACATGTCGTGAGTATCTATGCATATTATCATTTTATTGCCACAACAGTCACTGAAGTGATCTCAGAATTATAACACTCAATAATTCAAAACACCTTCAGCTGTTAACATTTGAAATGCAGCAAAATATATACACTTCTAGATATGCATCATTATCACAATTCATCAATTCATCAATTACTTGATTGGGCTCTTCATGCATTTACTATTCTGCACTCATAACAGTCCATGAAATGATCCTAGAATTATCATCAATTCATCATTTCATTCATTATTTCTTTTGCAATAACATATGCGTCATCCCTATGCATTCATACAATGCATCACAAGATTTATAAAATCTATTAATGCACATCTACTCAATGCCACCTTGCATTGTTTCATGAGTACTATGCATTCACGCATATTATGATCAAAACATGACTATCTCAAATAACTTGCATTACCATAATCAGGACCACCAGTCCTCACTTGCTTTGGTTATTAAGCACATAACCAACATACACATGGCATGATATAAATTCATATGAATGCATTGAGATTTCTAAATAGTTGTAGGGTGTAAGGATAATTTCCTTCACTTACCCACACCTCACCAAGCTTGGTAGGTTAATAGTCCCAATCGGTATTCAATATCACATGCAAACTAACTCAACATAGCTCAAACATAGTTGAAGAGATCTTACCAAATCCTCTTTCAACATTCATGCAATTTGGCACCAATAATCATTACCTGCATGGTTACCATATACATCGCCTGATGTTACCTGATCAGTTAGCCTCTTACCAAGGCTGCTCGGTCCTTTTGCCAACTTTATGATCATAGATTTGTTGCACCATCCTTTCTGCGTAAGGTTGTTGGCTTCATGCAGCAACATCCTCAACACATTTAGCCATGCTCTTTGTTATCTTTGGTCCTACAACCAATACCAACATCAATAGTGATTATCAACCACAATATTCTCCATTAGTGGTTCATTGCATATGCAGACTTCATTATTCTACCAATATGCAATATCCAATTTATGCACAAGCATTTCCATATGCACTATGCAATGTTTGTTAAGATGCCATCTAGTGCATATACATCTATGTAATCCCTTACATTTTTAACATTTTTATGCCATATGACAATTTCATAATTATAAGTATGATAACAAACAGGGGTTTAAAGAATTCTTCCCTTTCCAATCCCTCATTGTAACATGGAATTCCTCTTCCATATCATGCAATTGTAGAAATTGCCCACATTGACAACAAAATTTGTTTGTTAAAACAGCCGCTGGCACTCTTCTGCACTAAATATCTGTGATATATGTAGACCTCATTCAAACTCTGGTTATGCATCATTGTTCCCTGCTGGACAAGCTTTCCAATGCCTATCTTCATGCTCCATTCCGATATCAGGTGCAGGAACTGCATCTCTTCAAAAATGACAACTTTTACTCCAATTATGCACATTTTACACAGTTGTATTTTGGTCCAGAATGCCAACTTCAACCACCTGTGGAAGAAAATCTATGAAGAATCGCAAAAAATTTTATATCGGGCAAAGTTAGTCCATATAACAAGGAACACTCGGCACTTCGCGGATCTCAATTTCGATGCACCATTCATCTTTTATAAAATTCTGGGTTTAACTACTTCTTACTTTTCACATTTTTAACTCCCTTTGCATCCTGTGCTCCACCTGTGCGCCACCTGCGCAAAACTTGCGTGCAATCCACGCACTATCTGCGCGCAACCTGCACGCCATCTGCGCACAACCTGTACGCCATCTGCACGCAATCCGCGCGCAATCTGTGCGCGACCCGCACGCAATCCGTGCGTAATCTATGCACAACTGTGCGCGATCCGCGCGCAATCTGCGCACAATCTGTGCGAGATCCGTGCGCAATCCGCGCACAATCTGTGCGCGATCCGCGCGCAATCCACGCGCAACCCGCACACAATCTACGGGCAATATGTGCGCGATCCGCTCGCAATCCGCGCACAATCTGTGCGTGATCCGCGTGCAATCCACACGCAACCCGCACGCAATCTGCGCGCAATCCGCGCGCAATCTGTGCGCGATCCGCGCGTAATCCACGCACAATCTGCGCGCAATCCACGCACAATCTACGTGCAATCCGCGCGCAATCTGCGCGCAACCTGTGCGCAATCCGCGCACTACCTGTATGCGATCTACGCGCAATCTGTGCACAACCTGCGTGCTTGCATGGGTCATATCTCCCTCGTCCCTTAACCAAATTGGACGAATTTGGTACCGTTGGAAAGCTCTTGGAGAGGTCTATGCAATGGTGTGATCTTCTGCTACATCTGAGAAATCTGACCCTGTCATTTTTCCCAATCAAAATGCCGCCCCCAACTTCCCAATTTTACATCAAAACCATTCTGTCTCTTGCCTGCAACTGCAACTTTTCACAACAGTTAGAAAATTTTCTGGAATGTGCCCTTTCGTCCCCTTACAAAGGTGAACTACTACAGATCAGACTTGCATAAAAACAGTAAGAGAATGACAAGAACTTGCATCTCTAAGAAGGGATTTTCTTTTCATTTCACATTCAACAATCCAACCAATGGATTCACAATTAATCTCCAAGCAGCCAACAAGCATGGGTAAGGAAACTCATGAGCATAAGGGTGTAATTTGCAGGCTTTCCTCACTTCTGAAAACCATAAATTGGCCACACAATGTGGATTCATTGTAATTAACAATCATCATTAAGACATGGGGTTGTAACAACTGACTGTTCATGCTTTTACTCAAGAAATTAACAAACAAAACTCATTTCCAGCCATGCCCAACATTCAAGTTCATGCATTCAAAGCATCATGGACATTCAAGGAACATGGATTCATCATTAATCAAGGTCTCAAGCACATGATGCATCATCTCCTATGCACAACAATTAACAACAACAACAACAAAACAATATAAGATGGCAGAGGTTGCCCCTCCTTTCTCTCCTCCATGGAGGCAAACAGACAAATACAAACTGAATGCTACAGCATTGGGGACAAATTAGAGCAAGCATTCATCCTGAAAATGAATTTTCTCGCTCCTTCCTCTATTTCATAGAATGCAATCAATGCAAGCAGCTTGCAAAAATCCCCAAACAGTCATGGAAATGATTTCCCATTCCAACAAATAGAAGCCATGCAATCTTGAGGTTTCTTTAATGCATTTTAGTTCCAAATACAAAATGCATGTACACACAATGATTTATATCTCTGTGAAGGGCCCAACAGTCGTAGTGTTGAACCTAGAGCTTTGATACCACTCTATAACGTCCCCTTCCATCAAATAAATGCAGGGAAGGAAAACATTAACAACACACCGGGCTTTTGGCAGACTTAGCCCCAATATTTTTACTCCAAAAATATGTAAGAATTAAAAACTTCTGTGTGCAGATTCGAGCTTCAATATAAGCACAGCGGAATTAAAACACATTTGCACGCACACCAACAACAATGCTTCAACACATCTGGCACAAACAGAAGATGATTCCATATGCAGGGATTCAATCCCATTCTTATGCTATGCACAGACTTCATTTCAATTTCAACCTCATAAATAAATAACATTCAGATTTAGCACTTTACAGAACTCAGAATGTATATAAATTAATTCACAAGAATATTTATCTTTTAACACAAATGTCCAACGACTGGCTACGTGAGAGCAACGTTCCACCCAACCATAGATCTCTGTCCATCCTATATTCTTTCAGCTGAGAGATCACCCCCGAGCTGGGCTGTGTATCCACTAAGGAGGAACTAGCTGGCTCACTCACGGTCAGGGTTTCACTCAGACAGCCATGGTTTCGGTCATCAGCTATGCTAAGCCAACACACCGTTGGGTTTATCAAGCATACGGATGACAAATGAGGAGGATGCTAAGCCAGTGAGCTCAACCACAAAGCTATAGGCATCTCAAATGAACTCAGCAGTCATGGCACCCACAATACCTACCGCACCCAACACAAGGAAGGTCCCCTTCTCTGCTGTACAGTCCCTCAGGCATCCCTTCCCTCCAGTGCTCTTCAGGGTGGGCATAGAAAGGTCCAGCTGCTAATTCCTTGAGATTCTAGCCTTCACTGGGTTTATCAAGCAAACCAAACCTCTGCTCAGTCATTCACACATGGATTTCTCACAGTTCTGTTATCCAATAACTCAATCCCGTCACTTCATTTCTGGGCTGTAAAAACTGGGTTTTCCAATGGATTTCGGGATAGCTAATGCTCCCAAATTCACCCCAAGGTTCATATCTATGGATCCCCCATTGGATTTCACTGTCCAATGCCAAATCTGGGCGTTTATGGCTCTTCAAAACGTGGGTTCTCTCACAGTCGGGATTTCTGGCTTTTCCTCCCTGCTGGGAACTCGTAATGGATGAAAAATGATGCTGGGCTGTTCAACCATGGAATGGGAATGAGGAAGAACCAATTCCCCTGAGGTAGAGTGACTTGTGGTACAAGAAAACAGAGCCCATACTCTGCCATACGAATTTCTGGGTTGCCCATACTCCATTGAAGCCATGGACTGAATTCTTCAACCACTTCCTTACAGCAAAATTAAATGTCAGCAAGGAAAGTCAAATGGGTTCTCAAGGTGACATATGGCAGCCTATGGTTCAATCCCATAGCCCCCTCACCACTCCCTAGTGGATACACGTGGCCCCTTCTCATTCGTTGCCTCCATAGCCAGTCTTGGAATTTTATATTGCATGATGTTTATTTACATCATTTTTACAATTTTCATGGCTTAAGAGCACATGGGCATCAAATATCAATGCTTTCCCTTTAAATCAAAATTCAGGCTTTCACTAGCGGGGCCTTGGCCTTGAGCTCCATGCTAGGAAAACATACATCACATGTACACATTATTTACATTAAATGCTAATGTATCCTAAGGGTCAAAATGGGGTATTACAAACATCCCCAAAAAACCTATTCCACTTGTAATTATAGCAACATATACTACATGAACAGCTCAAAACTGTCCCCCAAAACATCTCTTAACCTCGCTTTGTAACATATCGGAAATTTTAAAATACTGTTGTTTGACTCAACGATCCAAAGAGTAACATAATCACTGCTTATGCACTCGTTTCTCATAGCATAATAAAAGCATCTTGCACTCATTTATTCATTAGAAAGATCTGGTAAGAGGTGCTTTATTTATGTAACAACAAGGCATCATCTTGGGATCACTGTGGCTCTAGCTTACGTGAACTTATGGACATCAACCATCCCAGTATCAGGATGTCCCCACCTTGGATTAGTCTTATGTGTCAACTGGAATGTAGTGAATACTGGTCGCAGTTCCCTATGCAAACATATAATATCGATTTGTCTAGCTTGGAGCTTGAGCTCCTGGAATGTCAATAATTAGTGAGATTACCTTTAATCTTGGCTTGGGCTTAGATCGATGGATACCTCACAGATGGTATCCTACAGGCCTATCTCCCCAGTAAACGTGAATGTGCATAAATCTCTCGGTCGAGCAGATAAATAGGTCTTCTAGATGTTCATTCTCTCGCTTCAATCACCATTTGCATGTTGCATGCAGGTACTAAGTGTCGGTTTTTGCTTTCTGTCGAGAGCTAGATGCTGCTCTAACTAATAAACAATAGCTCCAATTTCTAGATGTGGCATGCATTTCTAGAGAGAATAAGTGACAGAAGCAGTGTGTATTATTACATATATATTACCAGAAGTTTTTCCAACAGTTTTACATGCATGCCAGAGATAAGCAAGTTGTCTAGCAAGCAATTGTAAAGCAGGGCTTGCTAAATCAATGAATTTAGATAGTAAGTAATGACTACTTATAAGCTGAAGTTGGGTAAGTACCGTGCTTGTTGGGCTGGGTTTTGTACCGTGGTTGACTAACTAGATGCTAAAACTACCCTTCATTATTACTAATAATCAGAGACCAGAATTAAGACTATCTCTCTCTGGCCTTGATCTTTAATGAGATACCAGTTCACTTAAGGTGGAAATGATAGCATGGGCAGCAATACTTTGTTTCTTTCTTAATTTTCCCTATTGAAAATCCAGGATCTTGAGTTTTTGCTCCCTACCATTTTTTCCCAGTATCAATTCACTGAGGTCCAAAATGAGAATGGAGATACGTGATTGTCGTTTCTGCTCCAATTATTTCTGCAACTCTGCAATTTGATATGTATTGACTATCTCGAGTACTCGAGGTAAGCTCCCGGTACATTTTTTCTATTTTTTTTATTTACTAGTATTGAGATGTTTATTGTAAGTTGTGGATGGTCTGCAATGCTGATTGCATGCTTTTGTGTAATACACCCAAAATCCTCAGTGCCATTTTGAGGAAATGGGGAGTAATTTGAGAAAATGGGGAGTAAAATTTTTCTTTTCCATCTTACAACAAGAAATTACATTAGTCTTATAATAGTGAACATCATAGTAGAATATTTGCATCATTTACATATACACCCAAGCAGGTGGTTCTCCCGATTACATCTTTATCAAATGTCATAATTAAACCTACTTGATGTCATGAGATTATAATACCTTCCAATCCATCTTATAAGAGGATGAAACTTCCTCTTCCGTTAACCAAAGCTTACCAATAACAAGATACCAAAGATAATTACATTGCACATCAATCTCTAGGGAAGTATATTACAACATCTATATAGGTGTATTTTTCACATACTAAACTATCATCTTACCACAAGTAATTAGTCAAATAATAGGAGACATAACACCTTGTCAACATAATCAAATTCTTCATATGACAATTGAGATCATTTAATTTCCACACCTAACTTTTATCATTGCAAATACTATTCCTATTTAGCTATACACAGATCATATATATAAGGATTCCAAACTGCATTTTAATTATCATGGAACACACTAACATCATGTCAATGATATTAATCCCTGAATATATACATATATATTCTTTTATAAAAAAACCGCACATACCATCATTGTGTTAATCTCATAGCCATTAAAATACACATGACAATCAATATAATACTTACACACACAAATGAAACTAATTAACAACACAACTTATGAAAACTATATATATTATTTATAAACTTTACATATTTTAAAGCAATACTATAATAAGATTACTTATCTGATCAAAAAATCCCATAAAAAAGAAGCAATATCTGATTGAAAAATCCCATAAAAAAGAAGCAATACAATAATAGGAGTACGGTGTATATTTCTGCCACCTAAAGGCCACCCCGAGCTCGCCATGAATCCACTAAGTAGGGGTTCGCTATGGTAAACCATCTTTTCACTCTCTTACGACTTAAGAGATTTGAATAACTTCCTAGTCATAACACACAAAGGTGTATCTCACATAAACATTTTTTGGTTTAAAAGTTTTTTAAATTATTCAAGTCCCAAACCAAGATTACACGAGTCCTCTCTAAGAGTTTTATGTTAACACACATACATACACACTTATATATATATATATATTATATAATTCCATAATGCATCCGAAACATGCCCATACTAAGGCTACCCCTTTGTAGTTTCATATTAAAACATTTATATATATAAATATATATAACATCAATTAATATTTTACTACACATTTCATCCAGGATGCACCATAATAAGGCTTGCGCCTTTGTAAATTCATAATTAAACTTGAATATATCCAGTATCATTTAAAATCGGGTACTAGTTCTATCAACAGAACACAATGTTAAACTAAAGGGTACAATGGTTGATCTCCTATATGGAGCCGCCCAATCTGTTACCATAATGCACAAAGATTACACTCCGTTGGATTAAAGAGGGAAGGGTCGATCTCCTATAGGGATTCACCCAATCCGTTCTTCATACAATTCCTATAAATAATTCATTTGGGATCGAGCTCTCTAAAATGAGGCCATCCTGTCCCTGTCCCATGAAGCGACTCTGTCGAGCAATATACTTTCGACCTGTGGGTAGAGATTTCCATGGGAGTGATCGTAATTGATACCATGAACACCAGCTCCCTCAAGCATACATGCAAAGATGAAATAATAGCTCTATCTAAAACATATGACGTAGAAATAAAATAACTAACACAGAGATCATGTTTCTCTATTCAAATGACACGAGAAAACATACAGATGATGTAGCGATTATAGAGGACTTAGGTTCCTGAAAGACGACCCAAACCCCAATCTACATAACAGACTTACCCGTAAGAGAGTTGTTTTTCCTCTTTTTTCCACGACCTCTACTATATATATATACACCATAGTTTACTTTGGAAGGTCTGCCCAACTTTAATATCCATAATTAATGTGACATAAATACACCCAGAAATTAAATATAAATATTCCATATTAAGTGTAATAAATATTTAAATTATGTCAAAAAATTGCCCATTAATTGAGTGGTCAACAGGTGTCCATAAATAGTCTTTATGTACAAAAGAGTACAAAACATCTTGTCCCAACTACATACAGATTTGCTGAGGGATCCAAAAGTACATGAACAACTAAATAACCCAGCTTGTATTCCACCCACTGCAAGGTACGTATCAAAGGAGGACCCACGAATATCTATTGGAGCATAAATATCCCAACATTCATTAAAACCTATTCAAGCATTCATTAAAACCTGTTCAAGCAACAAGCAAGATAGTGTCAGCCATAACTACATGGTTGTTCAACATTCCAACCCACTGTATTCAATAAATGACACCTACCCATTAAATGCACCCATTAAAAAGATGAAAGCACAAGGATCATGAAATAGATGAAGGCACAAGGAGCCACCATGACAAGCTCCCAGCCATTGGATCACATTTAAATCAATCCACAACACACATTCAAATTTGAGAGATTGCAATCCATGTGCACCTTTCTTACCAATCCAATTCAACACCAAACAACTATAAAAGAACCACAACCTTTACTGAAGTTGCATTTCAGAAATTTGAACTTCAGAGTGTGTGCACAGTGGAGACATACCATCAGAATTGTGTGCATAGTATAATCAGGTAACTTCATAATCAGCTTATGTTATTTCCATTTATGTTATTTACATTTCTGTTATAGTCAGCTTCCCTTGTAATGTTATTTCCATTTATGTTATTTATATTTCTGTTATAATCAGCTTCCAGTTTCCTTCTACATAATCAACTTCCCTCGTAAATGTGCAAGTTGTTGCAAGGATGGAAAGAGTCAGCAATGCAAGGAGAACAAGTCGTCGACTGAGCAGGGGTGCCCAACTACGTTGCACCTCATTAGATGAGGAGAGGGCCGATCATTCAAATGCCAACAATGCTCACATCAATGTTGTTGAGAATGACAAAGTGGTGGTAGAGGACATTGTTGTCCCACCATCAACTACACTGCCACCGTCAACCACAGTTCAAGGAACAAGTTCAACCACCAAAATTAGTGCAATAAGAGGCTGGAAAAAAGAAGACATGTTAGCCGCGATTGATGATATAGAGTTCAATGGATATTCCATTTGTGTTGCTGCTAAAAAACATGGAGTTGCTACCTCATCAGTACATTATTGGATAAATGAGCTCACACATACAAAGCGCAGAGAGCCTGTTACAGTTGTGAGTGAAGAGGAGGAGACTGAGGTGGTTCAGTGGTGTAAGGAGATGGCTCAAATGAGACATGGGCTAGAGCTGATACAACTAAAATCCAAAGTAGCTCAAATATGTCAACGGAGGCCAAACACCTTCAACGATGGGTTTCCTGGTAAGTCATGGTGGTTTGGGTTTAAAAAAAAGCATCCAAACATTGTGTTGCATACAGCTGGGGGCTTAGATAGAGACAAGGCTCTAAATCTACGCCTTGCAATTCTAAGTAAGTTCTATGCCACCCTTTCTACTGCATATGAGAAACATGGTTATGCTCCAGACCATATATGGAACTGTGATGAAACAGGTTTACAGGAAGAAAGGAACTGTGGCATGCGTGTAATTGCCAAGAGAGGGAGTCGTAATGTGCCAAATATTTTTCCTAGGAGTAGGGAATGGATCACTATTCTATGCTGTGTCAATGCAATTGGTGCTTCAATCCCTGAATTTTATCTATTTAAAGGTAAAATACAACTCAAAAACTATATACATAATTGTGAACCAGGTGCATGCATGGCTGCACATCCCCATGCTTGGATGACTAAAGAACTCTTTTTGAATTGGCTACTCACTTTGCTGCATCTATACCAGGTGGTGTCTCACTTGTAAATAGACACCTACTGGTTTTAGATGGACATGGAAGCCACATTGTTGTGCAAACAATTGAGGAGGCTAAGAATTTTGGGCATCGACCTGTTGACACTACCTACTCATACCACTCACAGATTGCAACCCCTAGATGTCAGTGTGTTCGGGCCTTTCAAGAACTATTTTAGGGGTGAGCGAGCTTCATGGATGGAAAAGAATCTAGGGGTGGAGGTAAAAAGGTTGGAGCTAGCCGAGATTCCAAGTAAAGCCTTTAAAAAGGATCTCACACCTTCAAATATCAAGGTTGGGTTTAAGAGGACTGGAATATGGCCACTGAATTCTGAGGCTCTCATGCATGATACTAGTTGCAACCAGGCATTTGAACTGGATGGTCAAGAAGAATGGGATGTCCAAGCACATGTTGATGGCCAAGAAGATATGGAAGTAGAGGAAGACGTTGTTGCTGATGATAATATGATATCCCTTTCTCAAGGAGGAACCTACTGTGATGATGATGGTGAACATGTAAGTGAAACAAAATATAGCAATGAAACATTTGACAGTAACATAAAGGTTATTATACCAACTAAAACAACTACAACTTTTGCATGTGATCTTCTTAGTTACTCTATTGATCATGCAACTATCAATGAGAATGCCAATGAAAACGGTGATCATGCTCCAGGAAGCAACAATGGAGAATTGACTTTTCCAAGCCAGGTTACCCCACCATCATGGCTGGCAGAAGCCATGGTGAATTTGGACAAAAATATTGTCTCAAGGACCAATGAAGAAAGCATGAACATGCCTTCACAACCAAGAGAATTGGACGATGAAATTGTTCATTATTTTGTGGACAATGGAAATCTGGAAGAGGATATTGTCCACAATGAGGTTCCAGCTGAAGAGGACAATATGGTTCAGATAGAGCAGGAGAACATTGACCCAAATATTGAAAGGCAAGTGTCAAGAAAGGAGCAACAAGTGTCAACGAAGGGCCAGTTGCTTGGTCGGTTCCTAAAGCTACCAGTAGAGAGAGTCTAAAAGAAGGCAAGCAACAACGGACAGTCTTTGTCTATGCCGAAGTTCATAGTTACTCACCTCAGAAGACTATATAAAACTATTAGTTGAGTCTGAGCATAGGAAACTTGAAATCTAGGATTTAAAATAGAAAAAGAAGGACTTAGCTAAAGAAAAGAAGGCTGCAAGGGTTGTTGCAACAGAACTTCGAGCACAGGAAAGGATTGAAAGAGAGAAAGAAAGACAAGAAAAGTGTGATGAACCTGCAATAATTAATTAATGCAAATACACGAGATATCAAAAATAACAGAACTCAGAATCACTTTTATATTGATCACAGGCCACTTCGAGGGGGCAACCTCCTTTCAACAAGCTCAATACAATTAACTTCACGGTGCCTTCAATGACCTCAACACACACTTATATACTAAGTCTATGCCCGATAGTATGAGTCAAAACCATGGGACATATAATACTACGGGATGACTTACAAAGCATATGCGTCCAATACTATGGGTCAATACTATGGGCTAATATAAACTATGGATCAACAAATACTACGGGACGACTTACAAGGCATATGCGTCCAACACAATATACTAACATAGTAAAGAGAAGGGTTGACACGGGTTCCTAACATCCCCTCTCCCTTAGAAAAATCTTTTTCCTCAAAGCTTTGGTTGGGGAAAATGCTGCAGAATCTGAAGGAGTGGTTCCCCAGTAACATCCTCGGGTTGCATTTCGTGCCACTGATGCCTTTGGAGTGTCAGGAAGGATTGCTTGGAAGGATGTAGACAAAGAAGAACCCTATTAGCTGCGTGAAAAGTGCGCTCAAAATGGTGCTGATTGGCTTGTTGTTGCAGTCGAATTCTGGCCATGTGAAGATTGTCCTGCAGAATGAGAAGAATCTAATCACGGTTTTGAAGAACCGAGTCAATTGCCTGAACTGGGGAGCTGGTAAGGGTGTATGGAAGAAGAACTGGCGGTGTCTGTCCATAGACTGCTTCATATGGTGTCCTTGTAGATGTGGTATTGTACCACCAGAGCGCTTCTAAGAAATCCATAGAAATAGTTGGCCAAATCTGTGTAGGGATGGGCAAGGGTTTGAGCAGTTCCGAAAGGAGTGTCGTTTCACCCTTGTTGACCTGGAAAGTATCACAGTCAGCCACCATCTGTTGAATTGTCATTTTCAGTCCCTGCCAACATAAGTTACATTGTTCCCGGTCATACATTTTGAAGAACCCAGAGTGCCCTACTGATGAAGAAGCATGGAGTTCATAGAAGAGATAGCCCTGTTGAACATATTGCAACCAATTTGGAACAAGCAGAGAAAGAGCTGTAAGAGAAACTGGGTCATCAATTGTGCAAGAAGGAGCATCTACCACCATATTATCCTTACCCTTCTTGTAAGTGGTCGCATAGGGATAACCCATTTCAGGTGTGTTGGGGAGGAGACCCATTGTTCTAGGAAATTTTCCAGACCCTGGAGATTAGTCTTGATGCCGAAATAATTCCCTAATAGGTATGGCTGCCACTTCTGTACTGCATGCAAAATAGCCATCATTTCCTGCCGAGAGGTAGATGCAGCTAAATTCTTACCGGAAAGGTCTCTTGAAGGCAACAAGCTCATTGGTTCAGCAAAGACACCTGCATATCTATCCAAGGAAGTAGTGGAGACTGTTGATGGGTGCATCTGAATGGAATGGAGCTGAGCGATGACACCATGTGAATTCTTCTTAACGATTTTTTCCAGGCAATGTGAACTGATGATGCAGAGAGACCTTGGTTGTAAGCCCATTAATTTGTGTTGTGCCCCATTGACTGAAAACTGCATCCAAAGTTCAGCAAAATGCCATAATATGGGGCCAAGTGTGCGTAACCATTGAATTCCCAAAACCACATCACATCCACCTAAGGACAAGGCAAACATGTCAGAGTGCAGGTTATAATCTTCCAGAGAGATATGCACATTGTGACACTTCCCCTTGCAAGGTAAGGTGCCCCCATTGGAAACCATGACTTCAAAGTTGGAGCAAGGGTGGATAAAAAAATCAACCTGTTTGGCGATCCGAGGGTCAATGAAGTTATGTGTGCTTCCAGAATTAATGAGTATTGTAAGAGGGAACTTCTTGAAGTATCCCTTGACCCGCATTGTTTGGGGGGTGGTGACACCGGATAAAGCATTGAGAGATATCTCTGGTTGGTCTTCCTGAGATGGGGGGTCAATAGGAAACTATTGAATGTCGACTTGATCATCCATTGTATTTGGAGCTTCGTCACCAATTTTAGAGGCTGGCGGATAACATTTATGTCCCTGAGTGAATTTCTCATCACAATTATAACAGAGCCCTTTTTCTCTGCGTGCCTGCATCTTTGTTTCAGACAAATGCTTGATAGGAGTTGGTCGAGGAGATGGCGGGATGGGAGGTCGTTGAGAACCCATATTTTGGAAGGGAACAAAAGAGGGTTTGGAGCGTTGTTGGGCTGCAAGCTTGTCTTCTTCCAGCTTAGCCAACCCTAGGACTTCCATCATTGTGTTGGGACAGAACATTTTAACCTCTGACCGGATTTCATCCTTAAGACCATTGACAAAACAACTCCTGTAGAATTCATCAGACAATCCTTTTGTGTGATTGGCTAGTTTGTCAAATTCTGTCTGATACTCTCTCACGGTGCCACTTTGATGAAGTTTAGTGAGTGCTACGGTGAAGTCATCAAAAGCACTAGGACCAAATCGTGGAAAAAGGAGTTGGAAAAAATCTGTCCAGTTTGGTTCGGAATGAGCTTTGATGTACCAACGGTACCATTGAAGGGCTTTTTGTTCCAAATGAAAGGATGCAAGTGGAACTTTCTGGACATCAAAAGTATTATGCAAACTGAAATATTGTTCTGCTCAGTTTATCCATCTAGTCGGATTAGTACCATTAAAGCGAGGAAAATCAAGCTTCAGTCCACGAAAATTGTCGGAAGAAGAGAACCCGGTGGCTGCAAAAGATTCTGGCTGTTGGTTATTGTTCATGGCTGAATGCTGAAGATGGAGGCTAAGAAATTTTTCATCCAGATATTGTATTTTCGTTTGGATGGCTGCAAGTGCTTCCTCCATGGTGTTTGCTCCTGCGCGGGTGACAACCACAACCAAGAGTTTTTTTTTTTTTTTGAAATGGATAGAAAAACACAAACAAAAGCTTATTTAGTAAAGGAAGATTTGGATTTGGGAAAAACTCAGATGGGTAATTGGGGTATGACTAGGTTTTGGACACTTTCTGATGGATAGGGAAGCAAAAAATGGGGATTTCAGAAGAGAGGTGAAAGAATGAGAAAATTTGGCAGAGAGGGACAAAGAAGCAGAATTAGGAAATGAACTCTGTGGTAAAATTTGAAGGTGAGTGGGTGAAATCCGAGGAAGTTATGGCAAACCCTAAAAATAGACAAATGTGGGATTTTGGGCTTTGGGAAGTGGAATTGGGGATAGGGTCCTCAGGAATGAAATATGAAGAATGGGATTACAGGGGTTCCCCAGAAGTTTCAAGGGAAACCGAGTGAAAAGAAAGGAGATATAGAGAAAAAACTGTTTTTTTTTTTTTAAAGCAATAGCCAATTGTGTTCCCTATAGTCCAAAATGAAGTAAAAGCCAATCTCCATTGTTTTGGCACACTTGCTGATATCAAAAATTGAATTATGGGTATTCTTCCAATAAGATGAGACAATGGCAAAAGTCACTGCTGTCAATTGGCATCCCTCCCTGTAATATCCCAAAAATTCAGAAAATTTTAAAATTTTCAATCTAGCATTAAATGCTGGCCTTGCTATGCGGAAATAAAATAAATGTCGATCCTTTTAACTAATAACTATTAATGATAATGACACTTCATACTTTCTGAAACATAATATGACAATACTTTTTGCTTATGCTAAACTCTGGAACTATGTGATGTATTTAAGTTCACTTGCGATACAGTTTTCTTGATATATACTGACAATTTGCTTTTGTATGATGATGAAGGGGTCCTACGGGGTACCATGAGGCTTACTTAGCTATGTAGCTAAGCATTTGAACCTTTCCTTTCGCAGCTTTACAGGTAAGAGTGACACAACAGTTCAAGTAATACAAGCATTTTTAAGAAGATTTAAATGTACTTTCAGTTAGCCGTCAATGCTTTGTGATAATTCTAAGTACTCCATGGTGAGATCTATTAATGGAGTGAACCTCTGAATTACTTCTGTAAGTGCTAAATAAGTTATGATTACAATTGTAAAAGTCGTAATTTTCATTAGCTATTCTAGACTCTTAAAGAATTGCCATAAGGAAGATAGTTATACTATAAGTCTTCCATTTGCATCCTAGGATAAATGGCTTAATGCTTAACATACTATTATTTTCCTTTTTACTGTTGTGTAAATTTATAAAGTGAATTGTCAAAATGTTTATTGTTGTAAACTATACAACTCATGCATTTCCTTGTTTATTATTCATATGATAGAATATAATATTGTAGCAATGGTTTAATATAATGTGACAATACACATATTATTAAATATGTGAATTGTGAAAACATAACTATATGCAAAAATCATGTATTTCCTATGGTATGCGAACTAAATACAAAGTACTATGCATATCCTATAGTGTATAACTATATGCAAAGGTACAAACTATGAGACTATACGAAATATGAACGTCATGTAATAACTTTTTAAACTTAACTTCAATACCTTGTTAATATAAATGCAAAGGAATTGTAAACTAGAGACTTACGGGATTTTATGTTATAATTTGATGCAGCATAAACTTCGTGTCAAACTCCTAGTAAGGACAAGGTATTAACTGTCTTGGTTATTATACGCTGGTAGGAATTCCTTGTTGCTCTTAACATTAAATTTTCCGATCTACTACCTTAGAGGAAGTCTCGGTGGGTGCTAATGTGGTAAGTGTCATGTGAAGACAACGCAAGAACACTGTCAAAACAGTCGAGCTGTACAAGGTTTAACTCGAAAGTTTGCTGAGCTGGAATTTGTGGTGGAAGTGGTAATTAATATGATCTTTAAAGTGGTTATTGCCCGAAATATGACGTGCCTAGTTGGAAACATCCCCATCGTTGATCTCGTAAGTTCTTGGGTTTTGAACTAAACCCTAGTCTTCCACTATGTTTTCATCGAGGTTGTTTCTTCGGCATTCATTTGGTAATATTGATGGCTTAGTGTAGAGGCCGACCACCTGCGAGATAGTAGGGTTAGTTGCAGAAGCTCTCCTTCGAGAATTGAACTCGTAACATGTTGCTTCAAATCTCCATCGTGGCTCTCAGAGCCGAACCACTCTTTTGTTGTTTGCTGGTACAATCTTTGTTCCTGGTTCTCATCGGTCGTGAGAGGGTTTTGGTTTTGGCTCAATGCCTTTGTTTTAAGGGTAAGTCATTGCTTCAAACTCAGAATCCATGAGGTTATGTAATGTTTGAAATTTGTATGCATTTTCTATCACATCTTATATTCTTTGTTTGTTTAACCAGATAACATTTTTGTGGCAGGTGAACAATGTCTTTGGCTTTCTTCGCTTGCAACAGCAGTGGGACAAGCACTCGGAAATTCGGTAAGCCTCGGAGGTTTCCTGTGGTGACTCTGTTGGTCCTTTTTCTGGCTTAGCTGAGACTTCCACTGAGGTTGTTGGAAGGTTGTTTGAGTTGTTATTATTGTTGTAGGGTTTGGTAGCCAATATGGCATGTAAAGAGAACATGGGTTCTCGGTCTGTGTTGTCTTAACTACACTACTCTTGTATTCGTAATACCTTACAGTGCTTTCTGCAGGGTTTCACCTCCAACATTTCTGATGAATAAACAATGTGAACTGTTTTTATATACTTTTGTTTTGTCATAAGTTTTTGGGACTTCGAACCCTAAAATTTCGTAATACTATCGATGTTGGCTTTTCTGAGATGATTCCTCGTTTGTATAAAGGTTAAAAGATAGTTGTTGTTCCTTTGCATTGATAACTAGAATCCATAAATTATTGTTAAGCTCTGTCATGTTGTTTATCAATTCGGTTGTCTGTGTTTGAAAAGAGAATTTGTTTATAAAAGGGATGGGCTCAAGACTGTAATGAAAGTTTATTTGAATACTTTCAGCATCGAGAAGGGTTAGGTAGCTTTGACAGTGATAACACTGTGTTGAAGAAAGTTGATGTGTGTTTAAAAATACCACAATTGAATGTACAGAGGCTTTAAGCCTGGTTTAAAACCCTGTCGTTGAGTTTCGGTGAAGATGAAGGGGTATCGACCAATTGGTTGGTTCTTTTAAAACCCTACTGCTGCTAAGTACTAAGACTTCTGAAAGATGCAACCGTATGAAAAGTTTCGGTTTTGCCGAGTTCAGTTATGTATAAAATGTTAAGGTTATTTTAAAGTTTAAATGTTTGGAACTAGGTTTTGAAGTAATAAGAATACATGTCCAAAAGGACCGAGTTCCCGAAAGCGTAGTCTAAAGTCTGTGCAATGTTGAACCTATGTTTAAGCTAGAACATAAGCCATTTTGTAGCTTTAGGACAATGGTCTGAGGATAGATTTTGTACAAACGTGAAAGAAGTATTATTTCCATAATCTAAATAAATAAATGTAAAGCTGTGGATGAAAATAGTAATGTGCAGTAGTTCTGTTATGTTGGTGATAGGACCATTGTTACACCGCTCTGTAATATTGATTATGTTTTGTTTTACAACTATTTAATCTTCATGAATTTTGACAAAAGATTACAGTACAATTCGTTTTCTAGTAAATAATAAAAGGATTGAAAAGAAACGATGAGAGTATGGAAATAAATAGACATAGTACATAATGAATAAAAATACTATTTAGGATATTTGGATGTATATAAGATAGAAAAAGGCTATAAATATTATCTGTCCTTTACAAGGTTTAGAAAACATGGAAATATTAAATCCTATATAAATTTGTTACTGCAAAAATAGAGATACTATACTGTCTAAATAGAAGCATTATTTCTATGTTTATTTTTGACAGAAAACCTAAGCTATGTAATTTACCAAGTAGCTAAGAAATTACAGTAAATCTAACAGATAAGGAATATTAAGGAAAACACAACAATGTTAATCTATTCATTCATTCTACATTCTGCCTATCATTTATCTATCTTAATTCTCCTTCTTTGTACTAGAGTACGATACATAAAACAGTATGGGGAAAAATACAGAGAGGGCATTTACTCTATCATTTCATAAATATATTCAACAGTCTACAAAATACTAACAGATCAGAAAATCACACTTATACTTCTGTATTATCATTAGTTAGCTAAAGAGTATTAAATCAACAATTACAGAAGGTAAATTAACTACTTAGAGAGGAAATATCCAGTAGAACCTGTAACTGTAGATAGGGTGGACAAACACCCAAGGAGGCCTGTTCCTCCCAATCTTCTCCAGAAGAAGCAACCAATCTACTTGCCTCCTTTGGACCCCCAAGCCTGTTTATTGAACCACTAGGTAGAAGAACTCTGTGTAGAAGCAAGGCACTCAATTTTGTATAACCAACAATCAATAGAGACTTTCCAAAATCCTCAATCTCTGCACTCAACAGTAGAAACTCTGCATTTAGCAGTAAACAAAGTAGACTTACACCATGATAAAAAACCTAGACTTCCCCTCATCGAATCTCTTGTGTGCATACAGCAGAACCACAAGGTAAGTTTCCTCTTCAGGAAAAGTGATGAACCTCAGTCCAAAATTCGATGGCTCTTAAAAACATGCCTAGGTATTTTTGGTGGTCAGTTTTCAATAAATGAGCCTCAAGCTCCAGTCCCATTTTTCAAGGCACTATGACCACAATTCAAGGGAGTTATCCCATACCAATAGCTAGTTACTTGTCTGATGATGCTACCACTTGTCCATTTCCTTCTAACCCAGATTTCATTCCACTTAGTGGGTCAGTAAACACTCTTTCAACAGTTCTCCTTGGATGAGTGTCTCCTATTTTATTTATTTAAATAATAATATTGTGCAATTACAGTCATCCTTGGACACTTGTCCAAATATAAAAATTTACAATAAAAGTTAAGATAATGTCTTCTTCAAACATAAAATGTTTTTTCAGTAAAGGGGTATGTTACAAACACCCCCACTTAAGCTCAACATCGTCCTCGATGTTGCTTATTCTTCGTTAGAGCCTCCCTAAAACAAAACTGCATATGCTGCCCGCATGTTACTTTCTAGTTCCCAGGTATCTTCATCGGGGCTAAGGTGCTTCCATTGTACCTTTACCTTCCCTATGGTACGATTTCGGAGTATAATTTTCCTCTTGTCGAGAATACAATCTAGTTCCACCTGAAAATCGCATTTAGGTTCCACCTTCGATTTCGACAATAGACGTTTGATTGTCTGCTTGACGATTTTCCAGCTTTGCATTTATCCTGAGCATTTCTCTTGCTACATCACCAACTGTCAGCTCCGCTTGTATGGTGTGAATGTTGTTGACTGTCTTTCTGTTGCATGGGCATTGAGCTCTGGTATGGGGTCCACCGCAATCATAACACTTCAAAGGTGCTTTCTATTCAACATTTCTGGTGTTGTTATTATTATTGTTGTTATTATTATTAGGCACATTCCTTGTAGCAGTAAAATTTTGTGGTGCATTACCCTTGTAATTATTATTACTTGGAAAATTTTCGTTATTAAAATTTTTCTTAAAAATTCCAGAATTCTAATTGAAACTTTTCTTTTTATGCTCAAAATTATTAGAATTATTACTTCTCCAACTTGATACACCTTCTCTTCTCTTGTTCTATTCAAAACAGAAATTAGCCTTCCTCATGGATTCTTCAAGAGTTGAAGGGTCATCGTACTTAATTCTGTCCTTTATGTGGAAGGGTAAATAGCTTAGAAACCTTTGTATCTTAGGATTTTCTTCAGCTAGGTAAGGTACATACCTTAACAAGCTGAGAAATTTGTTGCATAACTCCTTCATGGTCATTGAACCCATCTTTAAATCATAAAATTCTTTTGACTTATCTTCGTAGTACTGTTCGGATAAAAACTTTTTCTTAAACATGTTCTTAAATGTTCTCCATTTGATGTCTTTATCCTTAAGATTTTTAACTCTTTTGACATCTTACCACCAAATATCTGCCCTTCCGGTCATATTGTATATGGCCATCTTAGCTTTTAATTGAGACGAGTAGTTATAAATCTGAAAGTACTTCTTCATTCCGGACATCCATGCTTCAACTCCCTCTCCCTTTTCATTTTTGCCGTTAAAAGTTGGTGGCTTTATATTTTTAAATTCTCCAGTAATTTGTTCATGATGCTTATGCTTCCTCTTCTTAGAACAACAATCACTGTCACTGCTGTCCTGATCAGAATTACAGTTACTTCGATCAGATTCAGATGAAGAGTAACTATTACTTTTACCATTCTTTGCTTTCTTGCCCTTATGTTTGTGGGACATTGTACCATAATCATAATTTACTTTTGATTTCCTTCCTCTTTCCTCATTTTGGTAGTTTGCCATTAAGATATGATTTAACTCTTCTTGTGCCTTCAAAATTCGTTCATTCTCTTCTTTAGCAGTTCTTATTTCAGATTTTAAATCTTTTACAGTACGTAGTAGTTCAGAAGATTGATTATTTAACTCTACATAAATTCCTTCTTTACCATTATTATGTGCATTGTTATTATGTTCATTATGATGAGGAGATCTGTACTTTGCTGATTCTTCTAGTATTTCCATACCTGCAAATTAAATATCAAGTTTTTCTGTACATAATCAAAATTAAAATGAAAGTTAGTAACATAATTTTTCTGGTTTCATTTTCTGTTTTGCGCACGTGAGCCTATTTCAGGCCTAGAGTTTGAACTCGCACTCTGATACCACATGTAACATCCCAAAAATTTACAAAATTTTAAAATTTTCAATGTAGCATTAAATGCTAGACTTGCTATGCGGAAATAAAATAAATGTCGATCCTTTTAACTAATAACTATTAATGATAACGACACTTCATACTTTCTGAGACATAATATGACAATACTTTTTGCTTATGCTAAACTATGGAACTATGTGATGTATTTAAGTTCACTTGCGATACAATTTTCTTGATATATAGTGACAGTTTGATTTTGGATGGTGATGAAAGGGTCCTACGGGGTACCCTGAGTCTTACTTAACTATGTAGCTAAAGCATTTGAACCTTTCCTTTCGCAGATTTACAGGTAAGAGTGACACAACAGTTCAAGTAATACAAGTATTTTTAAGAAGATTTAAATGTACTTTCAGTTAGCCGTCAATGCTTTGTGATAATTCTAAGTACTCCATGGTGAGAGCTATTAATGGAGTGAACCTCTGAATTACTTCTGTAAGTGATAAATAAGTTATGATTACAATCGCAAAAGTCATAATTTTCATTATCTATTCTAGACTCTTAAAGAATTTCCATTAGAAAGATAGTTATACTATAAGTTTTCCATTTGCATCCTAGGATAATGTAATGTCCCGAAATGGCAACATTTTTTTTTTAATTTTTCCTGTCTGCAACATTTGTTATTTAATTGAGAAATAATTCATATGTTAATTCAATTTCGATTAAGCGCATCCATATTTGCACAATATAAACTATATAAGTCTAAGATCTTTTCAAAACATAGTCTTCTTAAAGTTTGAGTTTCAAAGTCTGCGGAAGCGGGGTGAAACAATATCCTATCTAGTTTTTGTAATATAACCGTAACACTAATACAAGTTAGAACAGAGATCTTTACGGATTTATGACTTATGTGTTTGAAATTGTGAATTTTTAAATGGTACTTCCAGGTGATATGCTCCTTTTTGCTGTTTGATCCTAAGGTGGGTGCCGTAACAATCCGGATGAGGTAATTACATACCCCGACAGGTTTGCCGTGGGGTGTGGGTAAGCTTTGGCGGTTTGTTGAACTTACTTAGCAATTTGCTAATGTCATCCATTGAAATTGTCTTTCTGCAGGTACAAACTCCATAATTATTCTATCCTAAGGGAATGGCCCAAATCACCATGGCAAGGGTTATGAACCATTCTATGTAATTTGAATGAAGTGCAATGTGGCTTAAGGGGCATGAATAAACGATAGTCTCTCTATAACAAATCGAGCCTCCACTAAAACGTGGTTAGTGGGGCAATGACTGCACTTTTAATGTATGTTGGAGGACAGCCTGTCATCGAGGGTTTGGTATTAGCAGGGGTTTTCATTGGCTTTAGCCTCTGTTTGTGATTTTGTTTTACTTTCCTGGTTCTACACTTCTCTTGACTGTGAGACGATGGGGGTACCCTGACCCGAGCGATGCTCGTGGTCAGTGCACATGGTGGCTATGATACTCGTCAGAGTGTGGGCACCATAATTGTAACTAGTGAGTTAAATTCCTTATCTCATGGTTTCTTGCTTATTCGTTGCTAATTCGCAGAGTTGCTAACTGGTGGATTTCTGTATGGCGACAAGTGACAAAGAGCCGTGGATGTAGAAGCTATGGTGAGTCGAAGCTCTGCCAACGCGACTAGGGTAATGGTAATTTCAATGAACCCCCATTATCCTACCTCTGGTGACTTTGCTGGGATGTGTATGCGTCTTGTCCTGGTTTTGAAGGAAACTCCCGTAAGCATTTAGCTTACCGATCCACTTTGGGAGAAAAAATGGTCGCTTAAGGTTTGGCCAGGGGCTTGACATGGTGTCTCAGGGTAATTGAATATGGCAGAGAACTTTGTAATGTAACTAAATGTATTTTTTTAGGAACTGGGTCTTTTCCTATTAATCGGGTTCCAGTCCTGTACAATGCATTTTTCATTTGAAAGGTAGGATATATAAGATTTGAGTAAGTTGTAACGATATCATGGTTGGATTTATTCGTACTCTGTAATTTTTGGCACAATGTGTGGCGTTGGGGTTTTATCCCTTCGTTGTGGCTATCACCTACATATATATGATATTTTATTTAAGATTTACACCCATACTGTGAACTGTGTGAATTTGCAACGATAACAAATGGTACTGCTATTTTGTATTCCTGTTTGAATCTAATCGTTTAAATCTCGAAATGGTTTGATACTAAGTGCTATGGGAAAACCCTGTGGGTTTCTATTTGGTAGATCACTGTTCAAACGTTCTAAATCAGTACTGGCTTAAACGCCTTTGGTTTTGGTAGACTTAGTTGGATATATATATATTTGGTTGATGAAGACTCAGGGTTATATAAATATTTGTTTGATGAAAAACTTAGGGCTACACACAGTGTTTTGTCATACGTAGGGGTGGCTCCTGTAGGGAGCATTCACCTGTTTAATGTTTGAAGATGCTAGGGGGTTCGACCCTTGACCTAAGTCTCGATAGACGCCTGTGTATAATTCTGCCACACTTGTATTCTTCGTTGAAAGTATTGGATGGTCGTTGGTATAAAATATGGATTTGGATATGATATTAAATCTATGTGTTGGTAATTTTGTCCCAGTTACTGACTTGTTTAATTTTTGTAATGGAATAACTATACGTAATAGGGAAAATATTTTAGTTCGTTGAAGCAGGGACAAAATATCAAACCCTGATTTGAGTTTGGATGTAAACCATTGACTGTAATAAACAATGGTTGAAATTGATGTAAAAACGAATAACTAGTTTTGTAATAGTTTATTCTATCAATTAACAATTTCTGCTAAAACTATCCTAGTGGTTAAATAACTATGAGGAACTTTAAACAAGACATCATAGGCAGATACGAGATACAATAAAGATTTGTTTTCGATGCAGTAAAAAATATAACATGATTGGCTAGCAAAGGCTAGCTTCTAGACTTGCTAAAGAAGCCATTAGATCCTGGGTATTTCTCGAATTTATGTTAGTATAGAGACTCATACTAATTTAGCATTTTATTTATAAAAGAATTAATTACATGGGGAAATCTCATAGCAATTGTGTACCTGTTGATTCTACAGCTTGCTCCTGTTTATAATGCCCTGCTGATCCCTGTAGCCTGCTCCTGTTGATAATTTCCTACACACTCAGCAAACTGGTAAATGCAAAACTACTATACTCTTAGCTGACATGTTCACTGATCTTGGATGGATGACTTTGGGACTACCACGTTCCTCCCAACCATGATTCTACAACCGTTCTTGGTTTAGTAAGAATCGCCCTGAGCTGGTTCTAACATGCAACTGAGAGATAGAGGCCCTAGATGGTAATTGGTTCAGATCTGGAAAGATTAGGAGCAGAGTTCTTCTTGGCACAATAATACCAAAAGAAAAAAAGAAAGATGATCCCCCAATCTTTGGGGTCTGTCCTCCTTAACTAGGAAAAAATATTGAAATTAGGACTACTGGAATTTACTGGTTTCTTTAAAATAATTAATTTATAAAATAATATTTGTTTACTTTAACTGCTAGTTCATTAGGAAGTAAGACCTCTCAACCTGTTGATTAAAGTGTTTATTTAATCTTTTAGATATTTTCATAATAATAATAGTATACAGTTTATAATACCACCTAAACATTAATAATTAATATTTAGTAGTTGGCAACCCACTTATGCATAACTATATATATCTATAAAGTGTACACATTTATAAAAGAATATATATATATATAATATTTAACTAATATATAATTGAATCTCCTAAATAATAATACTGCTGGTGGTCTTTAAGCATTTGTTTCACAAGATGCCTCTTTTAGTTCTTTTTAAGGAAAGGGTCCACTTCTTTGGACGGTTTTGGTAAGTTGGTAAAGGCACCTCTAGTCTCTCCCTTTGCATGTCAGATTCCCTCGTTTTAACATGGTAGTTCCCGCAATAGATGATGATAATAAGATTTATTTAATCAAGTCAAAATAGTTGTGATGAAACACGCAAGTGCTATTCAGAGTCCTCTTTGACTCAACACTTGAGACTTCGTAACCCCTGAGTGCTCTTCAGAGCCTTTCAACTCAACACTATCACATGGGTGTAACGCTAGTGCAATTCTAGAGCCTCGGCTCAACACTAGAGCTAGAATGTGGTTGTGAGGCACATCTAGGATACTTAAATGTCCTCGGATCCGGTAATCATTTCTTTCAAGCTCGGAGTGCTCCAGGGCTCATGCCCAACACTCAACGTAGATCGGCGCTTAGGCCCAGTATGAAATAGAATTCTCTAAATACTTCAGGGCTTAGGCCCAGTATATAGGTCTTTTCTGTGTTCATGAGTCCACGCTCAACACACTAACTAATCAACCATGTAATTCATGCTCTGCACAGTATAATGTAACAAAAGCGAAAATCTCAGTATATCATAATTTTGTAATCACTTCTCGAAATACGACATAGTTTATTCATTCGGCTTTCCTGCCCCGCATATATTCAACAATGAAACAAATTAGGGTCCATGCCCAATACATCAACTCATAAAGGAAACTAAATCAAAACATATTAATGCTATGTAAACATAATAAATCACATATACTGGGCCGTGACCCGACATGACATCATAACATAGTTAGTCAAAAAGTTGGGATATTACAGATAAATGGCTTAATGCTTAACATACTATTATTTTCCTTTTTACCGTTGTGTAAATTTATAAAGTGAATTGTCAAAATGTTTATTGTTGTAAACTATACAACTCATGCATTTCCTTGTTTATTATTCATATGAAAGAATATAATATTGTAGCAATGGTTTAATATAATGTGACAATACACATATTATTAAATATGTGAATTGTGAAAACACAACTATATGCAAAAATCATGTATTTCCTATGGTATATGAACTAAATACAAAGTACTACGCATATCCTATAGTGTATAACTATATGCAAAGGTACAAACTATGAGACTATACGAAATATGAACGTCATGTAATAACTTTTTAAACTTGACTTCGATACCTTGTTAATATAAATGCAAAGGAATTGTAAACTAGAGACTTACGAGATTTTATGTTATAATTTGATGTAGCATAAACTTCGTGTCAAACTCCTAGGAAGGATAAGGTATTAACTGTCATGGTGATTATATGCTAGTAGGCATTTGTTGTTGGTATTAACATTAAATTCTCCGATCTACTACCTTAGTGGAAGTCTTGGTGGGTGCTATGTGGTAAGTGTCATGTGAAGACAATGCAAGAACACTATCAAAATAGTCGAGCTGTACAAGGTTTAACTCGGAAGTCCGCTGAGCTAGACTTTGTGGTGGAAGTGGTAATTAATATGACCTTTAAAGTGGTTGTTGCCCGAAATACGATGTGCCTGGTTGGCAACATCCCCATCATTGATCTTGTAAGTTCTCGGGTTTTGAACTAAACCCTAGTCTTCCACTATGTTTTCATCGAGGTTGTTTCTTCGGCATTCAATTGGTAATACTAATGGCTTGGTGGAGAGGTCGACCACCTGCGAGATAGTAGGGTTAGTTGCAGAAGCTCTCCTCCAAGATTTGAACTCGTAACCTGTTTCTTCAAATCTCCATCGTGGCTCTCAGAGCCAAACCACTCTATTGTTGTTTGCTGGTACAGTATTCGTTCCTGGTTCTCGGTCGTGAGAGGGTTTTGGTTTTGGCTCAATGCCTTCATTTTAAGGGTAAGTCGTTGCTTCAAACTCAGAATCCATGAGGTTCTGTAATGTTTGAAATTTGTACACATTTTCTATCACATCTTATATTCTTTATTTGTTTAACCAGATAACATTTTTGTGGCAGGTGAACAATGTCTTCGACTTTCTTTGCTTGCAGCAGCAGTGGGACAAGCACTCGAAAATTCAGTAAGCCTCGGAGGTTACCTATGGTGACTCTGTTGGTCCTTTTTCTGGCTTAGCCAAGACTTCCATCGAGGTTGTTGGAAGTTTGTTTGAGTTGTTATTGTTGTTGTAGGGTTTGGTAGCCAATATGGCGTGTAAAGAGAACATGGGTTCTCGGTCTGTGTTGTCTTAACTGCGCTACTCTTGTATTCGTAATACCTTACAGTGCTTCCTACGGGGTTTCACCTTCGACATTTATGATGAATAAACAATGTGAGTTGTTTTTATATACTTTTGTTTTGTCATAATTTTTGGGGACTTCGAACCCTAAAATTTTGTAATACTATCGATGTTGGCTTTTCTGAGATGATTCCTCATTTGTATAAAGGTTAAAAGATAGTTGTTGTTCCTTTGCATTGATAACTAGAATCCATAAATTATTGTTAAGCTCTGTCATGTTGTTTATCAATTCGGCCGTCTGTGTTTGAAAAGAGAACTTGTTTATAAAAGGGCTAGGCTCAATACTGTAATGAAAGTTTATTTGAATACTTTCAACGTCGAGAAGGGTTAGGTAGCTTTGACAATGATAACACTGCATTGAAGAAAGTTGATGTGTGTTTAAAAATACCACAATTGAATGTATAGAGGATTTAAGCCTAGTTTAAAACCCCATCATTGAGTTTCGGTGAAGATGAAGGGGTATCGACCAATTGGTTGGTTCTTTTAAAACCCTACTGCTGCTAAGTACTAAGACTTCTGAAAGATGCAACCGTATAAATAGTTTCGGTTTTGCCGAGTTCAGTTTGTATAAAATGTTAAGTTTATTTTAAAGTTTAAATGATTGGAACTAGGTTTTGAAGTAATAAGAATACATGTCCGAAAGGACCGAGTTCCCGAAAGCGTAGTTTAAAGTCTGTGCAATGTTGAACCTATGTTTAAGCTAGAATGTAAGTCATTTTGTAGCTTTAGGACAATGGTCTGAGGATAGATTTTGTACAAACATGAAAGAAGTATTATTTCCATAATCTAAATAATGAAAAGCTGTGGATGCAAATAGTAATGTGCAGTAGTTGTGTTATGTTGGTGATAGGATTAGTGTTACACCGCTCTGTAATATTGATTATGTTTTGTATTACAGCTATTTAATCTTCATGAATTTTGACAAAAGATTACAGTACAATTCATTTTCTAGTAAATAATAAAAGTATTGAAAAGAAACGATGAGTATAGAAATAATTAGACATAGTACATAATGAATAAAAATACTGTTTAGGATATCTGGATGTATATAAAATAGAAAAAGGCTATAAATATTATCTGTCCTTTACAAGGTTTAGAAAACATGGAAATATTAAATCCTATATAAATTTGTTACTGCAAAAATAGAGATACTATACTGTCTGAATAGAAGCATTATTTCTATGTTTATTTTTGACAGAAAACCTAAGTTATGTAATTTACCAAGTAGCTAAGAAATTACAGTAAATCTAACAGATAAGGAATATTAAGGAAAACACAACAATGTTAATCTATTCATTGATTCTACATTCTGCCTATCATTTATCTATCTTGGTTCTCCTTCTCTGTACTAGAGTACGATACATAAAACAGTATGGGGAGAAATACAGAGAGGGAATTTATTCTATCATTTCATAAATATATTCAATAGTCTAAAAAATACTAACAGATCAGAAAATCACACTTATACTTCTGTATTATCATTAGTTAGGTAAAGAGTATTAAATCAAAAATTACAGAAAGTAAATTAACTACTTAGAGAGGAAATATCCAGTAGAACCTGTAACTATAGATAGGGTGGACAAACACCCAAGGAGGCATGTTCCTCCCAACCTTCTTCAGAAGAAGCAGCCAATCTACTTTCCTCTTTTGGACCCCGAGCCTGTTTACTGAACCACTAGGTAGAAGAACTCTATGTAGAAGAAAGACACTCAATTTTGTATAACCAACAATCAATAGAGACTTGCCAAAATCCTCAATCTCTGCACTCAGCAGTAAACAAGGCAGACTTACACCATGATCAAAAACCTAGACTTCCCCTCATCTAATCTCTTGTGTGCATACAACAGAACCACAAGGTAAGTTTCCTCGTCAGGAAAAGTTATGAACCTTAGTCCAAAATTAGATGGCTCTTAAAAAGATGCCGAGGTATTTTTGGTGGTCAGTTTTCAATAAATGAGCCTCAAGCTCCAGTCCCATCTTTCAGGGCACTATGACCACAATTCAAGGGAGTTGTCCCATACCAACAGCTAGTCAGTTGCCTCATGATGTTGCCACTTGTCCATTGCCTTCTACCCCAGATTCCATTCCACCTACTGCGTCAATAAACACTCTTTCAACAGTTCTCCTTGGATGAATGTCTCATATTTTATTTATTTAAATAATAATATTGTGCAATTACAGTCAACGTTGGACACTTGTCCAAATATAAAACTTTACAATAAAAGTTAAGATAATGTCTTCTTCAAACATAAAATGTTTTTCAGTAAAGGTGTATGTTACACTCCCCTATATGATGTAGTTTTAACTTTTAACTATTAACATCCCTCCCATGCAATTTCAAGAATAGAAATCCCTCCCCTACTTGTAAATTGAAGCAACAATAGAACCTTCAATTACAATATCCCAAACTATTATCAATTATTAATCCCATAGAACCTTAATGCAAAATACAATTTCACCATTTCAACATAACTCTGTAAATAAACCCTACAACATCCATAAACCCTACTACAACATGTAAACTATTATCAATTATTCCATGTAAACTATTATCAACTATTCATCCCATAGAACCTTCTTGCAAAATACAATTTCACAATTTCAACATAAAAAAGTTTACAACAATTTTGCAAGACAAGTTCATAAACCCTTCAACAATTCATAAACCTTTCATAAATTCACCATAAACCCTTCATAAGTTCGCATAAACCCTTCAACATTCATAAACCCTTCGTAAATTCACCATAAACCCTTCATAAGTTCGCATAAACCCTTCAACAATTCATAAACCCTTCGTAAATTCACCATAAACCCTTCATAAGTTCACATAAACCCTTCAACAATTCTGCAACAATTCATAAACCCTAACAATTTCGCCTTAACCTTGAACCCTAACAAAATTCACAAACGCTAACCAACAACAGTTCATAAACCCTAACAAACTCACCTCAACCCTAACCCTAACAAAATTCACAAATGCTAACCAACAACAATTCATAAACCCTAACAAATTCACCTTAACCCTAACCCTCCTGCAACATAAAAAAATTCATTATTCATTATTCATAAATTCAACAACCCTTAAAAATTCATAAACCAATGTTAAAATAAATTCAAAAACCCTAAAAAATTCCTAAACCGTGGTGCAACATAAACCCTACTGCAACATAAATTCATAATTCATAATTCATTATTCAGAATTAACAGGAGCACAATTCCAACATAATAAGGAGCACATACATTGTTCACCAAATCCCGACAGCCCCATAATGAAAACCAAAACCACCAACATTTACACCAAGCCAACATAACCATGTTGCTGTAGCCCCACAATGGAAACCAAAACCACCAAGCCAACAGTGTTGGTTGTGGAGCCTGATCTCCAAATTCAGAGATATTATTATTCAGCCGTGTTTGTACCCCAGCTTTATGTGATATGTAAAAAGGACTGTACACTCACCCCAACGGGGGGGTGTGGGGGCCAACTGTCCCTCGGCGGGGGTTCGGGGGCGAAGCCCCTGAAGGAAAATTTTGGGGTTGTTTTACGGGCCCATGGTTTTGGGTAACCCGTGGTATTTTCCCATTGTATCTCCCTTATAAAAGAAAGACATTGCAATATGGCTAGGGTTGATGTATTAGGTATTATGCATTGTAAATATATCTGAGATCAAGAAGAGAGACTGTGAGACAGTGAAGAGGAAGTGCATCGGTTGTGCTGCAGGTTGTATCCCTTCACTCTGCTGGATGGAATAATAATAAGGACTGACAACTTCAGTGTGGACGTAGCCCAAGCTGGGTGAACCACGATATATCTGTGTCTCTCTTGTAATGTGTATGTGTGATTATATTGCATTTTCTGTTTATTGTTAATGCTCTGCGATCCTGTTTTTCTAACAAACAGAACCATGCTGTGGCAGTCCCATAACGGAAACCAAAACCACCAAGCCAACAGAACCATGCTGCACCAACACCAATTCACCAATTCAACACTGCCATGAATGCAACTTAAAAAATGTAATACAAAACAGTTCAAATTTAATCCAAGCACAAACACAAGCAAGAGCAGGCCCGACAGCCTCAAACAGTTCAAGCATAAACCAACATTCAAACTTAAACCAAAATGCAACATTAAACCTAGAAATGCAGCAGAAAAGGTCCACACAATCCCCAACAGGTTGAGAGTGTTGAAAAACACAGTTCAATTATGGCTGGTAGGAAACCTACTAGTGAGCCATTGAACGGAGAACGAAGCCACCAATGTGCCACCGCAACGAATGGACTAGTGAGCCACTGCACGAAGCCAACAATGTGCCACCGCAGCGAACCCACGAAGAAAGTCGAGCAGGAAGCCAACATTTTTACCGAACGAACGTGAAGGAAGCCACCACCTCCACCACCGAAACCACGGGAGCAGGAACCCACCACCGGATTGAGGATAAACCACCAACATGCCACCGTAGTGAATGGACTTGTGAGCCAACGATCAGAGCCACCACCGTGCCATGTTTACAAAATGAACAAAATCGAACAGGAAGGTGCCATGTTTACTGAATGGACGTGAAGGAAGCCACCACCTCCACCACCGAAACCACGGGAGCACGAACTCGCGAATTTCCACCAACGAATCGATGATAACCCATGTCGCGACCACCACTCCACAACAGCACGCACACCAGTGGACGAAAGTCGACCATGTCCGAAGCATGAAGCATGAGAACCAGTCAGTAACCAGCATAGGAACCTGCCACAGCGGACGGCGAGGTGAACAACAACGGACAATGAGGTGAACAGCAGCTGAGGTCAAGCTGCACAACAACTGGGGCAACTGAGTGTTCACAGACTGTGCTCGAACATAATAACACGGGGGCAGGAGGACGTGTCGGGAAAAGTCCCATACAATTTTGATAAAGCACATTGCATGTGCGACGTAAAGGCGCCCAACTACCAGACAAGTGGCACTACCTCGTCAGCCTACAAACGCCACCTACAGAGATGGCCACGTGGCATGGGGGGGGTAGCCAGGTGAGGTGTCCAACAACTGGCATCCCTCCCCTACAACTCACAAACCCAAAAAGATCCAAGAGAGGAGATTTATCCCTGTCTCCTGGTGGTCCCTTAACCAAAATGATTCCTTTAATTTATATTTAATATTACATTCAAGGAGAAGTACGCAAATAAGAAAAGTGCCTTCATTTCACTATATATATAAAGGTCATCTCTTTTTAATTCTTTTGTACATATTAGTATTAGTTTTACCATATTATATAATAGTAATTATATTTGTATTTTAATACTTCTCAATCGGATAGGAAAAAAATACCAAGTTTCTTTTTCTCTACGTTATTTCAAAGGTAAATATAACCTATCCCTTATTCATTCTTTTATATGTCCTTAGCACTGTTAGTAGTGATTTAAAGTTATCATAATTGTTAAGATCACTATTTAATTTTAATTAGGATATCACCTACACTTTAGTTTATTAAGTGAACTTCCATAGTTCACTCTTTTTGAAGTACCGGAGGTACTAAGATGATCTTGGTTATCTACTCATGGCGTACTAGCCATCACCTCTTCCCCTAGTCAATTCTTTGCCTGGTCGTTTAGTCGCGTAAAAAACCTTCATTCCTTAGGTCTATAATCAACCATTACAACTTAAGACATAAATAACAAAACCTATGAGTATGACTGGTGGGGCCTTGGCCTTGAGCTCCTAACAAGTAACACTTACATAGTTACATTTTCAGTTACAAAAGAATAAGGCAAGGAGGAATGTTACATTTTGATTTTGTAATTCACATTGCTTTGGAAACATTGTGGTTGGTTTTCTCAGGCTTTGTTAGTGGAGTACTTTGTAAGGAGATTTCAAGCCAACGACATTGTAACAAAAATTTAAGTATCCCATCATGACTGTTCTTCTCTTGGATTTATTCTTAAGCACTTGGGAAAATTTTGGCTTTAATTAAATTTGAGTCTCAAACCGTCCAACCAAAATTTGAATTATAGATCTAGATTCTTATGAATATTGTTTACTTGAGATTTTTGAATGAACCTAAGTTGTCTATGTTATCTACGGGTTGAGTATTTCTCTATGAACTGGAAGAAGGTAGATTATGTTTGAACAATGTATGGTCAATGAGTTGTGTTTTAGTCACTCGAGCCATGTCTTATCCAGATTTAGAGCAATTCTCTCAGGATATGGCCAACAAACTGCTTCACAGGAAGCTCTTTGGTTTGGTAAGATGGTTCACACAATTGTTTCATATTGGTTGAAAAATATAAGTTTTTAGGATTTACAATAGGAAGGCTACATGTTTTCATAAATATGTTAGGCCTTGGAAAACATATTTTCTAAAAAGTTGAGGAAATGATTTTACAATGGGAACCCAATACAATTCTACATGAGGAAAAACCCATTAAATATGGTTTTAACATAACTATTATAATATTTGGTAGATTGCGAATGCAAAATATTGCATATATGTGGGAATCTTACATTCATCAACTTTGCAGGTTGTGGCCAGGGAGGGGGTGTCAAATGGGAATTTCATTTCTCAATGTATTCTCCATGTTTGGTTCTCTTAAGAAATATTTCTCCTTTCATCTCTTGCTCAAAACCGAAACCAATTTGGAGCTAAAGAACATAAGTCCCATCGCAAGTCCAAAAGAAATTAAGGAACTTGATGCACATTGTACCACTTCATTGCTTGAGGTAATTGACTCCTTCAATGATTACTTTGTTGTCCATAAGTCAATTTGCATATAACACTACCATTGAATTCATCTTTTCTTGCAAATAGAATTCGTACACGTGCCTCGTCCCGTGTTGTTTGTCCTGTGTTGTTGAAGTATTGCTGGAATTTAATGTTTGCCGCCGTTACGTGTTTAGGAAGTTCTTCGTGTAACTTTCCCGTCTGAGTCTATTCCCTCCGGCATACATTCTACCAATAGCTTCCTGCAGAAGCTAAGTATTCATGGAAATCTGGCATTGATCGTTATTCCTTCTGTCATCTGCTATCTCATGTTTCTTATATTGCGAGCTGTATTTTGGGAGGCATATTGTCTATCATCTCTTCGTTGCTCTCATCTCATCTGGATTCCCCATTTTCATTTTTTGGCATAGAAAACACCAAACTCACTTCCATATTTTTACGGCGTAACAAGTTTCCAGTTTGTCTCAAGATCGTTTGAGCTCTAGGTTTGTGCTCGCCTGTTTACTAACAGGAATATTATAGATTCCTAGGAGATATTTGTAGTGGGTTATTCGAAGGGTCGTGGTTCTGATAAAATTGGAGGAAGGAATTGTCTTGGCCTTCAATACGTAGAGGCCCGTAGCAGGCTTTTGCGGCATAGACTGAAGGATTTCTACTCTGTGGTTAAAGGCAAGTTTTTTTCTTTTCTTGTTTTCTATGTAATTTCATCATTATTTGGACATTTGTGAATGTGGTTTTCATTAATGAATCCAATTCGGCATGGACGATATTTTTTGCTGTGAGAAAATTATAACTGCAAATTTTCTCGTATTGAATGTACACTATTTAGAGGATATTAAAAAATTGTTTTGTTTGTGGAATGATGACTCAACCAGGTATGTGGGTTATGGACAATTTAGTTTTGTTATGAAGAAATTGTCTACAAATTGGTATCGATAAAGGAGGATTTAGAATAGATGGGACATATAAGATATTGGCAAGGGTGGTTCAGCTAACTTTCTGAAGGGTTCGGTATCAGTTTTTTTTTTTATTGTGAGGAGATTGCTGAAATTGGTATTGTCCCTCCTTATCTGAGATAATCTTGTGAAGAGAAAGAGGGCATACATAGGCAAAGGTAAACTGTTGTTTCGGTGGGAGGATGAGTTCAAGGGAGAGGAATTTTTCACTCAATATTTTCAGTAAAAGAGGTTTTTTCCCAGACCGACCAAATGTGCTCCAAGTGTAGCTTACTCTTTGAATTCTCTGGTATCACTTTCCAGCATATTTTTTAAGAACAAAATTTGGTGACTGGTCATCTTTCTAAGCTTTCCTTTCAAATACATCCTCAACGAATTTTTTGAAAATGATATTTATATATGTGAGAGTGCAGACAAATATTCCATATTTCATTATTGGTTTAATACTTCTTTGAGGCTGGAAGTTGCGGGGCAATCCAACTGTTAGAACACTCCAGGGTATCCTCTGCTGGTATCCGAAGGTTTTGATTTTTTTCTTTTTATCTCCTTTGCAGGATATATTTGCGGGACTCATACATAGCAGATGACTTCTTTATACTCCCTATAGGATGTTGTTTATGTTACCTGTGCCTATTCTATTACTATTTTTGTTTAACTGGGTATGCCTGCGTTAGTTTGCTGGCTGTTTTTGTTTACTTTTCTGGACTGATTATGCCGGCGTTGTTATCTGGGTGGTTATGTTATTAAGTAGACATATATGTTTGGAAGTACCCAATTTTTGTACAGCCTCAGCTGGTATTCGGTCTTAGTTAGTTACAATGTTGTAAGTCGGGTCTTGACATAGTTATTGTATGGTTTCATATACTTCCTACAATGTCAAGACCAATGCCTGAGAAGGACACCATGGCCTCCTCTACTAATCGATTTCAAGCATTAGTTGCAGAAGAATAAGGGAAGGACGCAGATCCAGTAGAGCAAGTTGAAGCATAAAAACGAAATCCCCCCTCTCCCGTGCGACCAGTTCTTGAGGAAATAGGACAAGAGGGTAGCTATACTTCTCTCTTACCTTATGTGCCCTATTACGAATTCGACGGCACTTAGAAGAACCTCCCCGTAGGGCCGGAAAGTTTTGTGACACATTTTATGGCCAAATATATGTCTTCCAATTTCATGGAGGATATGGAAGATGAATTGATTCCAGCAAAAAAACAAGTGCAACGAACCCATATGCACTGCAAAAGGAAACTCCTTACTTTTCCTCTTGAATGAATCTGCACGATCATGACTCCTTTGGCATGTCCTAAGTTGTGATGCCTGTAGATGTAGCAAAATGACCATAAATTTATTGTAAAGACTATATTATTGCTATTTTTGTTTTTATTTTACATGGGAAGGGAATTGTTTTCTCTTTTACTTATTAGTTGGACCAGTGATCATCCATCTTCAACCCAAATCAATTGCATGTATATTTTACATTTTGACTTTATTCTCAAAATTAGATGGTTTTTTTTTTGTCTTTGGAGTTTTGTTAAATGGAAAGAATTTGCATATGTCAAAAAGGGAATGGTATTTATGTTTTCCTTAAATAATAGAACTACAACTTGATTATTGTAAGTGCTTAATAACACTATTTACATATTAAGAATAGGATTCTAAACATTATTTTTTTTTTTTTAAAGTTGATAGGAATTAGCATATTTCAACATGAAGCAAGAGTGTAAAAAGTGGAACATCAAGAGAAGAAATTTAAATTTAAATTTAAATATTTGATTTAATATTGATGTTTAAAATATTTTAAAAAGGATAACTAATATTTAGGAAACATAACACTATCAACCCACAAAATAAGGGAACATAAACCCCATTTTAATCAAAGTGCAAGTTTAAACCCTTGGGCTAGAGACCAAACCATATACATGTATTGAAAAAGGAGCATTTTATGTAAGAGAGAAGTGAACAAGCATCAAACCATGGACACAATACATGACAAGATCTAAACAAGGCATGGTTTGCAAGGAGTAGATTGTGCAATAAACAAATAATCCAGGTTTATTAATTTTACAAATCAATAAGCATGCTCACTAAAGATGAAGGTGTTTGTAATCCCAGGTGGGAATCTCTAACCACCCTTTAAAGCATCAATGCTAGGCTACACCAAAAGTGATCAAATCGATTAGAAAAAAGCCCAAATGGAGTACTTGTGTGGCCAAAGATAATAAAGCATGAAACAAAAGGCAAAAGTCTAAGGGAAAATACCTAATAACCCAAAGTTCTATTATCTGTCAATGTTATTAATAACCCAAAGTTCTATTATCTTGTCAATGTTATTGAAATAAAGTATTGAGATTGAGTTGTGGATCTCAAAATCATCTATTCAAACCATAGAAAACGTACTTCAAGGAAAAACTCCAACACTTAAATTATTTCACCTTGGGAGTCATTTTTGCATAGTAGGATAGTGTATTTAAAAAATTTGTAGAGTGTACATTCTTTGTATTATAAGTGTAATATGGTTTAATAATTAAATTGTCCCATTACTGTAAAAAAATGATAACATGAAAATAAGCTTAAAAAAAGCAATGGGGTACTTGCACACTTGAGAGAAAATTGTAAATACAAATTTAGAATAATGAACGATTAGTTGTTTTTAAAGAGCACTAAGATATAATTATTTGTACTGAAAAAATGATATGAGAGATATAAGATGGGAATTCTTATGTATAACAATATACCTTTATTTATTATGATGATTATTTATTATTATGCTGATGGTTGTTGTTAACGTCTATTAAGATCAACTTTGGTATATTAGACCTTAAAAATAAATGTATGAATTACTTAGTTTGCTTTAAAATTATATTTTTATGCTTGAAAAAATTGTAGAAAAGCTTGCTTAAATCTCCAAAGTTTTGATGAGCTGAAAGTTTACAAAGTTTCTAGTAGTGTAACAAATAATATGAAATTGAGATTTATTGTGGACATACGAAGGTCATTCTAAGAATAAGTACTTTTCATCATACACATTCTTCCTATCACAAAGTTGGCAAACTCTTTCATCCCAGAACATTTTAAGAATTGTCCAATGCCATGTTTCAATATGGAGATCTTGCGAAAGTTTGTTTTATTTTAACAATGTTGATTTTCTTGTTTACGCTAATTACAAGAGAAAGATACTTTTGATCTTCAAGATTTTAATTAATCATATTTTTATTGTATATCTAATTATTTATTGTACTACACATTTCAATAATAAATAGGTGGTACCAACCATATAAAGGTTGTAGTTCTAGATAAAGGCTTTGGTATCTTCTAGGAAGAACTTGGAGATAGGATGATTTGTAGGATGAGTAAACTCATTATTTGCCATCAACTTTTTCAACTCTATTGGTCTCGGTGGTATCACTTAGAGTTTGCATGAATGTTTGAAGAATATGCAAAGTCTTGAATTGTAGTAGCAGAAGCCCATTTTTGAATTAGATGCCTCAAGTTTTGATGTTGATTCCTCTAATTGTACAAAAAATAGCTAGTAAAACTCTATGCAACTACTTCACGCAAATGAAATGCTTAGGGGCGGGCGCACGAAGATGGTCCCCATTTTTGTTGCAATGGGGGCGCGTTAGTGGAAAAAAAAAATTGGCGCGTACGCACCTAAGGGAGCGTGCACGTGCCGCTAGGTTCGGTACCGAATCGAGGCGCGTGCGCGTATATGGCACGTACGCGTTCTTGGCGTGTGCGCGCAACAGTGGCATGCACGCGCCTCTGCTGCACGAACGCGCCTCTGTTAAAAAAAAAAAAAAAGTGCCCAATTTCCACATTGTTCCATTGGGCCGGTCGAGCGCGACTTGCACCTCCACGTACGCGTCAATTCAACCACCAAAGTTTCCCAAATCAACTTCAAAACCACCCCACAACACCCACTAACTCATGAACAGGGCGATTGATAGGTAAATATCAAGTTTTGTTTTCATTTTATTCATTCTTTGTATCAATTTTTTTATTTTTTTTATTTATTTAATTGTAAATAATTCTCAAATTTTGAAAACAATGAACCAATTTTCTATTGCAGATTGTAAACTGAGACAATGAGTGAACAAGATGTTAACCCCGAGTCCAGTGGAACACAAGAAAACCCAAACCTTGGACCCAATGTCAAAGAAAACCATGAACACAATCCAAATGCCGAACAAAACCAAAACCCACAACTTAATTTTGAACAAGATGACCTTAACCACTATGTAAATGAAATGCGAGTGCACACTTGCAAACTTAGAAACTCAAGTGAACCATCTCGATTGTCTCTTGCCATGTCAATTGAGAACTCAATCGACTCCCTTATACATGCACACCAGCAATTGACCGACATGACTCAATTTAGAGCTAGGATGCGGGAGTACTACTCCATGGGCATCTCCAAGGAAGCAATAAAAGATTTGAACATTACAAAAGCCCAATTATATAGTATGTTCACCGATCCGAAAATAGGCCAACCACTGAACATTACAAAGTCACGTGTCTGCATGGATTGGTGTCATTACCAACCGTAGAGGGACAATTGGATGTAGAGGTGGTTCATGGTGTACGATAAACCTCCCTGCAATAATAGGGAGGTTCCACAGTACTTCCTTCGCCAACTGTGGGCTGAGTTTTGCCTCGGTTTACATGTCAACTATTTCGACATAACCGAGTTCCAGGGTGTTGGGCGTGGCTCTGCCCAAGATCGACCTGCTGCCAGGAGGAAACCACTGAGAGGGCGACCAGCTCTGAGAACGACCCCAACCCCTCTCCCCAACCACCTCAATTGCCCCATAATCTTGATCAGATCGAGGTGGCAATGAGGAATGTTGCACATGGTCTCCTTAGACACACCTCCTTTGTAGCAGCGACTACAGTGGAGAGGTCAAGTGACCTTGATAGAGATCTAGGTGTAGGGCCTTCATGACAGGGCCAGGATAGACCCATGACCGATGCTAGCCATGCTGGGCATTCCAGTTCGACGGGGAAAATGCCACATCTTTGTCCCCATTGCAGGCACACTTGCCCAGGCCTGATCGAGGGTTGTTATATGGATCAGGTCAGCAATTTTTTTAATGTGTTTTCAATTGTCACTTTATAACTTGTAAAGTATTTTGAAAGTATTTTTGTTTGACTTAAACTATTATTTCAATGTACAGTTATTCAGAGCTGATACACCGAGATGGGAGAACGTAGAATCTCCCAACCTGGATGCAGCAATGGCAACTGCAACTGAAATTGCGGCACCCCAAATGGAGGTATTCTCAGTACCTGACACAATTTTGTTATTACTTATGTCATTTATATTACTCAAGTATTTATATTTATGGCATACACGTTAATAGTTCGTATAATGTTTTTGAATATCTTGATTTCCTAGATAATGACTTGTTTAACATGTTCATAACATGCATGCATTTTGTTGTCCACAGTTGTTTCGTGACTACGATGATCAGCCACCCCCGCTGGGGATTGGCACATCACCATATACATAGGTACAATGTGTAGTTATAAGCATGCTTTTAATTTGATTTGTTATGACTTACTATGGTTTAATTTATTGTTTGTTTACTAAATTGTGATATTACAAATGTATATGTAGGTTCCACCAGCAGCTGTGTATCCACATTTTAGTCCTGTGTATCCACCCTCTCCCATGAGTCCCCTCCCTCGCTTTCATCTAGACCCCTCCCTACGTCCACCCCCTCCCTTCCATCCAGCCCCTCCTCTCCGACCATACTCCCCCCTCCGTCCATCCTTCCCCACTTTCCCACCCCCCTACGTCCATACATCCCCCCCAATTTATCCACACCCCCATGTCTATCCATCCTCCCCCATTCGTCCATGCCCCCCCTTCCTTCCACCTTCCCCTCTTCGTCCACAACCTCCCATTTTCCCATCCTCCTCCCTCCATGCAGGACTTCCCTCCCATGCACCATCCCTTAACACCGTCCGTATCCCTTTCTATTTGATACCCTCTATCCTACAGCTGACAGGGGTTCATAGTCCACATGGTCCTCCTCCACCCCATACCACTATGTCTTCTCCCACCATATCATCCCCACTTCCCGCCACTATTGTGGCATCTACTCTTCCAATATCCTCATTAGTATCTCCAGTGGTTGCACCTGTAGTGGCTACCACTACATCTGTACCCCCCCCCATCACTGCATCGGAGTTAGTTGTCCGGCCATCTACTCCACCTGCTAGCCCAGAAGGCCAGCCATGTCCATCATCGGAGGTGTTCACAGTGAGAATCAAGTTAATTTATGAAAATATTTTGATGCATTAACAAAAATTAATTTAAGTAATTATGACTTTTCAATGAAATGATTGTTTTAAATGTTGTAGGCGGGAATTGCTGAGAGGCTCCGCAGATTTAGGACACCTATCCAACGTTTCCCACTCATGTCAGAGGTGATTTATTTAAGATTTGAATTCTACATTTGTTTTATAAATGTGGTGAATGTTGCAAATGCTTGAAAATGACGATATCTTATATCATTTGTTCTAGAGCCTGGAGAGACGATCTACTCCTAGACGGACCAAGACCCGAGGTATCGGTAGCTCAAAGAGTAGGAAGATCGACTTTGGATCTGCACCTGGGAGTGACAGCGGTGGTCACAATGCTTGACACGCCACGTGTTATGTACATTAGCCATGATGTGGCACTTATGTGCACCCGTTTTGATGTACTTTGTATCTACGGAATGAATTGCCATGTATTTTGTATCTACGACATGAGTTGTCTCATTTTGTGTAGGGCACGAGTTGCCATTGTACGTACATTGGGAACCATGTTCCACTATTCACCAGAAATTGTATATGTTTGGATGAGTTTTGTAGCCTCGATGTACATGGATTTTCAGTTATTTGATTTATATATCTCGTTGTCTAATGTGGTTGTCTCATGTTGTGTGTATCATGATGTGATGTTGTGTAAATTTGGGTTTTACCTAGATCTTAGAAGAGAAGTTGGATATCGTAGTTCAGCTTGGTTTATCTTTCCACATGTAAAAGATTCTAATGGTATCTATGTTAAGAGAACATTGTAAACATAGGCTAACTCAAACAAAATCATGTGTGAGAATTAATCTAAAAACAAACGGAATAAATGGATGGACAAATCACACCTCATGGCACATAAGATATATATTGGGAACTTGAGTACTAGGAAAAGAACACTTAAAAATAGAAAATGTGCATTGTCGTCAAAAGGTTAAAATGAGATCCAACATGATTTTTAATAGATCTACATAATGAGATCCAAAAAGGCCATACTCTACATAATGAAATGTCGTCACTAGTATTTATTTTGACCATTTTGTCCACTTAAGATCATGCAACAAATTAATAACCAAGTTATGGAATCATTTCTTAATCAATTGTCACCATACAAATAGGACAACCTTGAGCATGATGTATAGCTATTTCATTAATTCTCACTCACAGATATAGCCACCTTTGATTTGATAACCATCACATCCACTACCATTTACAATTAGGACTTCCTTAATTTATCATTATGTGATAGTGATCTAATTTTATGTATGCATATATGTGTATAGTGGTTTGGATTCAAATGTATGCAGATGAATATATATGTACAATGAAAATGATTTAATCTTTACATGTATTATAATTTAGGGCTAGATCTTAGGATACACAATAGAGTTTCATTGTGATTAGAATACAAACTTGGGTTTATGCTACCAACTAGGGTTTTTAGGCTAGGCTCTCGTGTTTCTAGGCTAGGATCCAAGCTCCAGGGTCACCATATTAATGTTTAATTCCATTATCATGTCATCATTCTCACCAATACCATTCCCACTACTACAATCACCATCAAGCCTCTCAATCACACTTTGAACATTTCCCATACTTCCAAGTTAAAATTGATAGGTCTTGTTGCTAAAATATTTTCACTTATCTATTCATATAGACAAATCCACTCCTGTGAAAGTTTTGTTGTAGCTTGGTACGTGCAAGTTCACATGCAATAATACTTGAGAGATCATTTTAACCCATGATCCATGGAAGATTCATTGGAGTCATATGAACCTCATTGTCATCACCCCAACCATGGTCAAGATGCCAAGATCCATCCTTAGTAGACAAAACCTCATGTTGGCACCCATACCACACTCAAAGATAAAAAATTCTTTGAAGGGGCATGTTTGGGGGTTGAGGGAATCTTGATTTTTTTTATAATCACACATGAGAGGTTCTTAGAGTCAAATACATTGGATATAAATAAATTCCCCAACGCCTTCATCATCTTCATCATCATCTTCATCACCATCGCCATCATCATCAACGCCTTCATCGTCATCACCATCTTCATCATCATCACCATCACCATGACCATCAACTTCACCACCATCACCATCATCATCAACTTCACCATCTTCATCATCATCACCATCTTCGTCATCATCACCATCTCCATCTTTTGGATGCGAGACGGAACCATCACCATCTTCATCATCACCATCACCATCTCCATCTTTTGGATGCGAGACGGAACCATCACCATCTTCATCATCACCATCACCATTTTCATCATCACCATCACCATTTTCATCATCACCATCACCATCACCATCAACCTCACCACCATCACCATCATCATCAACGTCACCATCTTCATCATCATCACCATCTTCATCACCATCACCATCTCCATCTTTTGGATGCGATACGAAACCATCACCATCACCATCAACCTCACCACCATCACCATCATCATCAACGTCACCATCTTCATCATCATCACCATCTTCATCACCATCACCATCTCCATATTTTGGATGTGAGACGGAACCATCACCATCTTTTGGATGTGAGAGGGAACCATCACCATCTTCATCATCACCATCACCATCACCATCAACCTCACCACCATCACCATCATCATCAATGTCACCATCTTCATCATCATCACCATCCTCATCATCATCACCATCTCCATCTTTTGGATGCGAGACGGAACCATCACCATCTTCGTCATCACCATCACCATCACCATCACCATCAACCTCACCACCATCACCATCATCACCACCATCACCATCTTCATTATCATCACCATCTTCGTCATCATCACCATCTCCATCTTTTGGATGCGAGACGAAACCATCACCATCTACATCATCACCATCAGCATCACCATCAACCTCACCACCATCACCATCATCATCACCATCACCATCACCATCACCATCACCATCAACCTCACCCAAACCCTAGCCCTAACCCTCACCCAAACCCTAGCACTAAGCCATCTTCTCCATCCTCACCATCACCATCACCGTCACCATCAACGTCTTCATCATCACCACCATCTCCATCATCATCATTGACTCTAACTCTAACCCTAATTCAATTTCCTTCTATAACCCTAGCACTAACCCTCACCCAAACCCTAGCACTAAGCCATCTTCTCCATCCTCACCATCACCATCACCGTCACCATCAACGTCTTCATCATCACCACCATCTCCATCATCATCATTGACTCTAACTCTAACCCTAATTCAATTTCCTTCTATAAATCTAGCCATAACCCTCACCCAAACACTAACACTAATCCATCTTCTCCATCCTCACCATCACCATCACCGTCACTATCAACGTCTTCATCATCACCACCATCTCCAACATCATCATTGACTCTACCTCTAACCCTAAATCTACCTCCAACTCTAACTCTAACTCCAGGTTCCTCATCAAAGCCTCCATCATCATCATTTTCATGACCATCGCCATCGCCATCACCATCACCGTAAACCTCTTCATCATCATCACCATCATCATCATCATACGTGCCCGGTGGAAGATTTTCCAGAGTTGACCGCCGTGTGCAAAAATTGCACACTCCCTCACTAAGCAAAACCCTAGTTTCCAAGATGGACATACAAGATGAGGGAGAGGCCACCGCGTTGGAGGGGAGGGGTACCCCTATCACTATACCGGTGTACTGAATCCAACGAAGTCAACGGTTCGGCGATTCGAGCCACGGTCTTCATTCTATGGCTCGTCCCGTCTTGCATCCAGAAGGCCTTCAAGGACACCTGCTGGATACCTGCCGGGGGCGTAGAAATCCAACCGTGCAACAAAACCAAGTTTCGGGGAGTCCTGCAGGTGTGTCTAGGTAGGTTCTGGCCAGGAATGCTAGCCACAAGTTCCTGGTGGGTGATTTTCCAAAGTTGACCCCCGTGTGCAAAAATTGCACACTCCCTCACTGAGTAAAACCCTAGTTTCCAAGATGGACGTACAAGATGAGGGCAGAGCCACCAGGATAGAGGGGAGGGGCACCCCTAGCACTATCCCAGTGTGATGAATCCAATGGAGTCGATGGTTTGTCGATCTGAGCCACGGTCTTCATTCTATGGCTCGTCCCGTCTCGCATCTAGAAGGCCTTCAGGGACACCTGCTGGATACCTGTCGGGGGCGTAGAACTCCAACTGTGCAACAAAACCAGGTTCCGAGGAGTCATGTAGGTGTGTCTAGGCAGGTTCTGGCTGGGAACGCTAGCCATAAGTGCTCGGTGGATGATTTTCCAGAGTTGACCCCCGTGTGAAAAAATTGCACACTCCCTCACTAAGCAAAACCCTAGTTTCCAAGATGGACGTACAAGATCAGGGCAGGGCCACCGGGCCGGAGGGGAGGGGCACCCCTAGCACTATCCTGGCGTGCTGAATCCAATGGAGTCGATGGTTCATCAATCCGAGCTATGGTATTCATTCTATGGCTCGTCCTGTCTCGCTTCCAAAAGGCCTTCAGATACACCTGCTAGATACCTGCCGGGGGTGTAGAACTCCAACCGTGCAACAAAACCGGGTTTCGAGGAGTCCTGCAGGTGTGTCTAGGCAGGTTCCGGTTGGGAACGCTAGCCCTAAGTGCCCGGTGGAATATTTTCTAGAGTTGACCCCAGTGTGAAGGCCATGCCAAATTAGCTAAAGGGGGCCATTTCTTGACCGGAGGCCCCCGGGCGTGCATGGCCACCGTGGATAGGTCCGTAATGTCCATGTGGACCTGTGGGAGGCGACGTAATCCAAGTCCTCTCATCGATTTGGGTTTCGTGGCCCTGGGTCAAATCCTCCAAGTGTCCCTGAACGGCCCCGGGGTGCCCGACTAGAATGCCCGTAGAGTCCGAACCATGGCCCGGTTCGCGAATCTGTCGACTCCGATGGGTTCGGGATGCAGGGGTCTCAGCTAGAGGATCCCCCACAGTGTGCCTCGAAGAGCCGAAAGCAGTGCCAATGGGCCATCCCCGGAGCTAGGGTTTTGCTTAGTGAAGGCCATTACAAATTCGCTCAATGGGGCCATTTCTCGTCCAGAGGCCCCCGGGTGTGCGTGGCCACCATGCACAGGTCCACTATGGCCACGTGGAGCTGTGGGAGCCAATGGAATCCAAGTCCACTCGCCGGTTCGGGTTCCGTGGCTGCGGAGCAAATGCCCAAAGTGTCCTTGAATGGCCCCGAGGTGCCCGACTAGAATGCCCGTAGCGCCTGAACCGTGGCTTGGTTTGCGAATCCATCGACTCTGGTGGGTGTGAGACACCAAGTTTCAACTAGGGGACCCCCCACAATGTGCCTCAAAGACCCGGAAGCAGTGCCAATGGGCCATCCCCGGAGCTAGGGTTTTGCTCAGTGAAGGCCATTCCAAATTCGCTCCCGGGGGCCATTTCTCGTCCGGATGCCCTCAGGCATGCGTGGCCACCATGGACAGATCCACTATGGCCACGTGGACCTGTGGGAGCCGACGAAATTTGAGCCCGCTCACCGGCTTGGGTTCCGTGGCCCGGGGGCAAATCCTCCAGGTGTCCCTAAACGGCCCCGGGGTGCCCGACTAGAATTCCCGTGGTACCCGAACCGTGGCTTGGTTCGTGAATCCATCGATTTCGATGGGTCCAGGATGGTGGGTTTCAGTTAGGGGACCCCCACAATGTCCCTCGAATACCCGAAAGCGATGCCAACGAGCCATCTCCGGAGCTAGGGTTTTGCTCAGTGATGGCCATTCCAAATTTGCTCAAGGGGGCCATTTCTTGTTCGGATGCCCCCGGGCATGCATGGCCACTGTGGATAGGTCCACAATGGCCATGTGGACCTATGGGAGTGGAAAGAATCCAAGTCCTCTCGCCGGGTTGGGTTCCGTGGCCCTGGGGCAAATCCTCCAGGTGTCCCTGAACGGCCCTGGGGTGCCCAACTAGAATGCCCGTGGCACCTAAACCATGGTTCGGTTCGTGAATCCGTCAACTTCGGTAGGTCCAGGATGACGGGTTTCAGCTAGGGGACCCCCCATAGCGTTCCCCTAAGACCCGGAAGTGGTGCCAATGAGCCATCTCCAGAGCTAGGGTTTTGCTCAGTGCTAGCCATTCCAAATTGTCTCAAGGGGTGCATTTCTCGTCTGGAGGCCCCCGGGCATGCATGGCCACCGTGGTGCCCGACTAGAATGCCCGTAGCACCCGAAGGTCATTCCAAATTTTCTCAAGGGGGCCATTTCTCGTACGGAGGTAGAAGAAGATCATTTTTCGACAAAACAATGTAGTTAGTAGAAGAAGATTAATTTTCGACAAAACAATGTAGTTATTACATGTGGAGGCAGCGGTTTCCCATGGAAAACAAGTGTAGGGTTGAGCAGAGGAAATATGTTGGGAAATGGGCTATTACATTAGCTTTTTCGATGGGCGGCTGTAGGTATCTATGCTTTTCTTCCGAGGGAAATCCTATTTCCATCGGAAGAAAAGCATAGATACCTACAACCGCCATATTTCCTTCTATAAAACCGCTTGCCCATCGGAAAAGCTAATGCAATAGCCCATTTCCCAACATCTTTCCTCTGCTCAACCCTACACTCATTTTCCACGGGAAACCGTGGCCTCCACATGTAATAACTACATTGTTTTGTCAAAAATTAATCTTCTTCTGCTAAATACATTGTTTTGTCAAAAATTGATCTTCTTCTGCCTCCAGATGAGAAATGACCCCGTCGAGCGAATAAGGAATGGCCCTCACTGAGCAAAACCCTAGATCTGGGGATGGCCCATTGGCACTGCTTCCGGAGCTTCGAGGCACGATGTGGGTGGTCCCCTAGCTGAAACCCGACGTCCCAGATCCACTGGAGTCAACGGATTTGAGAACCGAGCCATAGTTTCGGTGACACGGGCATTCTAGTCGGGCACCCCCGGGGTCGTTCAAGGACACCTGGAGGATTTGCCCCGGGGCCACAGAACCCCGTGCGGAACCCAACCCAGCGAGAGGACTTGGATTCCATCGCCTCCCGTAGGTCCACATGGCCATTGTGGACCTATCCACAGTGGCCACGCACGCTCGGGGGCATCCGGACGAGAAATGCCCCCCTTGAGCAAATTTGGAATGGCCATCACTGAGCAAAACCCTAACTCCGGAGATGGCTCATTGGCACCGCTTTCGGTTCTTCGAGGCATGCTGTGGGGGGTCCCCTAGCTGAAAACCGCTGTCTGAGATCCACTGAAATCGATGGATTCATGAACCGAGCCACGGTTCGGGTGCCACAGGAATTCTAGTAGGGCACCCCGGGGTCATTCAGGGACACTTTGGGCATTTGCTCCATGGCCACGGAACCCAAACCGGTGAGCGGACTTGGATTCCGTCGGCTCCCATAGGTCCAGGTGGCCATAGTGGACTTGTCCATGGTGGCCACGCATACCCGGGGGCCTCTGGATGAGAAATGGCCCCATTGAGCGAATTTGGAATGGCCTTCACTGAGCAAAACCCTAGCTCTAGGGATGGCCCATTGGCACCGCTTCCGGGTCTTCAAGGCATGCTATGGGGGGTCCCCTAGTTGAAACCCGGCATCTCGGACCCACTGGAGTCGACAGATTCGCGAACCGAGCCATGGTTTGGGTGTTATGAGCATTCTAGTCGGGCACCTTGGGGCCATTCTAGTGGTGATAACAAGTTTACTGTCTGTTGAGTCTGATACTACATCCAGGAGCCACTTAGCAAACTTTGAGATAGAAAGATCTGTAATTTTAGGATACTGATTCAACCACTCATATAGTTTCTTACCTTCTCGAGGATCTAAATTTATAATTTCCTTCTGGGTAGATTCAGGCATTCTCTAGGATCTAAATTTATAATTGCCTTCTGGGTAGATTCAGGCATGGAATAATATTTTCCGGCACTTCCAAGCTCTCGAGACCATTTCGTTAGCCATAATATGTGCAACTCCTTTGATGAAAGATAAATTCTAGTGTGGACAGCAACATTTGATACACTAGCCAAATCTATGTTGTTGGAAGAACTTAGATATTGTTGATGTATATGTAACCTCGGAATGTATTTCATCTATATATTTCATATATATTTATTATACCCTTATTAGAGATGTGTTATTCCTCTATAAGGAAGTGTTGTCATGTGGATTGACAAGTGTCGCAAGTGTGTGTACTTGCCGATGGGTTATTAGACCACCATGTGTGGGATCGGCCCTGAAATATATATATTATATTGTGGATGTACCTAGCTAGACAAGTCGGCCCCATAAGGTCACTGGGCAAACAAGTTCGTATAAATAGAGATCAAAAGATCTCTATTTAGATCATTCGGAAAGTCATATCTCTCTCACTCAGAAAGTGGCGCACTAGTGAGGAGGAGGATCATCACCTTAGGAAACTATCTCAAGTGTATTTTGGTTGTACTTTGGTTGAGCCATTTCTCTCTCTATCTCTAAGGAAGTTGTGGGGTTTTTCACCTTAGGGTTTTCCCCACGGAAACTCTGTGTCTCTTGTCTCTCATGCTTTTGATTTTTGTGATGCTTGTCATGATTATTGTGATTGTTATGCATTGATATACTGTATATGTTATTCTCTTAGTGAAGATCCTAGAGTATTGTGAATTAATGCTCAAAATTTAACATGGTATCAGAGCTAACCTGAGAAGAAGACATTTTGCAGTGACGAAAACTTGAGTTTCTTGTTTATTGGGTTTCTCTCCACAGATTTTGGAAAAGCAGTATAGTAGATTGACTCTACTCATCAAGGAGAATCAATCTGTCCAATCAGAATTCAATTCTGAGCATTTTCAGATTTGGCCCTAAAAATTAGGGTTTCCACAAAAATAGGAATTTCTGAAATCTGAAGACATAGCAGGAAACTCCTTGCAAAAATCAAAGTTTAGAGCTTTGGATCGAGATTTTTGGCTGGGTAGATCTCTGGGAAACTCAAACCCTAATTCAGGGCTCTCCCTAGTGAACCCGAGAGGACAAAAAGGCAAATTTGAAGGGTAAAGCTTTGCTGATCTCAAATTCTGAATACACCAGGATGATCAGCTCATCAAGGCGCATCTTTCTATCCTTTCAGAAAATTGAAATTCACATTTTGATTTTTTAGGGTTTTTTTCGACAAACCCTAATCTGGGACCAGATCCAGTTTTCAGCATTTCAAGTGGTAAGACCTAAATCTTTTCTATTTCCATTTGAAGTACTCTTTAGGATGTCTCACCACACCAAGCTTGAGGATAAGCTTGAAGGAGCTGATAACTTCCAAGCTTGGAAGTATAGGATTGGGTTAATCCTGGAAGAGAATGAGTTGGACTCATATGTAAAAGAAGACATCCCTATCCCAGAGGATGAAGAGGCTAAAGTATTGCATAAGAAGAACTTGGTCAAGGCAAAGAGAATCATTGCTGATTCTATCAAAGACCATCTCATACCCCATGTGTCTTCTCTAAAGACACCCAAGGAGATGTTTGACTCTTTGACCAAGCTATTTGAAGGGAAGAATATAAATCGGAAGATGACCCTGCGGAACCAATTGAAAGGAGTAAAGTTTCAAAATGGAGAAACCATTCAATCTTATTTTTCAAGGGTCTCCCAGATCAAGGAACAACTAGAAGCAGTGGATGAAATGGTGGAGAATGGTGAAGTGGTGATGACCACTCTAAATGGCCTACCCAGGTCATGGGATTCCTTTATTCAAGGAATTTGTGCAAGGAAGAAGTTGATCTCCTTCAACAGATTGCGGGAAGAATGCTCTCAAGAAGAAGCTAGGCTTGTGGCCCAAGAAGAAGAAGAATAACAAACGAAGATATCTTTCTCATGCTGCCGAAGATGATAAACCCCCAAAGAAGAAGGCTAGGGCAGGAAGTGATAATGATGATGACTCATCAAGTGAAGAAGAATATGTTCTAATTTCTGCTCTCACAGGTACTATCTCCCATGGTTGTAATGATTGGTTGATTGACAGTGGGGCTTCCAAACACATGACTGGGTTTAAGGAATCTTTTGTGAATCTATCTGAACATGAATCACCCCGTAAGGTGAAACTTGGGGATGATTATCAATACCCAATCAAAGGAAGTGGTGAAGCCTCCTACAACCTAGATTCTGGAAAATATTTGAAGATGAAAGAAGTCCTTTATGTACCTGGGCTCAAGAAGAACTTACTCTCCATCTCTGCATTGGATGCAAAAGGTATGAGGGTTGCATTTGTGGATGGCCAAGTCCTAATGTGGCCAAAGGGAAAGAACATAGATGATGCATTAGTGATTGGAGAGTAAGAGGGAGGTTTGTATAAATTGAAGGGACAACCTGAACATGCCATGGTACATGAATCCATGGAGCCAAGTGAACTTTGGCATAGAAGACTTGCTCATATGCACTATAGGACACTTCCAATTGCAAGCAAGGCTGTAGAGGGTCTTCCTGAAATCAAGACCAAACAAGAAGGTGTTTGCAAAGCATGTGCAAAAGGTAAGAACATTAAGAAGGCTTTTCCAAGTAGTGAAAGCAAGGCAAAAGACATCCTGGAAATCATCCACTCAGATGTATGTGGTCCTATGTCATCCAGTTCTCTGAGTGGGTATGTTTACTATGTCTCATTTATTGATGATTTCTCCAAGAAGACTTGGGTATACTTCTTGAAGAACAAAGATCAGGTGTTTGATAAATTCAAGGAATTCAAAACCTTGATGGAGAATCAAACTGACAAAAAGATCAAAACATTCAGATCCGACAATGGTGTAGAATTCACCTCAGGTGACTTCAAGAAGCTTTGTAGTGATTCAGGGATTAAGAGGGAGTTGACTGCTCCTTATAGTCCTCAACAGAATGGAGTTGCAGAAAGGAAGAACAGAACAATCATGGAAGCAGCAAGGGAAATGCTGCATGACCAGGACCTACCTATGCATCTATGGGCAAAAGCAGCTAGAACAGCTGTATATGTGCAGAACAGAACACCCCACAAGATATTGGACAACAAGACACCATAAGAGGTCTTGTTTGGTAAGAAACCCGAATTCAACCATCTCAGAATATTTGGTTGTCCAGTATACACTCATGTCCCAAAGGAAAAGAGGACTAAACTAGATCCTTCAGGAAAGAAGGGTATCTTTGTGGGTTACCATGAAAGCTCGAAGGCTTACAGAATATACTTTCCAGGGTTCAAGAAGATTGATGTCAGCAAGGATGAATATAAGTTCAAGGACAGGTAATCCAGGAAGCAAAGATCAAGAGGGAGCACACTCCAACAGTTCCTGCAAGGATGTAGATTTTCAGAGGGAGTTGACCATCTTCCTACATTCCACAACAGAAAGGTGTAGAAGAAGCTACTTCAGCAGCTCCTACCAGGAAGCAAATACTCAGAGGGAGTCCACCCACCCAACAAACAAAGATAAGTATTTCAATTATCATTTCTTGCATATTTTGTTATGCTTATGTTCCTAGACTTAGGAGATGTATTGTGCATATTAGAATGATTGCATTAATGAACAGTATACTACTAATATGAATGTGATGGGTAAGTGGCCTATGGCACTGTACAACATTCCAGTGCTACTTATCTAGAATGAAACCTCTTTGCTGACATGTTGGGAGTAGTGCAAACTCTTAACAATGTTCTGGTAGAGACTGGAAGGCATCTAGAAAGTTGTGGAACATGGATAAATGTTGTATTGAAGCATTGGCTAAGATAACTGCATGACATATTTCTTTATGTGTAAAGAATTTGTTCTGAAAATTATGAGATGTTTCTAATCATGCAATTTAACTTGTTTGTAGGAAAGACCGTACATCTTCACCTACAAAAGGACTACAACATTTTTTTCAGCAACAAAGATATCTATTGAAGATATTGAAGAGATTGAAGATATTGAAGTTCCCAGGATCTGGGATGAAGAAATGGAATGCCATGATCCGTCGATCATGAAGAAGATGTTTGGGATGCAGTCCCAAGACCTGACAGGGAGTCACATGTGTGCAGATTGAAGAAAGCCTTGTATGGCTTGAAGCAAGCTCCCAGAACTTTGTATGGTAGGATGGACAGTTTCCTATCTAGCTTGGGCTTTACTAAGAGTAAAGCGGATTCCAACCTCTACTACAAGGTTGAGGAAGGGAATCCTATGATTTTACTCTTGTATGTGGATGACTTATTTGTAACAGGAGATGACAGATTGATTGCAGATACTAAGAGGAAGCTTGCTGCTGAGTTCGATATGAAATATTTGGGAATGATGCATTATTTCCTAGGTATGGAGGTGTGGCAGGGTGTAGGTGGGATCTTACTTGGTCAAGGGAAGTACACAGTAGATATCCTGAAGAGATTCGGGATGATGGATTGCAAGGCCATGGCCACACCTATGGCATCGAATCTGAAGCTTCTATGTGATGCTTCATCTGAGCCGGTTGATGTCTCTATGTATCGTCAAATGATTGGGTCCTTGATGTACCTGACGAACACGAGACCGGATATTTTCTTTGCTGTGAACACATTGAGCTAGTTCCTGACAGATCTAAGAAGTGTTCACCTGCTTGCAGTAAAGCATGTTCTGAGGTACCTGAAGGGTACAGTGGATTATGGGCTCAAGTATGAGGCGAATCAAAAGTTTAACCTGTAGGGTTATGTTGATTCAGATTGGGCTGGCAGTGCTGTAGATAGGAAGAGCACATCTAGGTGCTACTTCAGTATGGGATCAGGTGTGATCTCTTGGTTTAGCAGGAAGCAGTCCTACAAAGCACTGAGTACAGCTGAGCCAGAGTATGTTGCATCCTGTTCAGCTAGTTGTGAGGCAGTATGGCTATGAAAGCTACTGTCTGAATGATTTGATCTCCCGTTGGATGCTACTGGTATCTTCTGTGATAACCAGAGTTGTGTGAAGCTGTCCAAGAACCCAGTGTTTCATGACAGGTCGAAACACATAGAGATCAAATATCACTATATCAAGGATATGGTGCAGAGAGGAGCTGTGATGCTCCTGTATATTGCGATGGACGAGCAGATTGCAGATGTGCTGACGAAGCCACTAGCTAGGGTGAAGTTCAAGTACTTCAGGGAGAGGCTTGGTGATCTTCAGATTGATGACACTTCGAGGAAGAAGTGATGTACACATTTGCTGAAGCCATTCCAAGCATGTTGGAAGGAGGATCCTTCACATGGATGTGGATGTAAGCACTGGATGATGAGCATCAGGATGATGTTTTGGTTTTTGCTTTGTATGATCAGTTGGATCATTTTTATATGTATGTATGCATCATGTTGGATGCTGGATATGATCAGTTGGATCATTTTTATATGTATGTATGCATCATGTTGGATGCTGGATATGATCAGTTGGATCATTTATATGTATATGTATGTACGCATCATGTTGGATGTTGGATATGATCGGTTGGATCATGTGTATGTATTTTGTATAAGCATCATGTTGGATGCTTGGACCATGTATCTGTATATGTATCAGGTGGATACATTGTATGATCAAGTAGATCATGTATGTTGATATGTATCATGTATTTGTATTTGTATCAGGTGGATACACTATATGATCAGGTGGATCATGTATGATGATATGTATCAGGTAGATACTTGGTATGCATCAGGTAGATGCATTGTATGATCAGGATGATCATGGATGACAAGCTTCAGGATGTTGATCCAGATGACATGCAGCAAGATGTTGCAGTGATGATGATTAGGATGATCATGTGTACATCAGGATGATGTATGGTGAGCATCAGGTTGATACTCTGTGGCCGTGGAAAAGGTTGTGCAGATAAGCATATAATTTGTGCCCTGGGAGATTTGCAGATAGTCTTTCAAGGTTTTGCCTATGGCATGTAATTTGTACCCTGGGATATCTGGCAAATGCTCTTTCGAGGTTTTTCTTGGGAGGACATATAATTTGTGCCCTGGGAGATCTGCAGATAGTCTTTTGAGGTTTTTCCTATGGCATGTAATCTGTGACCTGGGATATTTGGCAGATTCTCTTTCGAGGTTTTGTCCTATGGCATGTAATTTGTGCCCTGGGAGATCCGATAGGTTGAGCCGTGTGCTCGTAATCAGTCCTGGGATGCTCTTTCAAGGTTTTTCCATGACCACATGTAATTTGTGCCCTGGGAGATCCGATTGGTTGAGCCTTGTGCTCGTAATCAGTCCTGGGATGCTCTTTCGAGGTTTTGTGGTGACCACATGTAATTTGTGCCCTGGGAGATCCGATAGGTTGAGCCTTGTGCTCGTAATAAGTCCTGGGATTCTCTTTCGAGGTTTTGTGGTTGGGTCACATGTAATAAGTCCTGGAGATCTGGATAGGATGAAAAAGGCCTCAGATTCTCTTTAGGGTTCTTGCTAGTTAAGAACCTCTTTTAAGGTTTTGTGATGCACGTAATAAGTCCTGAGATTTCTACAGTGTGGCCAGTGATGATGAAGACCTACAAGTGGTGGGCCTACATCCAGTATGAAAAAGGACTGGCTCTGTAGAACTTCCTATGACGAGTAGAGTCAGAGATTGGTTGAGATAGCAGTAGCAGTGATGATGATGATGACGATGATCCCGAGAAGAAGACTTGTCTAGCAGATCTATGTCGAGAAATACCTTCCTAGTTAAGAGGGAGTGTTGATGTATATGTAACTTCACAATGTATTTCATCTATGTATTTCATATATATTTATTGTACCCGTATTAGAGATGTGTTATTCCTCTATAAGGAAGTGTCGTCATGTGGATTGACAAGTGTCGCAAGTGTGTGTACTTGCCGATGGGTTATTAGACCACCATGTGTGGGGTCGGCCCTGAAATATATATATTATATTGTGGATGTACCTAGATAGACAAGTCGGCCCCATAAGGACACTGGACAAACAGGTTAGTATAAATAGAGATCAGGAGATCTCTATTTAGATCATTCGGAAAGTCATATCTCTCTCACTCAGAAAGTGGCGCACTAGTGAGGAGGAGGATCATCTGCTCTAGGAGACTATCTCAAGTGTATTTTGGTTGTACTTTGGTTGAGCCATTGCTCTCTCTATCTCTGGGGAAGTTGTGCGGTTTTTCACCTTAGGGTTTTCCCCACGGAAACTCTGTGTCTCTTGTCTCTCATGCTTTTGATTATTGTGATGCTTGTCATGCTTATTGTGATTGTTATGCATTGATATACTGTATATGTTATTCTCTCAGTGAAGATCCTAGAGTATTGTGAATTAATGCTCAAAATTTAACAGATATTTCAACAAAGGAGCGTTTTGTAGGTGACTTGAAAATCCCTTCATTTTTTAGCAATAAAACAAAGAATTTTAACGTACAGATTTTCAGGCAAGCTTGTTAACCAATCAGACAACCGAATACAGGGAGATAAGCATGCCCAAAACGTTCAAGCTATTATAAAACTCTTGTTTATCAAGATAAGGATGGACTATGTGTACATTATGAGAATATAGATGAATGAAGTCACTTTGATGAACTTGTCCTCTTGCTCTCTCCAGAATGCATTTAAAAGTAGGGAGTATTGTCCGAGCTTCTGTGAACAATGAAGGATTCGTTGTCATTGCTAAGAGAAGTTCTAAGGTCAGTTTTGTCGTAAAACAGAGATTGTATAAATCCAGTAGGTGTCCCTGAAGGGCTTTTGGATGCGAGACAGAATGAGCCATAGAATGAAGACCGTGGCTCCGATCGACAAACCGTCATCTCTGTTGGATTTAGGACGTCGGGATAGTGCTAGGGGTGCCCCTCTCCTCTGGTCCCGTGGCCTGGGTGTTACCATGTAGGTCCATCTTCGAAACTAGGGTTTTGCTCAGTGAGGGAGTGCCATTTTTGCACATGGTGGTCAACTTTGCAAAATACTCCCCCGGGCACTTTATGGTTAGCATTCCCAGCCGGAACCTCTCTAGACACACTTGCAGGACTCCTCGGAACCAGGTTTTGCTGCACGGTTGGAGCTCTATGCCCTGGCAAGTATCCAGCGGGTGTCCCTGAAGGCCTTTTGGATGCGAGACGGAACAAGCCATAGAATGAAGACTGTGGCTCCGATCGACAAACCCTCAGCTCTGTTGTATTCAGGACATTGGGATAGTGCTATCCCCCCCTTCCCCCTCCGGTCTCGTGGCCCAGGTGTCACCTTGTAGGTCCATCTGGGAAACTAGGGTTTTCCTGAGTGAGGGAGTGTGCAATTTTTGCCCACGTGGGTCAACTTTGCAAAATCATGCACCGGGCACTTGTGGCTAGAGTTCCCAGCTAGAACTGTCCTAGACACACCTGCATGTCTCCCCGGAACCCGGTTTTGTTGCACAATTGGAGTTCTATGGCCCCGACAGGTATCCAACAAGTGTCCTTGAAGGCCTTTTGGATGCGAGACGGAACAAGCCATAGAATGAAGACCGTGGCTCAGATCGACGAACTATCAGTGCTATTGGATTCAGGATGTTGGGACAGTGCTAGGGGTGCCCCTCCCCTCTGGTCCTGTGGCCCGGGTGTCACCATGTAGGTCCATCTTGGAAACTAGGGTTTTGCTCAGTGAGGGACTGTGCATTTTTTGCACACTGGGGTCAACTTTGCGAAATCCTCCCTCGGGAACTTTGTGGCTAGCATTCCCAGCTTGAACCTCTCTAGACACACTTGAAGGACTCCCTAGAACCAAGTTTTGCTACACGGTTGGAGCTCTATGCCCCGGCAGGTATCCAGCGGGTGTCCTTGAAGGCCTTTTGGATGCGAGACAGAATGAGCCATAGAATGAAGACCGTGGCTCTGATTGACAAACCGTCAACTCCGTTGGATTCAGGACATCAGGATAGTGCTAGGGGTGACCCCCCCTCTGGTCCTGTGGCCCGGGTGTCACCTTGTAGGTCCATCTTGGAAACTAGAGTTTTGCTCAGTGAGGGAGTGTGCAATTTTTGCACACGGGGGTCAACTTTGCAAAATCCTCCCGGTGTCACCTTGTTGTTGTTGGTTTCAAGATTTGATTTCTATACCTATCTATCCTACAAGTATAAAGCATAATATACTCTCCTAGAGAAATTACTACTTCTCAAAACATTAAACATAATTTTGAAACTACTAAGAATCAAGTGCACTGTGGGATTCCCGATTGTTACCAGACCTAGTTCACTAAATGATAAAGGATTGTTTCATTTCTTGGGTTGGTTGTTGTTGCATAGTGACATCCTTGTTGACATCAAGAGTAATACAAAACATAGATTGAGGGAAGTGTAGTGGGATAAGGTAACACAAAGTGATATTTTAAAGGAACTCAAGCAAACAAAACAACCTCTTTGAAAATGTGTTGAATATTGCAAGAAAAAAGTTACTCAATATTTAAGGGAAAAGGAAATTCAATAGAGGTCCAAATGATTTATCCAAGTGAGGAAATAAGGTTAAAGGACTAGAGGGATCATTGGCATCATTTTATGAAATTTATTACGGCATATTCACTTATGTTCCTTCACTAAGTATTCTAGCTACATCATATTTTAAAGATTAATGGTGTTATATCATAAATGCCATAATTTTCCTTTTTCCCTATACATTTGTAATTATGTTGAACACAACATAATGGGGGATGTGAAATAGGGAAAGGCTATGTGAAGTGATATTTTCAAGGAACCTAGGAGATGTGAATAAATAATTTGAAAATGTGTAAAATGATACAAGTCCAAAAGTGCACAATGTTTATGAAAAAGAGAGGGTAAAAATAATAAGAGTGAAAGGGAAAAAAGATGGGAACTATTGGGAGTTAGTCATTGTAGATAGAACCAAAATCTTGAGCAAAAAAATCATTGTACTACCAAAACAAAATCGTAGGTTGACTTGGCAATATTGGAATTTATTGAATATACTTTTTCCTATAAAAATGGAGGGTAAATTCATGGATGGAATTTCATCAAATTTCATCATTGTACTACCATCAAATTTGCTCAAGGAGATGATGAAGTAGCTCAAGACAATATGGAAGTTGTTGCATCACATGAACCAAATACATATTCACATAAATCATAACTTAATCATAACTCATGTACATGAAATAAACAATATAAGATAATGATATCAAATTTCTATCTAACATGAATAACATTGATCATGCATGAATAAACAATGACATGGCTATAAATCATAACTTAATCATAACTCAAACATCAATTAAACGATATAAGATAGTGATATCAAATAAACTATCTAACATGAATAACTTTGGACATGCATGAATAAACAATCACATCATTACTATACTATGCACCTCAATCAATTAGGCCTTCTGGATCCTCTCGGTTTTTTATTGTCTCAAACAACCTCTCGTGCTCTGCATGAGGTAGTAAGTAACGTACCTTGTTTGATGAATTCGTTGACATTGTCTGTAGTTGGATGTTTGTACCAACGATCAAGTGCATAAAGTGATACACCCGCGACCCTGGTCTATAATCCGTGTATGTGTAGCCATTGCTCTTTGGTCCCTTTCCATCCATTGTAAGATATTCCCCCTGAACAACCGTCAAGCCAGTGGGAAAGGTAATGCCTTCACTATCCGTTAATGATGCGAGGAGGGTTTTCTTCTCCTGGATGCATCGTGCCAACCAATAATTTGTCCCAATTGCACTGTCTGTCGGGGCGACAACTGCGTAGATGTGTCCTACAAAGATGCATTTTACGGTCATATTTCAACAAGTAGTGGTTTGATAACTTGGATAATTACATATAAACAAGGAGGGAACTGGGATATGCATGCAGAAATGTTTACCTGGCTGTACTAGATCAGATATATGATCATATTCATTCGAAATAGAGGGTTGGCCTTCCTCTAACTAGATTGTTTCAACAACCACACGTGGGTCCACTGCAAGTGATACATGATCCCCTTCATCAACCCAATCCATTGATTTGCATTCATCCCATTCACAACTGCTGCAAGGCCCACAAAAGCAAGCAAGTTTTCGCATCCATATTTCAAATAAGGGGTTGTTTGAGCTTCGAACTGAATGAAATCCATGAGTTCCTTGCAAAGTACTGCAACTATAAGAACTCGATCGGTCTATATCAACTACATGCCAGAAATTTTTGACAACATGTCCTCTACCTGTTGGTATGTGTTGCTCTGTGGTTCGATCTAACATTTTTGCAGAGCACCATTGAATTATGGTTTCTGAATCCCGAATATGAGGGTTTCTCGTGCACCTCATCTCTTCCCTTCGTAGGGCATTTTTGAGACATGCCCCAGCACCTTCGTGCTCTCTCTTTCCATGATCGGTCTCAAAATAGTTCCACACATGCAGCACATCACAAGTCTTGGGAAAAATACTCAACCACTGGAATACATGTGCATTTTTGAACTGGCCTACACAACCATCTGACCATATCCAATGCCGATCCATCTGTATATCTCTCTCCTTCAGCTGATCATAGAAAATTTTGAAGCAATGTTGCACGTAATGCAGGTCATGGCACCTGTCATCACTGATGTAGAAGTTGGTCTCTTTCAATATTATCCTCATGTCATTGCTGCTCTCTGGTGCGTGCCTATACGTGATATGGACCATTATGCTAACTTGGTCTGAATGGTAGTATTGACTTTGAATCTCATTCTGTGGCTGCAGGGTGTAGTTTTCAGCAAATTCCACAACCGGCAATATTGTGCCATTGGGGAAGGTGTCCCTGCTTTGTCTGTACTGTTCATCCTGCCATCGTGCTACATGGACATGCTGTACATACTGCTCGGTCTTTTGGTAGAATTCATTCATGAAATTGCAAATTTGTACCTGGTGCCACAAAACCCAGGGCATTAATACAACGTGACATTTTCAATATGAATATATATGTACAAATTCAACATGTACAGTATGAAAGTATGCAAACTTAGATTACCTGTGACTTCACTAATGCAATATTTTTGCTTTCCTTCGAACTATCTACTTTATATGTTATATACTAGAAGTTTTGCATTTCTATTGACATCCTCCCAAGTGCGTGCTCCGCGGTTATGTGGATGCAGGGGCTCAATAATGCAAATCCACTGCAACTGGAACACGTCCCATATAAACATGATCTTTTATAATATTTTTGTCCTTCAGGTCTTAGACACATTATGCTATGTGTAAATTCTCTGGATGCATTCGATGGTTGTAACAATGGGCAATCCTGCACAATGTTAGTATGCAAATCACAAAATATATGTCTATATGTATCATAAAAGTACTCAAATTCTACATGGTATCTACAGCAACATGTATTGCGATCATTACAAATTTTAACATACCAGGGTTTGCATTTTTCAAAGGACCTTTGGCCCAAGTTCAATTGTGTGTGCTCATTCTTGAACCTCTCGTACAGTTCTGTTTGTGTCGTGTCAAGGAAGTGCTTGACATGGGGTTCACCCACCCTAACACATTTTCTCAACTTTAAAACATCTCTTTGATTCGATGACGGTCTAGTGTTATCATGCCAAAAATTCTGCACTAGTTCTTTAACAACATCAATGAGCTTCATGTCTGAACGAGGTAACCTACCAACAAAGGCCCAACAATCTTTTTGGCCTGGGGTTTCAAGTTTTTCTCTAATGGAAGAATACTTTTGAAGAGTCTTTCTATCTACTTTAAATATTTTACATGTGTGTGATAGTAGGCGATGTTGCCTTGTGGATTTGTCTACAATCGATTCCGATAGTACACGACGGGCCGCATTAAAATAGTTTGTATGAGAAGTTTTTCCAATCAAATTAAATGCAGATTGTAGATTTCTAACAACATGATTGTTGACATCTAAACTTTTAACTACCTTTATACTCAAAATTCTCCTAACATCCGCTAGACAATGTGATTTTAACAAAGCAAGAAAGAATTGACATTTTGCTGCATCGGTTTTGGATTCAAAAAATTCTTTCGTTATCTTGCTACAATGGAAATCAATAGTGCGTTTGGGAATCTTACCTTCAAGTCCTAAAACAAGGGAGTGTGTTCTGCATGTGTGTGCTCTTCTTGGGGAGGTTTCCAATTAAGAGCTTGTTCAACGTCCATCCCTTCATACTCGACATCAGGCAAGATTTGATTGGCTTCAACCACTTCGTCATTGCTTGTTGATAGATCTAAGGCACTAACATTTTTCTTTCTATGGTTTTGCATGTACAACCTGGCTTTTTCTCTTATCTCATGGGCCTTTTCAGGGGGCAGTGGGTTCCTTCTAGACTTTCTTTTATTATTACGTCTGTTTCCCATATTCAATGCGTTTAAAAAAAAAACAAAATTATCACCCCTGCAGGAATGAACAACACATAAGATAATAAAACTCGATGTGCACATGACTATTAAAGCTCGATGTAGCAATTGATTATGTACAACAACATCAAGTGAGAATGTTTTCATATAATCTTAAAAGCTATTGGGAATTCCCTACATATAACTGCAACGACACCTCTAGGAACTCGGTAGGATGGTATTGGATGGTATTGAATGGTGGTATGGGATTTTAGTAGGAGCAACTTCCCTATGAGGGAAAATAGCCCCAAAAGACTAATAGTTTTCAATTCTCTAGGTGTTTGTGTGAGCTATTGTAGTGAAACCATGAGGAATTCAACAAATGTTTGTCTACTAGATGGAAGAATGTGATTATGAAATGTTATTGGTGGTGATGCAAGTAATTTTTTTTTATCATCTTCTTGAAAGGTTGAAAGCATTGCTTGGTGCATTTTGTAGTTTTTTTTTGGTAAGATGTTTTTATTGTCTATGTTGAAGATTAAGAAAACTAAAATAGATCTATCATACAATTCATGAGGAAAAAACCAGAATAGATGCCATTCAAACAAGTGAATGAAGACTAAACTACATTTAACAAGATAAAATTATCACCATACCTCAAGGATTATGATTGCTCCTTGCCTCAAATGTCAAATGCTCTTTTGATGTGTCCACTATATGTAAGAAGACTTCATGTGTGTCCAAGTAGCATGAGAATTCAATCCAAGGTGCCAAATAGATTCCAATTGTTGTGTATTCACTCGATTGATCCAAATAGAGCCCAAGAGGTGTGTATTCAATCCAAGGAGCCAAAATAGAGCCCAAAATGTTGTGTATTCTATCCAAATGGTCAAGGAAGCACCAAATGGTGTATGAATTCAATCTACCATTTAAATGCTTGTCAGACTATGCGTGAAACTATCGAAGAGAATGCGAAAATGAGGAAAAAATTGCAGGAGAAAGAACACAGGTGATTTTCTAAATTTTATCTTCAATAGGGACGCACACGCACATCTAGCGCGTGCGCATCCATTCTGAACATTATATTGTTTGGTGGGTAACGTTCAGTGCATTTATTACCCAAGAGATATAAATGTGTTGGGTTATTCCTAGAGCCCCTCCCCATAAAGAGGCCCTCCCCCATAAAAGCCTTTAGGACCTCTTCTAACCCATAATCCCTATGTGCATTTAAGTGCTTCTAGGTGTGTAGGGGTTTAGGGGTATATTTACAAATATGTATTTTAATTTCAAAACATTAATTTAATTTTGAATTATAAACATATGTATTACATCAAGAATAATGCTATTATATCATATTCATCATCATCATCTTCATCATCATCCACAACATGGTCATCATCACCATCTTCATAGTCATCATCATCATCATCATTGTGAGGATGAGGATGATGATGGTGATGATGACGACTATGGTGGATGATGATGAATATGAGTACGATGATGAAGAAGATGATGATGATGATGATGAATATGATCATCATCAAAATCATCATATTCACCATCATCATGTTCACTAGTCATCATCATCACCATCATCACCATCATCATCATATGATCATGGTCACGATCATCACTGTCTTCGTCATCACTGTCTTTAGTCATCTTCATCTTCGTCATCGCCATCTTCCTCCTAATCATCATCATCATTGACATATTCGTCATCATCTTCGTATCATCATCATCATCATTGACATCTTTGTATCATAATCATCATCATCATTGACATCTTCGTATCACCATCATCGATGAAGATGATGATGATGATGATGATGAATATGAGTACGATGATGATGATGACTAATTTGGAGACGATGATGATGATGGTGAAGATGATGAGGAATATGCAGCACATCATCATCATCTTCCTCATCATCAACTTCCTCGTCATCATCATCACCATCATCATTGTGAGGACGCGGATGATGATGAGGATGATGAAGATGATGATGATATGATGATGATGATGATGATGATGACGATGATGGATGATGATGAATACGAGTACAATGATGAAGATGATGATGTTGATGAGGAATATGATCATCATCATCATCAACAAAAACATCATATTCGTCGTCATACTCATCTTCATTAGTCATCATCATCACCATCTTCATCATCATCATCATTGTGGGGACGAGGATGATGATGATAATGGCAATGACGATGAAGATGGTGATGATGACTAATGGAGATGATGATGATGTTGATGATGAAGATGATGGTGATGATGGTGATGATGACGACGATGGTGGATGATGGTGAGTATGAGTACGATGATGAAGAAGATGATGATGATGATGATGAATATTATCATCATCAAAATCAGCATATTCATCATCATAATATTCACTAGTCATCATCATCACCATTGTCATCATATGATCATGGTCACAATCATCACTATCTTCGTCATCAGTCATCTTCATCTTCGTCATCGCCATCTTCCCCCTAATCATCAGCATCATTGACATCTTCATCATCATCTTCGTATCATCATCATCATCATCATTGACATCTTCATATCATCATCATCATCATCATCGTTGACATCTTCGTATCATAATCATCATCATCATTCACATCTTTGTATCATCATCGTCGACGAAGATGATGATGATGATGATGATGGTGGTGGTGGATGATGAATATGAGTACGATGATGATGATGACTAATTTCGAGATGATGATGATGATGAAGATGATGAGGAATATGCAGCACATCATCGTCATATTCATCATCATCAACAACATGAACATCATCAACAACATGATCATCATCATCAACAATATGATAATCATCAAAATCATCATACTTGTTATCATCGTCTTCACTAGTCATCATCATCACCAGCGTCATCATATGATCATGGTCACGATCATCATTGTCTTTAGTCATTTTCATCTTCGTCATCATACTCGTCATCGGCATCTTCCTCCTAATCATCATCATTATTGACATCTTCGTCATCATCTTCGTATCATAATCATCATCATTGAAATCTTCCTATCATAATCATCATCATCATTAACATCTTCGTATCACCATCATCGACGAAGATGATGATGATGATGAATATGAGTACGATGATGATGATGACTAATTTGGAGATGATGGTGATGATGATGACGATGATGATGATGGTGAAGATGATGAGGAATATGCAGCACATCATCATCATCAACAACATGATCATCATCATCAACTTCCTCGTCATCATCATCATCGTCATCATTGTGAGGACGCGGATGATG